>CM057347.1:485904339-486302460 GCA_030015575.1 Agapanthus africanus | reverse complement strand
TTGTTGATATGTTTGATGCATATTTTTTTTTGAGTTCTCAACGGTTCCTTTTCTTTGTGATAATTGCTTAGCAACTTTCATTTTGGGGGTCGGGCTGTTTTGAGAGAGAGATTGTTCAGACTGTCAGTTATGTCTGGCTGTCTATTTATCTATCTATTACTCTAATACAAAGTTAGGTTAGTCAAGGAATCTTTTGCCAGTCAAAGCACTATTTTTTGCATTTCCCCTTCTGCCCTTTTCTTTATCCATTTCCATATCCATTTCTAATGGCCCATTCATATGAGACCCAAAATGGAAAAACTTATCTATTGCTATTTTTAGTAATTATTTGGTTTCCATTTTATTTTATTTGGCTAAAAAGCATTTTCCATAATGAAAAACAATAAAGTAAATATCTTTTGTTCTTATTTTTCAATATTAATCTTCGAAAAATATTCATGATTTAATCTTCGAAAAATATTAAGCTTTGGAAAACCAATGCTAAATTGTTACTTTATATGGATTTTTCGCAACGTTTGTTAAAGTTATTTTTTAAAATCTTTTTGGGTAATTGTTATTTATTTTTATTTTTCGCCCTTCTTTTTATCCATATTTATTTCCATGTCCTTCGCTCAAGAAAAAAATGAATAGTTAGTGGGTAGTTGTTTGGGAGAGTTGGCCATTAAACTTTTTTTTATCAATTATTATAATTAGTTATGCGCTAAAATATTTTTAGTTATTATAATTAGTTTATGTTCTAATATGTTGTTAATCATTAATAATATGTTGTTGATGGGCAATTACTCACATCTATAAAATGATAAAAATAAATCATGTAACGAGATTCACTGAAAATCTATTATATGGATATATACAAACATTTTTAATTGTTTTTGTTTAAATCATATTAGATTATTTATAATGCATAGTATAAAGTATATACTTTTTTAAATTACATTCAATAATTATTTTTTCCATCGGAAACTAATAATGTACTTATAATTCATACAAAACTAAATATAAATGCGACTTTATCAAATTTTCAAAGATACAATGTTTATGAAGAAATATCAAAATCCATATAATAAACTTTAATTTGAGCTAGAAAAAGCCGGATCTATACATTCTTTTTATGCTATATTGTTTACATGTTAAGTTGTAACGATTATATGTAATGTACTGAGGATTCAGCTATAAATATTTTTTAATCATCTTTGGTTCCACGTGTTATGCGTGGGGTTAAAGTCTAGTTGTAGATCTTAGAGTGTTGAATTTTGTTGATATCTTCTTTTTACTTATCTCGTTTTGGATATTTCTTCTTTTGGATGAAGTTCTCTGTGCAAAAGTTGTTACGATAATGCAAACAGTGTATTTCAATTTTTCTGATTCTTATTGGCGGATATGCAGGATGGTATTTCAGCAACTGTAGAATCATTCTCCGCAAATAGCAAATGGCTTGTCCTATTTAAGAAAGCGAGATTTTTCTAAACCGTCAAAAGCAGAATCAATGCTTGGCAGTGGTAGAGGTAGGACAAATAAGTTCATTTTAAGATTTTTATTTTGTTACTGCGTTATACTACTGCAATTCTCAGATACTACTGCCAACAACATTGAACCAGTAGTTCTATTTTCTTAGTTTTCTTTCTTACATTCATTATAAGTTTGAAATTTAATTATCTTACCCAGTTGCCGATGTTTTACTTTGGCGAGATGAAAAGAAAACATTTACATATTTGCTGGGATTATTTCTGTTGTTTCACTGGTTTATCCTCTCTGGAGAACTTTTATCTCATCGGCTGCCAAACTCCAGCTGCTGGTGTTGTCATTCTTTTTGGTCAAGGAGTTCTCCCTTCTACAATGTAGGTAACAATAATGCTATCTTTGATCTAATTTTGTTTGGGTATCTAGGAAAACTATTTACTATTTACTAAATAGAAGTATTGCCATCGTCATGTGTGACAAATATGAACTTTGTGGAGTTTCTTCTTAAATGATAAAGTGTATGCAGATTTACATTAGTGGTTTTCTTTTTTCTTTGTCCCTTCAAGAAAGAATTAACTTCACATGCCTTTGGGATTTAGTAATGCTTGAGAGTACAAGAGTGCTGCTTGTAAATTTTGTTAAGGGTGATTAAGAAAAAGAGATGCCCCCTTGTAGCAACTAATCAATTTATATGCTAAGGTATCATATGATTACATCCAGAAAACATATGTAACAGTTCTCATAGTCTCACATGGAACATGATCATAGTTTAATCATACTCTTTAAGGAGTTTGCAAAATTTATAGATAAACATGAAAACCTTCCATACTAGTCTGACCCTACAATCCTTTTCCCACCTGTCATTCACTGGTAGAAATAATATGATTTTGAAACCTACGATTTCTTCAGTTCCTTAGCAGTTCTCATACTTATTTGTGTCTAAATTGCAGGAAATGACCCTCACTTTTGACTGTATAGCAGGAAGTAGTAGGAATACCACTCTTTTTCTAAACCTGCACTTTGCCCCTATTCGCCATCAGTTAAAATTTATCATTAAGTCGAAACTTTATTCACCTAAGTAAGAATATTAATTTGCCCCTATTTGCCATCAGCTAAAATTTATCATTAAGTTAAAACTTTATCCCCGTAAGTAAGAATATTAATTACGACTGACGATTGTTCATGAAATAATTGCATAAATAATAGATGACCCAGGCTATTTTTGGGAATAAAAGAAAACATTAAATGGAAATAATAATACTGTTAAAATCGGAGTGGGAGAAGTGCAGGCTTCAAAAGAAGAGCATTTCTCGCTATATGCTGAGTGGTATTTCCTGCAATTTATCCAATTATATTTCTGCTTAATAGGCTGTCAGATTGTAAAAGGGCACTTTTTTTTTCATTTTTATTTTTTCCTCTGTAGATATTCTGATTTCTATTCATTGAAGCATCTGGTTCAAAGAGTTGAGGTTGCAAATGGCCAGTGCTGCTCACCCTCAGAAAAGAATATATTTTCTTCAAAAATTTATAATTAGCAGATCTGCGAATCAATTAACTCAGAATATCAAGTATATAAATACAAAAGTAATATATGAAGGTGGTTGATCTTTACATAACTTATAGTTGATCTCTAAAAGCAGTCCTTCAGTTCTGAAAGTAACCTAGGAACTCAGACAGTTGACCAGCATTAGCTATATGTTATAAAATATAAAGAAACTTGAGAATGAGGTATGGCATTAGTTAAAGCATGTCCTCAGCATCCAGGCTTCTTAGAAGCCAATTACAAACTAAGAATTCCTTTATCATCACAACTCACAAGGTATCTCATATAGAAATCTGCATAGTCTATGTATACAGATGATAACTGCATCTCCTCCCACCCACAACCCCCCCCCCCACCCCCCCCCCCCCAAAAAAACAAACAAAAAAACAAACAAAAAAAAAACAAAAAACAAAAACCCCAACCCAAAAAAAGGTAGAAAAGAAAAGCACTTCCACCCCAACCAACTGCTCTCTTCTTCCCCCTTCCCCCTTTGTGTGTGTGATAAAAGCATAATTTATATATCTTGTGCAAGATGCAAGTTCGAATTCTAGTATCTGAGTGTTAAATTGATGCAAGTTTTCTTTCTGAGTCCTTTTCCCCCTGCAGATTGGGTTTCACTATAGAGAAGATGCCGTCGTCTTACTTTGAAGTCTCAGAATCAGCTGTGAGGCATTCACTTACCACCCTAGCATCTATCTGGAACAATGGTTTATGTATATTGAACTCAGTGTCTGAAGGAGGCAATTGGAATGTTTTTTTGAAGGTTAGAGGGCTGATCCAATTTGCTTGTTATAGGCTTGTAATCAATCTATTTAATGGTGTCGTATATTAATATGTTCACATTAAGCTCTTCTGCATATGTTTTGTTTTTATTGAAACCACTTCTATGCTATCCTCAGCACACATTTTCCGCACATGCATATTATTATGGATGTTTCCTGAACATTGGATTACTTCGTCAAGAATCGTAATTTAATTTTACCAAATGAAGTACCGTTGCACCATTCTTGTTGGTTATGGAATTCCATGATATTCATAATTAAGGTCATCATATTAGTTTCATTAGAGACTTTATCCAACTTAAATATTTAGTTGTATTTCCTCTTGAGTCTTGGGTTATGTGCATATAAGAATAGCAATTGGAAGAAGATAAACTTTGAGTAAAATGACTGATGGCTGATGTTTATTTGTGGCTTATTACCATAAATGTTTCACTGTTGCAGGTAATTGGATCTTTATACTTGATGAAGCTTCTAGTGCCATTTTCTCCCGCTGTATTGTCTGCTGTTGGTAAGTGCTGAAGTTGAAATTCAAAATCTTCCGGTTATGGTTCGATGTCCTCATTTTTCCCTTTATGCAGGAGTGATTTGCTTGTTCTCCTTCTTCATAATATATGAACAGTACGAAGACGACGTTGATAAACTAATGGCAATTGCTTTGTGTGGATTCAAGAAATTAAAGGAATTTTTGAGTGCTAAATTGATGTGTTTCATCGCTACCTATGTTCATAAGAGTTGAAAAATTACGGAGGATGGAAAATCTGGGCATTGCATAAAGGAATATATAGTCAGAATATAGAGGGGATATCATAAGTCTCAGTCAGGGTTTGCTCTCGCACAATCACTTTAAGCAGGTATTACTCACACGGATAAGATCACTTGTTGATGTAATTAAAATTTGATCATGGTTCTCAACTAATTGAATTTGAACCTTAATTTATAAGAGTGGATTTCCCTTCTATGGCACCATGATACCTATTTCTCTCTTATGTAGAGTTCTATTTTAGACATTTTTCCATGCATGTAGCCAAGTGCAACTCTAAATCATTAAACCACTTAGAACACATTTGTAGTCAGCCATGGCATTCCTGTCTTTGAAACGATCTCGGTCGGTCCTACGTTTAGTTAAACTTTGCATATGTATGTTATATCTTGGAGGAAAATCTCCCTCTGATGGTTTCTATGATTTTTACATATGTAAAACATGCTGCATTAAGGGGGAGAGAAATATATTATTCATTTATAGGGTAAAACTTAGATACCATGTCAACTTAACAAGCATGATCAATTTTATTTGCAGCATGTGGGAGAATGAATAAGGGCATGTTTGGATGGTGTGGATTAAAATCCGACGGATTGAGTTTTGGATAATAATATTCCGGAATGCACCTGTATTCCTTGAAGTCAAAAATACCAGTCTTGTGCCAAATGTATGTTAGGCTAATTTAAGATAAGGATTTTCACTTTATAACTATATTAAAATCATTTGGAGTTGAAATAATAAAATAATAGATTGGAGTTGAAATAATAAAATAATAGATTGTTTGTTTGTTTTAATTAAAGAAGATAAGAAAAATTAAAGAAAGAGGTAATGAGTGGTTCAAAGTCCAAGAAAAAAGCAAGCATTCAAGTTTAGGATTAGAAAAATTAGCTTTGAGCTAATTTTTCTAATATGGAGGAACGGACCATTTAGAGGCCTTTTCCCCTCCGGATTTACTCATAAAAAACCTCATCCAAAGAAACAATTCCGTCGGATTAGCCTAATCCGGAGTAAAAATGGAATCTAGGCTTTTAATCCAATGGAAAGTGTATATCCAAACATTCCCTAAGAGTGGGTTCAGGTGATGGGAAATGATATCTGCTTGTCCCTTTAAGAACTGTGAGGGAAGACTAATAGAAGAGAACCGTAGAATTGCATTACAGATTACTTTGATAATCGGCGCACTGTTACTATGATAATGGCAAACCTACAAAGGTTGGAGCATACTGCATCTTTATTATTAGAATGTAATTTTAACTATAATGCGTATTTAAGTGCAATTCAAGTGTAGACTTTTGGAGGCCTATATAGATGTATTTAAAAAATGATGGTGAGCACCTTGTGCTAAGTAATCTGTGCCTTTAACAGGTCAAGAAATTGAAATTTAGAATCTAATATGCTTCTATTTCACCGTCATGTTTTTTCGCAAAAGAATGAACATGACCAGAGACTTTTGCATTTTAAACTAAATTTTACACTAGCTTCCAGCATTCTTTTGGTATTCCAGGCGAAACAATTAAACTTATATCTTGTGTTGAGTACCTTATGCTCATTGTTATGGTGATTTCTATTCGCGTAAATAACTTATCTGTTTATGTGATATAATGCCAAAAGGTTCTCAGTTGTTTTCTCTGATGCTCACAATGATGTTAAAGTATTCCGTTTTGTCTTCGGCAAATATTAATTTAACAGTGTGCAATCATAGCTGCTGCTTTGGTTCTTGCAGGAATCAAAATAAACAAAGCGTTGGCAGGAGAGAGATTTTGAATTGAAGGCCGCAATTGTCTATTATCAATCTTGTAATTAAATGTAGCTCACAAATCACACAATTTTTTCCCTATATTTTTACTGAACTTGATCATGAATATCGTGATATCCAAACCTGTAGTGCTTTTGTATGTTGTATGATGATATAGAGTGCAGACCGAACTTTATTGTGACGAGAAAGAAAAATACTACACAGGCCGGGATGAACTCCCATTATATTATATTCAATGTTTTTGTGTCATGCAAATTTAGGATTAAGTCGTCCCGTTTTAGTGATAATCCAAAAATTTGTAAGCAATTGATTGTTTGAAAGTTCCTTAACGTCTTCATTGTGCAGCACCCTCCTTTTAATGACATGAATTTTCATGGAGCAAAATGATGCAATCGTACAATGAATGATATAATGTTTCTGTAATGACAACTCCATAAATGCTTGTTTGGTAGTAATATTTATTATGTTCTTGACTACTGAGGAAGCAGGAGTTTTAGGGAAGCTGGGGAAAGAAAAGGTTGGATTTCTTAGTAGTTCTTCAATGTTTCATCTCGTCTTTAATACCGTAATGGTTTTATGCCAGCATTTTTATACCCTGAAGTGTCTCATTGTAAGCTCATTTCTACCTTTTGTATCATGCCGAAAAAATATTTGAAAAGAAAAAGATTCAAATGGGTAAATTATAAACACTGCATTTTGTTCCTCATCCCCCCTCCCCTCCCCCCAAAAAAATGGAAAGAAAAAAAAATCAACCCAACCTAAAGAAAAATACACGCTTAAGAAAAAGAAGACCCCCATACATCTTGTATCTTGTAACTTGAAACATGAACTTTAATATTCACGAATTTATTGATACTCCTATTAATAATTCAATTTTCTCCTATCTTTCACATGCATAAGTTCTAGTAATAATAGTCCATCCATTCTTATGTTGAGGTTGGGTTGTTGGATTTCTTATTTTAATCTAATTTCTTATGAACGGGATGGTTGATGGCTATTTCCGTGAAACAATCCACTGCGGGTCATCATATGCATGAAGTGTCTCAAAAGTCATGCATTCGTATTCGTTAGTAATTAAAAGGCAGAATGTGTCCAAGTTGTTAAATACATTAATAATCTCCTTTCTTCCTAAATAAGATTTCTCTTTCTGTTTGTAAACATCGAAGAGAGCATCTCTTGGGTTGGTTCCTAGTTTATTTTCATTCCTCTGAAAAGGAGATGATTACATCCAGAGACAGTTGCTAGTTGCTGCCTTTAACGGGTGGCTAATAGAAAATGACCCCAAGTGCCATTGCAGACTTCTGGTAATGTCTTTTTGGCAGATGAGAAAAAGGCCTGGGCTTTAAATTTGCAAGCCTCGAGTTACAGCCTATTATTAAAAATAGAAGGAAGAAAAAGATTTTGATGCCCAAGTTGAGAATAAAAACAAGCAATGATAGTAAAATGCGTGTGTTCAACAGTAATAACTTTTAGAGCAAAAAGACCAGCTACGCAAAAAGTAAAATGCGTGTTCCCAGTGTATATTAGCTTATGGACCTAGAAAACTATATGGCTGATTATTCTCGCGATAATGATTGAGTTTTGATCTATTCATTATCCTAAATGGTTTTTAAGCAATGGATGGATGGTGGTTAAACATGTGATGGCCAATAATTCTAAACAATGGATCCCGATCAAACATGAGCTGGAGTTTGTATGGTCAGACCGTTAATAACAGTTGCCAGCTATCATCCAAAGTAAACCTTTTATATCCAGACTGTTAACTGTACCTCCCAAACCATGATCCGAACTATACTTGCATACACCCACACCATCAATTACATTTGCCAGCTGTCATTTGACTAGATCATATACGAGCTGTTAGTTACACATGACAGTGGTCACCCAAATTAGACTTCCATATTCATGTCCAAACTAGACATCCAAACCTCCCTTCAATTTCTAGACCATTAATTATGTTTGCTGCCGGCTGTCATTCGAACTACACTTCCATATCCGTAAACAAAAATAGATCTATGCATGCTCAGTGCTCACAATTCACTAAACAATTTTCTCAATTGGTATATCAAATAATTCTTCTACGTCTCTCCCTCTCTAATCTTTCTTGTCTAAATATTTTCGAATACCCCAATTCTTCTCATATAAAGTTGTCATTTTTATTCTCTTCCTCCAGCTAAAAAGACCATTTTCTCTCTCTCCTTCCATCTCAAAGTTCAGATCTCCCAATCGCTGGCTCTCTCAAATTCTCATCTTTGGCTTCCCATTTGAGGTAACTTTTTCACTAATCTAGGGTTTCAATCAAAAGTTTCCTCTTTGCCCCCTCTAATCGGATCATTTTAGTGCAATTCTGAACTAGAACAAGCCATTTGAAAATGGAGCCCTCGCCATTATCCTCCTCCTCCTCCTCATCTCAAATTACGGAAGAGTCTTCAAATAGATTCAGCCATGACATTAGCCAAATGCCCGATTTCCCCACCCGAAACCTCAACCACCGCCGAGCCCAATCGGAGACCCTCAGCCTCCCCGATGACCTCACCTTTGATTTCGAGCTCGGCGTTGAGGGGGCCGCGGATGAGGCCGAAGAGGATTTATTGGCAATGTACCTTGATTTTGATAAGATTGGGGGAGAACAGGCTGCTGTATATGCTGGTGGTGGTGCTTCTTCTTCTTCTTCATTGCAAAATGAGAATATGGGTGGTGAGAGGAATGAGAGACCTAGGGTTAGGCATCAGCATAGCCAATCGATGGATGGGTCTTCTTCGATTAAGTCGGAGTTGCTTGGGACGAGCTCGGATGGGCCTGCTTCGCTTGCGGAGGCGAAGAAGTCCATGTCGGATGCGAAGCTAAGGGACCTCGCGCTTGTTGATCCGAGGCGGGCTAAGAGGTTGGTTTGTTAATCTATCTTTTATTGCATGCTTTCTTTATACTCGAATGATGTTAGGCATGGAACAAGAGCTTACAATTTGTATTGCTATGCAATTACCTTTTGTAGGATATGATCATGAAGAAGCATTACTAGAAGAAACACCCATTTATAGTTTTAACGCATGTGTATATATCACACATATGTGGGTTGTGTTAATCAAATGCATATGGTGGAAATGTTTGGTACTAGACATTTTGAACTTAATCCTCCTCAAAAAATAATTTGAATTGTTTAGGGTTTAATTTGAACATCGAAAGGTTTTGGTCGATGAGTAGAGACGACGTTTGCTTTAATAAATCACATGAGGGGTTATGAGTGCTATACAGGGTAAATTACACAGGGATTTTGCTCCATTAACCATGTAATGCATGTGTGCTGCATTTAACCGAATGCTTTTGGTGAAAATGATGGTACTGGACATTTTCAACTTAAATATCCTCGAAATTGGTCTATCATCAATGCATGCTTGTCTAGACTCTTGACCTTCATAATTATGTCTATCCACTATCCAGAATCCAACTGAGTTATGCAATCAATTTCATATACTTCAATTAAGCGAGTGTTAAGAATCTTAAGACAAACTGGATTTTAAGCTTCTGAATTAACTTTAGAATGAAGTTAATTTTTGTCCTTTTTCTGTGTGTTTTGACCAATTGTTTCAGCCTACTTTTGATGTACAGCTCACTTGTGAATTAAATTCAGCTGTTGGGACCTCCCTTGATCATGCTCGGGAGTGTAGGGTGTTTTTCATCACCCTATTGAGATGGGAATGCGCGTACTTCTCAGGCATGTGCAGATTCCTCCTATCTAGGGTAGGCCGGAGTTTATTGATTGTGCGGATCCGAATCTCCTACAGCCGCGGACTAAGCTGCCGTTAATTATTTCTCGCTTTTGGAGCGAGAGAATCTCCGATTGACGATTAAAACTGGTCATGCGAACTCAATGTGCAGTGTGTGTTGTGTTTTGAAGGGGGTCTTGGATGTATTGGGGGCCTCGCAGAGTTTACCGGAGGTCCCGCTACCCGGATAGCGGGCTGAGGGTCAAGGAGGCAAGCAGCCCCTTGCGGGGCAACGTCCCGTTAGAAATTTTTCTAACGGGGGACGTGTTTTGAGTGTGGAGCGTAAGGGAAAAAAAGGGTGAGAAGCGTCCTAAGGACGCACGAGTGGCGCGCGGGCACCGGGCATCCGCGGGTCACGTGGCATGTGGGCGTGGGCGTCCGCGGGTCACGTGCCCTGCGCGTGGGCGCTAGGCGCCTGCGGGTCACGTGCACGGCATGCGACTGCTGGAAATACCAGCAAAGAAAGGGGCTTGGCCCCTGTGTTGGGAGTTGAACTCCCGAGGGGCTTTGGAGTTGAACTCCTAAACAGAAATTAGGTATAAATTTGGAGTTAAACTCCCAAAAGATTTGGATTTGAAATTAAACTCCTATGTAATAAATTCGATATGGATTTGGAGTTAAACTCTTAAAAGACTTGAATTTGGAGTTAAACTCCTAAAAGGGTCTAGATGTGGAGTTAAACTCCTTTAAGAATTTGGATCTTGGAATTGAACTTCTTGAAGATCTTCGGAGATGATCAAAGGGGACTCATTTCTTCTCCCTGAAGCCTCGGATCCTTCCGAAGTGGGATTTTCGGAGGTGGGTCTTCTTCCTCCCCTCTTTTTGCTGGATCTTGGAGGAAAAAAGGGAGGTTAGATCAAAAATCTCCCTTTTTAGGGATTTGATGGGAGATCTGAACTCCTCTTCGAGGGTTTTAAGGTGAAAAACTTTTTAAAAAAAAAAAAGAAGAGTTAAACTCTTGATTTAATTGGAAAAGAAAAGAAAAGAGAGAACTTGAGAGAAAGGAGATGGAGGCACAAACCCTAGAATTTTTTGAGAGAATGAAAAGTTGATTTTTTCATCATGTTTACCTTTATAGGTTACACACTTTATATATAGCCACTTGAGCTTTGCCAAATGACATTTGTGTCACCCCATGCCTTATGTGTTTATCACTTTTTGCACATAAGCCATGGGGTTTACAAAATTTTGGCTTTTTGCCCATTTTACATACATTTATTTCTATAAAAAAATTATATTAAACTAATTTATGGTTTCATTCTTTTGTCATGGTGCTGGTCCCTTCCATACTAGGTCTTGACCTGGGCTTGGGCCCACTTGGCTTGGGGCTGACTTTGATTTTGACTTGGTCATAATTTTTGACCCCAACGTGGAGGAGCCACAAATGCCATTTGTATAGGTGCACACTGCACATTTACATGGAAGGCTCCGGTGTTTGGTACTTCATTTTTACCAAAGCTAGTGGCATTCCATGAGTTATGTTTCAGTTTGGCCCTACTTGCAACTTATTCATACAGCTCATAGACATATTGGATAAGAAATCAATCGTGTTCCAGTCCATCGTCTAAGTTTCCAACTGATTTTATTTCATATTGCATTTTCCATCACATTTATTTTGTCCATGTATTTTCGTTGAAAGTTCTTTCTTTATAATTTTTTTTTGGGGTTGGGGAGGGATCTATGTTATTACTTCACATTTTGATGAAGAAAATGTCAAGAAAATAATGGCAACAAGCTCACTTATAGCTCATGTTACATGCTTGAACGTGTTTTCATGTATCATATTATTTTTATATTTCTTTGAAATCATTCTAGCAAGAACTATAAGGAGCACAAATGTTGATTCAAATGTGCATATACACTTAATCACAATTATTGTGTTAAGTTATTGTCTGGATTGGTCTCATATTACATGTGTTTTGTTACTCCTTTTTATGCAAATTTACCATACTATTAACACGTACTTATGTGGCATGTGGTAGAATTTGGGCAAACAGGCAATCAGCTGCACGATCGAAAGAAAGAAAGATGCGCTATATTGCAGAGCTCGAGCGGAAGTTGCAGACACTGCAATCAGAAGCAACAACTTTGTCAGCGCAGTTGACAATGCTGCAGGTATATCCCTCCAAACGTTCTATAGTTCAAGAATTTTAGTACCTTTGTAAACGCAAGCTGTGGGTACGGTCTTATCTGTTTGTGTTTAGCAAAATTCATGGATAATTGTTTCATTAGTTTTATAGCCTATACTGAAACGAAAGGCGCTGATTGCCAAAAACTACATAAAATTAAACATAATAGAAAATCGTTATAGTTTGAAGAAACCATGTATCTATTATTTTAGAGAAGGTGCAGCCTTTTTGTTCCTACTGATGGATAAGAAGGTGCGGCTTTTATTTTGTGTTTCGGGAAGAAACTATAGGTTATAAATTCTCGACCTACGAGGAAATGCTTTCAAATGTCTTACTCTCTTCCAACCAAGCAGTTGTCGTGCCTTCTTTTTCTGAGGAGGAAAGAAGAGGCCCTGTAAGAAAATGGAGTTATAGATTAAAAGGTAGAAAACCAGCTCATCATCACTGGAAAGAAGAAAGCGTATTACGATAATAAATAAGTAAATAATGGGAAATATGCAGTAATCATCTAATTTTTGGATTACTATCCTTCTTATTGGAGACAGAGCCGTAGTCATTTTGCATTGCATGATTTGGTTCAGAAATTACTTGTTTTTGTCCTTGTTATTATCATGTTTTCTATGAATGATGTGCACCATTCACATTTTTCAAGAATAGGCAAATCACGACCACAACAGTGAAAGCGAAAGATTTTGATAGTTGCTTGTCGTCGCCAAACTTTAGGCCGAGTATGATTGCGACAATGACCTGCATTAGAATATGCCGGATGTTATAATTTAGGGTGAAGTAAAATGTACCGAGGCAATATGCTAACGTGCGGTTCTAATTTGTAACTCACTCAGGCTCCTACTTTGATATGGCAATCACTGTGGTTTGCAACAATATTTTTGGATTACTATCCTTCTTATTGGAGATAGAGCCGTGTTAGGGTCAAAAATTACACCCCACAGCTGAAGTCAAAAAGTTAAAGTCAAGGCCCAAAAGTGGGCCCGGGCCCAAACCCAAGCCTGAGTCCAAGTCAAGCCGGATCCATGCCTAAACCCAAGTCCAAGCAGGTGGGTCCAAGCCCAGACCGGTTCAAGCTCAAGCATGAGGCCGGCCCCCATGCCAAGAAAAGAATTAAAATGTAGTAAGTATGTGTAATATGTAATAAGTAGAAATAATGTAAGAAAAATTGGTAAAAATCCAATTTTGTAAAGCCCAAGGGCTTAAATGCAAATGTGTAAGGGTATTTAAACCCAATAACTTAATGAAATGATAAGTTTCTTTCTTCCTCTAAAAATATTAGGGTTTGTGCCTTTCTTAAATCTCCTCAAGGTTCTTCTTCTTCATTTTTTTCATTTAAATCAAGAGAGATCCCTCTTTTTCAAAAATAAATAGGATCAGGCCACAAAACCCCTTGAAAAGAGAGAGAATCTCTCGTCAAATCCCAAAAAGGAGAGATTTTTGCATCCCTCAATCTTCCTCCTCAAAATCCAAAAAGGGAAGAGAAAGAAGGAAAACATATCTCCAAAAACCCTTTTATGGCAAGATCCAAGGCTTGGAAAAGAAAAGGATCCTCCTTTCATCGTTCAAGGTCCAAACCCAAAGATTTGAAGATTCAAGAGCACATTTTTGGACCAAACAGGAGAAGTTTGGGGTGACCCCATCAAAGGGAATGCCTCTAGGTTTTTCATTTGGGGAAAACCCCTGGAGCTCAAGCTCCATGATCAGGAGCTTAAGCTCCACAAGTGTGCGCGCGCAAGCGCCAACCCTTTGGGTACGCAAGCGCCAACCCCAGCATGTGCCCTAGCGCCATGTGCCAACCAATGTGTGCGCTATGCTCCAAACCAATGTGTGTGCTAGCGCCATGCGCTAAATCCAAGTTCACCAGCACCATGTTGCAACTGCATGTGTGCGCCAGTTGCAACTGCATGTGTGCGCCAGCGCCAACCCCTACATGTGTGCTAGCGCCATGCACCAAATCCCTATCCGCCAAGCGCCAAATCAATGTGTGCGTCAGCGCCATGCGCCAAATCCATGTTCGCCAGCGTCATGCTCCAACCCAATATGTGCTCCAACGCAAGCAGGGACCCCATTGGATGCGCTTGTGTGCACTCCCCTATCTCTTCGCTTTTTCGGGAGCTTCCTGACACACTCAAAACACTTCTCCCATTCAAAAAAATTTCTAACGGGGTTGTCCCGCATTCCGCAAGGGGGCTGCTATCCTCCTTGACTCCCGGCCCGCTATCCGGATAGCGGGAACCCCGTAAACTCTGCGAGACCCTCAATATACCCAGAGCATCTTCAAATTGTTTTCAAAACAGAACACGCGCATACTGCATATTGAGTTCACATGACCCATATGATCCGTTAATCGGAGGTTCTCTCGTCTCAAGGCGAGAGGTAATTAACGACAGTTTTGTTCGCAGCCGCCGGAGATTGGAATCCCCACCATCAATAAACCCCGGCCTACCATAGACATGGGAGATCTGTACAATGCCTGACAAGTGACGCACAATCCCATCTCAATAGGGTGACGAAAAACACTACAAATTCACGTCCGGTGAGACCTATTTTTCCTCCCATCTTTCGGGACAAGCGAACTCAGTCAAGAATAAGCCGTTGTCTGTACGGAACCATACTCTTTCATTCAGACCAACAACTGTCAACAATAATCAACAATGATGGCATTTCGAATGCTTGTTAGCCATAAGTAATGGATGACGACCAGGGTCCGCTCGTCGTTCTTCGCTTTTACCTTGTGTTCGAATGCCAACAAAGAACCGCTTCACATACATGCACCATAAGTTTACGTCCGAAATGACATTAAACTAAAATTTCTCGAGCTTTCAAGTTGTGTCCGAAATGACGTTAAACTAAAATTCTCAAGTTTTCAAGTTATGTCCGAAATGATTTTAAACTAATGTATGCTAAATTTCCGGGAAAACAAGCTCGACTTTTGATGTGACTTGTCGCATACACAATCAAGACCACTGGCAGAGAGACATCTCCACCAAATCATATACAGAAAGGGGATAGACATCCGATCCGATTCGGGCCCATTATATTTTCTTCAATCTCCATCAGCGTCCCTATCGCGGAGGTTCCAATGAGCCAAATCAACAAACCGGCCTCAAGGGAAAAAAGGCCGAACATCATAACCGCAAGGGTGCCCGAACCAAAGCACAAATCGGTGTTCGAGTGGCTTTCTGTCTCTCTATCTGGGGGAAAAGTCGTCAACTCACCGGGGACAACAAGACGTCCTAGGTCAGCCTAGGCAAGACCCATAACGACCGCAAATGCAAGTGTCTTCTCTAGACTGTCCATCGGTCAGCCCAAAACGGCCGTCAAGGAAGCAGATGCCTGCCAAGCCTTTAAAACCGAAGAGTTGAAGCAGCAACGACTCAGATATAGAGCCAATTGGAGTTCGTCGGGTTCTAAGAACGTGACTACCCCACGACAAAAGCCAAATCCACCGTGCAAAATCAAAAGAAAGAACTCAAACAGAGGATATCAACTGTATCCAAAACCCCGGTCGAACCGACTGCTCTCAGTCGTTTGTCCTTGAAAGGAGCAGACCACGGTAACAATCCAAAAGTCCAGCAAATATCTCTGCCAATGATGTAGCAATGGACAGATACGCAATCCGTACAGTCTATACGGTAGGACTCGAAAGAACAAGTCCTACGCTTCACAATCATGATAAAGATATGGTTGCTGCTGCCCAATCCCGGATTGGTTCAGAAAATTCTACTCGGGCATCTGGATAAAAAGAGCTCACAATTCCTGAAAAGTCAGACGACAGGGATAGACTGGTCTTCGTCCACAAAAATACGGAACGAGCAATGTTTGTAGATCTTCAGAAGCAGTTTCATGACAAAGACCTGACGTCGACAAGGCCAAATAAAAAAAAGTGTAGCGATGGCCCCTAAGTCGTTAAACTGGGAATAATTGACCCCTAAGTCGTTAAATTGGGAAATAGAAAAAAGGAAAGGAAAAAGATAGAAAAATAAAAAAAAATAAAGGGCCAGTCTATAAGCAAAACGGGCACGAATGAAAACCTAAAAAGGTTTTGTGAGTAAAGACATCGACACTATCCGCGAGCTTGTGAAAACCCGTAAGGGTGCAAACTTGTAAAAAAAATTCCCCCAACGGCGAATGATGAGTTGCTTCTGGTACCATATTCCAGTGTAGCGATGCAGACGCCCATCAAAATCCAAATTCAAACCCCTCAACGGCGAATGATGAGTCGCTCCTGGTACCATTCCTGTGTTGGCGATGCAGACGCCCACAAAATTTTAAACTCCCAAATTTCTCAACGGAGAATGATGAGTCGCTCTTCATACCATTCCAGTGTTAGCGATGCAGACGCCAACAAAATTTCAAATCCCCAAATTACCGAACGATAAATAATTAATCACTCCTGGTACCATACTCCAGTGTAGCGATGCTAACGCCAAACAAAAATCCAAATTCCAAACCCACTCGGCAGTGCTTCCAAACTCAAAAAGTCCCGCCTAACAGCGCCGAAGTCGAGCAAATCAAATCAAACCCAAAATCCAATTCCAAATTCTATTCGAAATCTTCAAATCCCAATCAAAACACAATCCAAATTCCAACTCAAATTCAAATCCCTCCAACAGGAATGTTGCAAATTCTAAACCAAATCCCTAATTCTAATCCTATGAGTGCAGATGATAAGTCACTCCTAGGATCAAGCTTTAAACATTCCATCTACGATGACGTTAAACATTCCGTCTACGATGGCGTTAAACCCTCCGTCTAGAATGATATTAAACATGTAGCTTCCCAATCAAAATTTCAAAATCTTCCATCTAAACAGACGTTAAACAAACCCCTCTGTCTAAGTAGACGTTAAATAAACCCCTCCATCTAAGTAGTCGTTAAACAAACCCTCCGTCTAAAAGACGTTAAACATCCTGTCCATGATGACAATGAACCTCCTCGTGTGGCAAACGAGAAGAGACGTTAGCTCCATCCCATCCCTAGATCCAAATCAAACCAACCAATGACCTCCCGTCGGAATCAAGCTCCGCCCCGGAAACAAGTTAACCAATGACCTCCCCGTCGGAATCAAGCTCCGCCTCAGAAACAAGTCAACCATCGACTGTCTACATCGCAAAAAGGCAGTATCGATCGTCCATGTCGCAAAAAGGGAAGTATCGACTGTACACGTCGCAAAAAGGGTAGCAACGACCGTCCACAACCGTCCACGTCGCAAAAAAGGCAGCACCGACCGTCCACGTCGCAAAAAAGACAGTATCGACCGTCCACGTCGCAAAAATGGTAGTATTGACCTCCGCGCTGGAAACAGGTCAACCAAAGGCCTTCGTGCCGGAAACAGGTCAACCCAAAGACCTTCGCGCCGGAAACAAGTCAACCCAAAGACTACTACGTCAGTAAAATGGGTCAAGTCAACCATCGACCGTCTATATCGCAAAAAGGACAGTATCGATCTCTACGTCGCTAAAAAGGAATCAAGTCAAGCATCGACCATGCTACGTCGCAAAAAGGACAGTATCGACCTCTGCGTCGCTAAAGGGAAATCAAGTTAAGCATGGACCGTCCACATCTCAAAAAGGGCAGTATCGACCGTCCACATCGTAAAAAGGGCAGTATTGACCATCCATGTAGTAAAAAGCGAAGTGCCAGCCTTCCAAAAGCAAGAACTAAACCAAGTTGACCTCTTCACGAAAGAAGATCAATCAATTTCATGCACTTTGTGCACACATGTGGCGTGGACTTATTGACGTGGGGCACTTTGTTGGGGGTCCAAAATTACACCATACGGCCAAAGTCAAAGTCAAGACCAAAAAAGTGGGCCCAAACGTGAATCTAAGTCAAGCCGTACCAACGCCCAAACCCAAGTCCAAGCAGGTGGGCCCAAGCCCAGACCGGTCCAAGCTCAAGTATAGGATTGGCCCCCACGCGAAGAAAATAATTAAAATATAATAAGTATGTGTAATATGTAACAAGTAGAAATAATATAAGAAAAATAGGCAAAAAGCCAATTTTGTAAGGCCTAAGGGCTTAAGTGCAAATGTGTAAAGGTATTTAAACCCAACAAGATAATGAAATGATATATTTCTCGCTTCCCCTAAACATTTTAGGGTTTGTGCCTCGTTCTTCTCTTCTCAAGGTTCTTTTTTTTCATTTTTTTCAATTAAATAAAGAGAGAAATCCCTCTTTTTCAAAAATAAATAGGATTAGACAACAAAACCACTTGAAAAGAGCGAATCTCTCCTCAAATCCCAATAGGAGAGATTTTTGCATCCCTCCTTCCTCCTCAAGATCCAAAAAAGGAAGAAGAAAAAGAAAAACCCATCTCCAAAAACTCTTTTGTGGCAAGATCCAAGGTTTGGAAAAGGGGGAAAAACCCTTTTCATCGTTCAAGATCCAAATCCAAAGATTTGAAAATTCAAGAGCACATTTTTGAACCAAATAGAAGATGTCTGGGTGTGACCCCATCAAAAGGAACGCCTCTAGGTTTTTTCCTTTGGATAAACCCCTGGAGCTCAAGCTCCTTGACCAGGAGGTTAAGTTCCACAAATGTGTGTGCGCCAACGCCAACCCCAACCCCATGGGCGCGCAAGCGCTAACCCTTGTATGTGCGCCAGCGCCATGAGTCAAATCCATGTACGCCATTCCCTAACCAATGTGTGTGCCATACGCCATGCGCTAAACCAATGTGTGCGCCAACGCCATACGTTAAATTCATGTTCACCAGCGCCATGCGGCAATCCTATTCCCGCCAAAATTTGGCGCTCGGAGTTTAAGATTCACCTAGACAAAAAACACCATGGTAATAGCGTCAAGCCCATGCGCAAGCGCATCACATGCAAAGCATGTGGCGCCAACGCCAATCTGGGCTGCACAAGCGCACCATGTGCAAAGCACGTAGCGCAAGCGTCAAACCCATGCGCAAACGCACCACATGCGAAGCACGCGGCGTAAGCCGCCAATCTAATACACAAGCGCACCACGTGCAAAGCACGTAGCGCAAGCGCATGTTTGGTTGAAGCGTTTGCTTCAATTAGAGGTTAAACTCTATTTGGAAAAATATTTTCATGTATCTTTCTAAACAAGAAAGATGCTCTCTGTTAACAGAGAGACCTTGGATCAATGATCCAACGGTGTTTAAGCACCACCGTTTGATCTTAAGATCAATATGAGATCTTTCAATGAGAGATTCTCTCAACTTAATTTATTATTCTCCTGTAAATAGGATCTTAGGAGATTAATCTCCAGAGACACAATCCCCCATAAGCTTAGAAGAAACCGAGACTTGAGTCTCTGCGAGCAAGTTTTTTTTCCTCCAAAAGACCCTAGGTAAGGTAAGGAGATTATTCTCCATCGAAGCTTAAGCTTGAAAAAAAACTTAAGTTCTTCCTCTGGATCAAAAATCCTTGAATCAAATCTCTTCCTTGTCGAGAACTTAAGTTCTCATGGAGGGGTTTTCGATCCCAAGATCTGAGATTTGGAGGAACCTTAGTATCCCTCCACCAAAAAGATCCAAAATCATCAAGATCGCTATGAACACGAAGCTTAAGCTTCACAGGACCAAATTTTCCCCTAAGAATCATGAACAAAGACCCAAGATCATCATGAACAAGGACCCAAGATCATAGAAAATCTGATCAAGATGATTTTATGGCCAAAAGACCATTAAATAGAAGCTTAAGCTTCATGATACTTTGAAAGGTTAACCTTTCTGAAAGAAGACGGAGATTTCTAAAACCTTAGCCGCGCCATGTGATATGCACGTGAGCATGCACCAAGTAAGAAAGATTACGCCAAGCGCCAGCGCCAAAGCCGTGCGCAACATCGTGCGCTAAAGCCGTGTGCAAGCGCCAAGAAAGACACCTTGTCCCATCGGGCGCCACGTGAAATGCATGTGACCAAGCGCCAATGTTCCTCCAGGCGCCACGTGAAACGCACGTGAGCAAGCCGAACCGATGTTGTGCGTCAAGCACTCAATTTGCCCATCGGGCGCCACGTGAAATGCACGTGTGCATGCGCCAAAGCCATGCGCCCGAGCCGACTTAAGCTGAGCCAAACGCCATGCATCAGATATATTTTGGGCCTCAAACAAATCCAATACTTAGCCTAAATTGGCCAGGTCTTGAAGCTTTAGCTTCTGCTATGATCTAATGATCAAACTGAGAACAATATTCTTAAGATATGATTAAATCGTCTAAATTCGATCTTAGTTCTCAAATAAGACAAACAATTCTCAGACAGAGCTTATGTTCTCTTCTGAAACTTATGCACCTCACAAACATGAGAATTGCAACCATAATTTCATTCTCACTGGCAAACCAAGTTACCAATGTGGACTCCGTCAAGCAAATGTTTGACCCAAAACCCTCTAAGTTGACATTTGTTCTCAAAGGAGACTAACACATCCTTAGATAAAGTTTCTGCTCATCTGAACGGACGGACCTCATAAATGTGAGAAATGCTACCTAAGTTCTCTTCGTTGGCAAACCAAGCTACCAACGTGGACCATGTCAAGCAAATGCTTGACCCAAATCATGAAAATATACATAAGGATTTGGACTAATCTGCACCGTACGAGCGACGACAAAATTAGTCTCCGTATACAATCCAAGGGCAACCCAAAATAAACAAACTAAAACACGACATACGAAGCAATAAATCTCAGCCTGAGAGGGAATATGAAATTAGCTATATCGGCCGCATCCTTCCAAACCTTCAATATACGGCGTTATAAATCAACTTGGTATTTTCGGAGGGTTGGATGGATCAAAACTATGCATCTGCCCCCAAATTCATATTAGACCGTCCATCCCGGATTGCCTCATTTCTCGTCTTCGGCGGTAAACAGATCCCATGGGCGCGCCAACACCAATCCCATAGGTGCGCAAGCGCCAACCCTTGCATTTGCGCATGCGCCTTCCGCCAAATCTGTGTGCGCCATGCGCCATGTGCGAAATCCATGTTCGCCAGCGCCATGCATCAATCCAATATGTGCGCCAGCGCAAGCAGAGACCCCATTGGCGGGGCTTGTGTTCATTCCCCTGTAAACTCTGCGAGGCCCTCGATATACCCAAAGCCCCTTCAAATTATTTTCAAAACGCAACACACACATAGTGCATATTGAGTTCACATGACCCAGATGACCCGTTAATCGGAGATTCTCTCGCCTCAATGCAAGGGGCAATTAAAGGCAGTTTTGCCCGCAGCTGCCGGAGATTAGAATCCCCACAATCAATAAACCCCGTTTTACCCTACGCAGAGGAATATGTACAACGCCTGACAAGCGACGCCAATCCCATCTCGATAGGATGACGAAAAACACTCTATAAGCCGTAGTCATTTTGCACTGCATGATCTGGTTCAGAAATTACTTGTTTTTGTCCGTGTTATTATCATGTTTTCTATGAATGATGTGAGCCATTCACATTTTTCAAGAATGCAAAGATCCAAATCTCATGGAAGGGCAGATGCAGGAATTTCGGTTAGTGGGGACAAAATAACAACAATGTTTTATTGATTAGTCCAACTAATATATGACTTTAAAAAAAAAGCAAAGGAACAAACTTTACAATAATTTAAATATTGACATTGGGAATTTACTATATCACGAAAGCATATTGGAACTCTTACCATTTAAATAAACTAGAAGTAAATTTTGCAAGTACGGGGAGTTAAACCCAACATCTTCTAGGGAATAAACAAACTTACCATCTAGGTTAAACTCCATTTTTGATACTTCATAGCATATATTTGTATAACATATATTCAAAAATTTATAACTTGCTTGCAAACCGATAATAATCTTCTGGATTTTTTTTCAAAAAGTTCACTTGCTCTTGTTGGACCCAATATAGATCCGCCTTTGATCTCATGCCTTTAACATTGTGTAGTCTACAAGTTAATAGCCCGTAACTCCAATTCTGCTCATGAAGCTCAACATGTGTTAATGTTTGGATTTTAAATTTCCTACGAAGAACTAGTGGGGTAGCACATACAACTTGCTAAAAGTTCTCTTCTTTCTTCTTCTTCTTTTCCCAATGACAGAGAGATGCTACGGGTCTGACTTCTGAAAACAGTGAATTGAAGGTGCGGTTACAATCAATGGAGCAGCAAGTTCACTTGCAGGATGGTCAGGTTCCTGATGACTTCTTGTTTCTGATCTACGCAAGTTCTGTTTTATTCGTCAATAATGAAATCTACAGCTATACACGCCATATGATTATCCATCAGGAGATGAAGCTGACTATTGCATCTTTCTACGTTTGCCTACAGGCACAACTAACTGTTTTAGCTACAAGAAAACATAGCCACTTTATATCTATTTCTGCTCAGTTCTGGCTAAACTAAGTATAATGTATTTCTCAGTTTAATGCAGATCTCATGAAGAATATCCCAATTCCGACCCATTTTAAACCAGACCTTGATTTATATGAATGCATCTTATGAACCCTGTGCATAAACTTAACCCAAACTTGACCAGCCTAAACCTGGATCTGCAATGAATTTTAATTATGTTACCCATGGTAGAAGGTCTTTAGATTATTGTATACCTAAACATAGTCATATCGTTTCATTAAAATGTTCAAAATGCCATAGCATACAAAAATCATGAATTTTTATTTTTTTCTTCCGTATTTCAATCTTTGCGTGATATAGCATATGAAAATTGCAAGATTTTAAAAAATCTTGATTTTTATTTTGTCGTCTTTGGGTTTTCAATATTTTTCTTGTAATATAACACACGAAAATCACGAAATTTTAAAAAATACCTAAACTTTCTGTTTACTTCAAGTTTTCAATATTTTGCATGTCATCACGAAAATCGAGAAATTTCCAAAAATCTCAGAATTATTTTGTTAACTTCCAATTTTCAATATTTTGCATGATATTGCACACGAATATCGCGAAATTTTAAATGTCTCAAAACTTTTCTTTTTTCCGGTTTTTCGATATTTTGCATGGCATATATATAACACACAAAAACCGTGAAATTTTCAAAGATCTCAAATTTTTTTGTTTTCTTCCGTATTTCAATATTTTCCATGATATAGCACTTTAAAATTGCAATTTTTTTTAAATCTCCAAACTTTCTGTTATATTCGGGTTTTCAATATTTTGCTAGATATATAACACGTGAAAATCATGAAATTAAAATCCCCAAAAATTGTTTTCTTTATGTTTTTAGTATTTTGCACATGAAAATCACAAAATTTTCATGGAAATCACGATATTTTAAAAAATTCTCAACATTTTCTGGTTGGTTCGATTTGTTCAAAATCTGCTTGGTAAACGAAAATCGTATGTTCTCGAAAATCATAGAAATTTTTTGTTTTCTTCGTTTTTTTCAATATTTTGAATGATATAGCACAATAAATCGTGGAATTTTTTGAAGATCTCAAAATTTTCCTCTTGTATTTTTTCAATATTTTGCATGGTACAACACTCGAAAATCATGAAATTTGTAAAGATCACAAAATATTCTGATTTCTTCAGTTATTTATTTATTTTTTGCTTATAAAACATTAGAATTGTGATATTTCCCAAAATTTTAATATATTTTTATTCTCAAATCTTACAATATTTTGTATGCTCACCAAAAAATTGTGAAATGTTCAATAACCTCAAAAGTTTTCGTTATCTTCGGCTTTACAATATTTTGCTTTCCACAGCACATGAAAATCGAGAATATTGAAAAACAATGATTTTATGTTTTTCTACCGTTTTTCAATATTTTGCATCCTACAGAAAACAAAGGTCGTGCAATTTTCAAAAATCAAAATTTTTCATGGTTTCTTCCGTGTTTTCAATATTTTCCATCGAGCTCATGAAAATCGTGAATTTTTCAAAAATCCCATAATTTACCGTTTTATGCTGTTTTTCATTATTTTACTTATTATTTGCACACGAAAATCTCAATATTTTGAAAATCCCAAAATTTTATGTTTCCCTAATATTTTAATATTTTGCATGGTAGCACATGAAAATCGCGAAATATACTAAAGTATTAAATAAAATCGTGTTCTTTTGTTTTTAATATTGTTTGCCATAACAAACGAAAATCGGAAATTTTCGAAACTTAATTCTTTTTGGTTTTTATTTTTCAATATTTTGCATGCTATATAGCACACAAAAATCATGAAATTTTAGAAAGTCTCAAATTATTCTGTTTTCTTCGGGTTTTCAATATTTTGTTTGCTATATATCATAGGAAAATCATCATATTTTCAAAAATCTCGAAGTTTTCTGTTTTTCGATTTTTCAATAATTTACATGATATATCACACGAAAATCGCAAAACTTTCGACGATACAAAATTTTTCTATTCTATTCAAAAAATTATACGCTGGATGTTATAAACAACAACTGAGCCTTTTATTCTAAGCATATGGGCTAAGCTACATGATCCAACATGAGAATCACGCAGGGTCCAACACATGAATCCTCCGCCTCCGCTCACTCCTATCGAACAATATACTTTCATCGAGGCCTTAGCAACCATATCTTTTCGTATCACCTCCATTCATGTTTTCTTCGGTCTCCCTTTCGCCTTTTTGATAGTCTATATCGAGAGTATCCATTCGTCGAACTGGTGCTTCCATAGGTCTGCATCGCACATGACCAAACCATCTTAGCCGGTTTTCCCGCATTTTCTCCTCCATAGGTGCTACACCAACTTTTGCACGAATATCCTCATTTCGCACCTTATCTTTTCAAGTGTTCCCACACATCCAACGAAGTATGTGCATCTCCGCTACGTGCATCTTCTGTGTATGATGCTTCTTAGAAGCTCAGCATTCTGTACCATATAAAAAGGCAAGCCGAATAGCGCTCCGATAAAACCTTCCTTTCAAATTTAATGGAAAGTTACGATCACACAAAATCCCTGTTGCACTCCTCCATTTCAACCAACCAGCTTGGATCCTTTGATTAACATCGCTATCGATCTCCCCATCCTTTTGGATGATGGAACCTAAATATTTAAACTGATCGCTCGGTGATATCTCTTGCCCTTCCAATGTTATGCCAATATGGTTTTGACTTCTCTGTTTGCTAAATTTGCAATGCATATATACTGTCTTGGACCTGCTCAATCTGAACCCCCGAGATTCCAACGTTTGCCTTCATAACTCCAATTTGGCATTAACCCCTGCTTTCGTATCATTTACTAGAACAATATCAGCGAATAGCATACATCAAGGTCCCCATCTTGGATAGTTCCAGTAAGCTCATTAATCACGATGGTAAACAGAACTGGACTTAATGCAGATCCTTGATGTAAACTAATTGTAATCGGAAAATCACTCGTTAGGCCGCCGCAAGTTCTGACGTTTGCCACTACTCCATCGTACATGTCCTTGATTATGTCAATATACTTGACGGGGACCCCCTTCTTCATCATTGTCCCCCATAACACCTCTCTAGATACCCTGCCGTACGCTTTCTCTAAATCAATAAATATTATATGCAAATCTCTTCTCCTCTCTCGAAAACGCTTGACAAGTTGACGAAGCAAATGAATAGCCTCTGTCGTCGATCGTCCAGGCATGAATCCAAACTGGTTCTCTGTTATCTTAACATCCTTCCTTAGTCATTGTTCAATCACTTTCTTCCAAAGTTTCATGGTGTGACATATAAGTTTTATTCTACGGTAGTTTAAGTAATTTTGAATGTCACCCTTGTTCTTGTAGATAGATATAGGGGTACTTTTGCTCCATTCATTTGGTATCTTTTTGGTCTGCCAAATCTTATTAAACAGATCTGTCGGCCATTTAACACCTATTTCTCCTAAGCATCTCCAAAGCTCGATAGGAATCCCGTTAGGACCAACCACTTTTCTTGATTTTATTATCTTCAAAACTTCTTTAAGCTCAGATGGTCTTATTTTACGCATGAAATCACGGTTGATATGTTAAGATTGAATGACAAGTCCATACAAATTACGTTGCATGTTATACCACATGAAAATCACAAAATTTAAAAAATCTCCAATTTTTTTTTGTTTTTCAATATTTTGGTTATTAGCACATGAAAATCATGAAAATTTCAAAAATATGAAAATTTTCTATTTTCTTTGGTTTTTCCATATTCTGCCTATTATAGCATATGAAAATCATGAAATTTTCAGAAATTTCAAAAAAAAATTGTTTTCTTCGGTTTTTCAATATTTTGTTTGCTGAAACGAAAATCGTGAAATTTCCAAAACTCTCAAAATTTATCTGTTTTTTTCTGGTTTTTTGCATGTTAGCACACTAAAATCGTGATATTAATCTTTCTGTTTTCTTCCATATTTGAATATTTTGCCTAATATATAGCACATGAAAATTTCAAAATTTTAAATATTTTGTATGTTATAGCTCACAAAAATTGTGAAATTTAAAAAAATCTTATAATTTTCTTTTTTTGTTTTTTTCAATATTTTGTCCGGTATGGCAATCGCAAATCACGAAGTTTTTAAAGATTTTTAAAAAATTCGGTTTACTTATTTTGCCTGCTATAACACCTGAAAATCACGAAATTTTCAGAAACATTAAAATTCTTCTGTTATCTATATGTATTTATGTAGATTTAACTATATGTGTATAGACACACACACACACATTTGTATATATGTATTTATGTTTCAAGCCATCCTATCAGTGCCGGATATACGAGCAAATTCAAATCTGACATAACGAGTCTCTTGAGTTTGAGCTCTTTTACCATATTCAATTCTAGGTCAATTGAGTATCAGGCAAGTATGAGAGCTGCTATTCTCCATATACGGTCTCTAAACCGATGATTACTACAAAAATCTGGCCCCAATAAAAAACTAGCCCTCATGCTAAAGCCTACAAATAGGTTTCGCAATGAGGATGCCGTTGAATGGGTTTGACTTGATTGAGGTCAATCCGGACTGGATTTGAATTAGTTGGCCTTAATATGACATGAGTCCTGACCTCAGGTTCTGATACCCACTCCCCAAGTTTAAGCATGGTGTGCTGACACTCAGGAATTATTTGCATGTGGTCAAGTTGATATAGGTCATGGTGTAAGAATTTAGTCTACTGTAATGATAAGGTGCGAGGCAGAATGCAATGGCTTACTAATCTGAATGATGATCGAAGTTTGTAAAGTATGGATAGCTGTAGTTAGGGATAATGATGCAAGCTAGAATAGGCATCGATAGGAAAAGGGTTTAGTGGAAATTTTGACCCATATTTTTAGCTTGCTCTATGGTGTTTTTCTCCATGAGCATGACAAGTAACCCGGCGCAGTTTGGATAAATTTTTTGACCCGCCTGACATAGTTTGAAAAAAGAAAAAAGGGAAAGAGTATAGTATTTTTTTATTTCTTTTTTGGGATAAAATTCTGACAATTTTTTTTTTCAATTATAGAGAAAACCCCAACCAACAACCTAACCGCCCAAGAGAGTACAACGAATAGCACGCATCGGCCATACTTTGGGGGCAAGAAACAAGATTCGGAGAGGAAAAGAACCTGTAAGAATTTGCCTTTACCTATTCCAGTGCCATCCCAATGAGCAGATTCTTATGCTCTTTTTTGGCAATATCAAGTCTTAAGGGTAAATTACTTTAAGCACCATTAACCTTCTGAGTTTTCACCAATAATTCAATAAACATAAAAAGCTACACTTAACCCAATTGAATTACCGTCCCAAGCGTTAGTCAAGTTATCATGTACCTCTCACATGGCTACAAAACCCAAAAAGACCCCCATGGAAATATTAGGAGGACGAAGAAGAGGGCAATTTGGTAAAATCACCTATCTGTTAACACTGTACTGTAGTAGCGTGGATAAAGAAAGATTAATGGTTATATTTATATTTTTCAAAATTCACTGGTGCTCTGATGAAAACTATAGAAGATCAATGGTGTTTTATGTAATTTCTCTTATTTACTACCTTAGCAAAGCTGCATCTTCATACTAATAATGTGTGCGATTAAATCTGTGTCGTATTCTTGCCGTCTAGGTTACGGATACTTCCAATGGGTTGCCGTATCCGTGTCCGACACGTATCACACACCGAGACTTGCAAGGCTTGAATCGGAAACGTTGTATAAATATCATATATGTATAATACGTGTTCTGTGTCGTATGCGTATAAAGATATTTTTAGTATGTTATTAGTGTGTAATATTTTAGATTTGTTAATTTTTCCTAGTTTAATATTGACATAATAGTTTGATATGATTATATATATAGCCATGTCCCCGTATCCTATATTTTAGGATTTTGCCGTATCGCATCGTGTCATATCCATGTCCATGCAACCTTGCTTGCCATGCTTTAAGATGTTTCGTCGAAACCTAATATTTCTTATTTGCTATTCATAGCGCTAAACGATGCTTTACGAGAGGAGGTTAAGCAATTGAAACTAGTGACCGGCCAGATGATGCCAAATGGACCGATGATGAGTTTCGGAGCTAATCAACAACAATTTCGACGTCATCTGAATCATAACCAAGCGATGCAGTCGCTTATGGCAGCCCAGCAACTCCAGCAACTGCAAATTCATCCTCAGCATCATCAACATCAACAGCAGCACCCGCCACCCGATTTTAGAATGAGAGGGACGATTCCGCATCAAAACCAAAGGGAGATAGGTTAGGGTTAATCTAAGCTTTGTTGTTACTGGTTACTGCCGGTATCACATAATTTATGGAGAAATGGACGTGAACCGTTTTGTTTTGGGTTTGTGGATTGTTTTGTACATTTACAAGGTTTTAGGTTTGTGGATTGTTTTGTTTTGTTTGTATCTGCTGTCTCTGCCTAATTAAAATTTTACAAGGTTTATAGTTGGCTATTTGCATAAATAAAAAATTACCAAGTGAATATATTTACCGGTTCGATTCCTACGAGGCTAAAAATAGAGGTTTATGGATCAAACCCTGATTACATCATGTCAATGCTTTTTATTCTACCCCCACCCCACCCCACCCCCCCAAAAAAAAGAGATGAGTTCCTACATTTACACCTTGTAAATAAGCTCAGGATTTATGCTTAGCGAATCCTTGTTTGACTTTTCAAATTTGTTGGATTTCCAAAGCCCACAATTTTTTGTGATCGGTCAAATTAACAACAAATGAAAATGCAATATTTATTGCAACT
Source organism: Agapanthus africanus (assembly GCA_030015575.1). Classification (NCBI taxonomy): domain Eukaryota; kingdom Viridiplantae; phylum Streptophyta; class Magnoliopsida; order Asparagales; family Amaryllidaceae; genus Agapanthus; species Agapanthus africanus. The sequence goes on along the minus strand of CM057347.1, from coordinate 486,273,153 downwards.
TTACCTCTGTGTTAATCTTTTAAAGCACCAGAAATAATTGCATTGGTTTTCAACCTGTTACCATTAGATAGCAATGGTTTTCCTTGCAACGAATTTGTAGCAATTTCATTTTCAATCCTTTCGCAAATGAAACATGGATCATAGTCTTTTCTTCTTCTTCTTCTTCTTCTTTTTTCCTTTTTCTTTCTCATACAACTTCATTTCCTAATACACACCTGATGTAGAAATTTAGAAAAATTGAGCGTCATGGTTTTCAATAGAAAAACATACGATTAATCTAATAAACCGCTAGTTTTATATCTCAACCCCAAAACTATGTAATCTTATATTTCTCACCCCAAATCTTATATTTCTCATCGCAATATTTACCACGGACAGACTGGGGTTATTTGAGCAATGCGATGCGGGAAGCTGTTGGCATCGTTCGGCCGTAAATGGAAGACATCTCAACATATTAAAGACCACCGAAGCTTAAAACACAATATAACATTAAAAAACCGTCTTTGTTTATGTTCCACGGTACCATTTTGTTACAGAGTTTCAACACAATTATTAAAAAAAAATATTAAGAGAAGAATGAAGAAAAGAGGCGGATTTTTCATTTGGCGGCACCAAAAATATATATGCTCCGCCATTTTATTCGACGATCGGCACACATCATCATCATTTTTGTCATCAACGCTTTTTCACCGTTGAATTAACACTGGAGAAAGTTTTATTGTCAGTAAACCGTTAATTTTGCACACACTAAATCAACGATGAAAATGTGGTAAAATCACATGAAATTAGGTGTATCTACATCTTAGATGATATAGATGGAGGTGATGGATGCCAGTCGTCGAAAAAAATCATAGAGGATGTATTTTTTTCGACCCCATAGATGAAAATTCCCTCTTATAGCACATTTCCTCAATTATTCTCATTATATTAAAAGATCCTATGAAAAGTAGCTTATGGTGAGAGCAATGAGAGGATGCAACGACAGTCATTGGATTACATCTTACGGTTATGATTAGAAATTAGTTTTGGAGGTAAATATCAAAAATAAAGATTAAATCTCATGAAAATATTAGCGAATCTCTCCCTCATAATAACTTTGTTCTGTCTCCATCGTTTCTCTCTCGAGATATCATTGATTCAAGCAAGGCGCTTCCAGTCAGATTTTATTAATTTGCTTCTGTAAAAACTTCATTAACAAATAAATTAGAGAATGTTGACTTAGAGAAATTTTAAAAAAACTGACTATGTTTAAGCTTTGCTCGCAAATAAAATGATTTCTAGAATATTCTTATTAGATGTACTTCTTAAAAATAAAATGGCGATTTGTACTACAAAGCTGCACATGATGATTTCTATCATTTTAATTGTCTCATAAGCCACTTCTCTCCTTGAATTTCAGAACTTTGGATGCAAACAGGCTGGATATATAAAGAGAACTTCAAGTTGAAATACAAGATAGGCAGGGGGGGCCAAGAGAAAGAGACTTGATGAAATTCTCCAATACACTTAAAGATATAATTCTTGATTTTGCATTAAAAACATTCCTGCAAATATAGTCAGCTACTAAAATATAACAAACATCAGAGTTGTTGGGACCCTTCAATGAAAAAGGGGACCCACCAAAATACGGCGTATGCTGCTAAAATACGGATCCGCGGCCGTTTAATCTCCACCTTTGATCAATCTTCAGGAGATGTCTCGTAGTGACATTTGGCGATCCTTGGCACCTTTAGAATTTGGAAATATTTTCTCGGTTGCTTCCAGACTTGGTCTCCAAGTTTTGCTTCTTAATTAGGCAAGTCTTCTTCAACAACTTTATTTGCTTGATTCTAGTCTTTGAAAAATTCTGCACACTTGGAAATCTTTTGCACAACAACTCAAATAATATTTAGTAAATTTAGTTCTACTAGGATTAGGTCAATGAATTTATTTGCATATATTTTTCTACCAAATACTAATTAAAATATATTAACACATGGAAAATAGTGTTTTTACACATAAACCCTCATATGTATAATATATTATAATAAAGTCCTTTTTTAATATGAAAATGGTAGGAAAAATATAATACAAATGTGCAGTTTTATTAACTGAACAAATACCCCCAAACTTATCTTTGATCGTCCCGAGCAAACTAGTTTATTCAAGAGAAGAAGAAAAAAAAGAAAGGAGAAAACTAAGCACACTTTCGTAGGCAAACACGATTGCACTGAGCACGTACAACAAGCCGTTAAACCTCTAGGTGTCCCTGGTAGGAGGAGTGTTGTCTCCTGAGGGTTTTCAGCAGATTACACCCACAAAATCCGATAACAAAAGAGAGATGGTGAAATTTACATATAAAGATAAGAACCATAAAAGAAAGACTTTGAAAATAAGAGTTTTCAACTATACTGGCTTTTCAGTTGTCATGAGCCCTATCTTAATAGTCATGAAAATATGTTAAAAATCACATTATCCCTCAATAAAACATCGTCTTTATTCTTCATTCCTACCTTTCATCCAAACATTGATCATATACCCCTACGTGTGTGAAATGGTCATCCCTACACTCGGAGAATTCAATTCAAGCTATCATACTCTTGTCCATCTACCTTAGTACTTTTTAATTTGATGAATACTTAGGTTTGCTCACACCTTTTCATGCGACCGTTAATACTTCTTGAGGTACTAACCGACCGATTACTCAAGTGCTTGCTGATTAGGTGAGAATATTTTCCTCGTCTTGTACCACCTAAGGCTTAGCAGTGACTCCCAGACCAGTTGGCCTTAGGGCACTAGGTGAAGAGACACCCTCGCTATATTTTTTTATTGCTGCCTTGGCGATAACAAAACCAGTGTTCATTTTTCTTTTCACCATTTTTATATTTTCTTCATTTTTTTTCCTTCATATTTTGGCTTTTAGACAAGAGCATTTCAAGGTATCCTCTACTATCCTGAGTTTCAAGACGTGTGAAAGTGCATATAGTAGGGTATCAACATTCAAATGTTTGGCTTCCAGAATAGGAACTATTTTTCAGACTTATTTTTATCCTCAGATTAGTGACTTCCTTCATCTTACTAACCCTTGGGACAACAGCTCATAACTACTTATTACTAGTTCGTTTAAGAAAACTTCTAATTTTCTTGGTTTTCTTAAACTATTCCTATCTTTTGGATGTAATTTTTCACTTTCTACTCTTTTGTTATAAAAAAAAAATAAATTTTTTTGAAAATGTTGTGCTTATGCAAAATATGATGCAAATTGATGTGTAAATAAGCACAAACCTCCCCCAAACCTGTTTACAGCAGTGTCCTTACTGTTGCTATCTGCTGGATCACAAAAACCTGTAGACTTTGGAGGAAATTATTAATGGGGGCAAGAATATATGAAAGTGAAAATCCTCCCCCAAACTTATTTTTGGCTCACAAATTTGAGGACAAAAGTTATGTTCAAGAGCCAAAAATATACCCCCCCTCAAACATGAGTTAGACAATATGAAGCATTTTAAGAGGGGGTGAGTCATTTGGTCAAAATAAGACTTTACAAAGACCAAAAGTTAACACCAACCATTCAAAGATTTTATCAGTATAGCGTATAGGTTGGTGGAAGAATGTGTTGTATCGAGTCAAGAAAAAATGGGGAAGGGATAAGAGGTGGTCTGGAAAGGGTTTGAAATTAGAGAAAAGAAAGAATGAGGATGAATGATTAGGAAGAAGGAATGGTGACAGTTCAACCTCTATAGGTAGAGATTGATCAATCACAAAATCCGTATTGTTTAAAAATTCAAGTTCGTCAGCAAAAAGTTCTTCAAAACTTTTATCAATGGTGTGATTGAACATTTTGCTGTCAAAGAGTTTTGTGCCAGAATTTATCCAACTTGATTCATCAAAAATTATTGCGATAGAGGATTTGAAAAACTCATCTACCTCATTTTCAAAAATATCCAAATCAAGTTGAATTTCTGGTATTATTGAACTTGAATTAACGGATTGTGATTTATCAAAACTCACTGAAACTATAGGAACAGAAGAAGAACCGGAGAAAGTAGAAGGTGAAATGGGTAAACAAATTGGTGTGTCGAGTGTTGCAGAACCAGATGTGGAAGATGGAGGCTGTATTTCTTCGGGTATATCTTTATCATCAACTTCAAGACATATTTGGGGTTCGGGAAGAATTAAAGGCTCAAGATGATGACCACAAGGAAGTGAAAGGATTTGATGAATTGGTGGGACAAAATCAGCCAAAATTTCGGGTTCATCAATCAATATATCCCCAATGTCAATCACCTCATTCAAGTGAAGGTTAAAATTCTCAAACACCTTATCAAAAGTATGGTTTTCAATCAGTTTTGGTTCAAGAGTGGAGGTGTAGAGATCACAAGGGTTGGCTATGGTTTCACTTGAAATGGACCCTTCACAATCGGGTAAATCAAACACTACAAAGTCACACAACTTATCAGACATTCTATCTTCAATTGATGAATCATTTGGTGTACTTGATGAATCTGTGAAACTGGAGTTGTGGATTTCAGTTTGGAAATGGAAGGTTTGATTAGGAAGGGTGTATAATTCTGTCTCTCTACCCAAATTCTCATTTTGTCCGATGCCCGTATTATATACTGAAAATTTTTGAGCTGGTTCGGAACTCGTTGCCCTTTCATATTTAGCCATGCTTTCCTTCCATTCCTCTCTAATGCGGTTCATCATCACTATACCTTCTTCTAATTTCCGCTCAAGACTAGACTTTGGTTGATAATGGGTTTCGGTATAAGATTGAAATTCCTGTGGATAATTAAAACTCCCAAATGACTGATTAGAAAAACTGTCTAGAGAAGGTGGAAAAGTCGGATTGGATTGATAGGAATAGAATGGTTGCAAAAATTGGGTAGGAATAGGATCAATATTATGATAAGAAGAATATTGATATGGGTTGGTCGGTTGGCTATCAAACTCTTCTTTGGAAAGTGGAGGTGATGGTTGATATTGGTCCGGGTTGAAACTTTGGCCTCTAGACCTAGCTATGTGCTCAGCAATGGACATTCTTCTAGGGGCTTCCTCACTCTGGGTATCAACTGAAACAGCTGTAGGATTAGGATACGGTTGATAAGACCTAGACTGAGGTGGCCAACCGCTTCTTCCTGCTTGTTCTATATGATCTCTTAAGGACATGGAAGAGCCGGACGGTATACCGAAGGGATTACGAAAATAAGAGATATCTGGTTGTGGACAGCAAAGCTCGGCAAGTGTTCTTCTGTTTAGGTCACCCATTCTAAGAAGAGAAGAAGGGGGAAGGGGAGAAAATAATTGGTTTGTTTTGAAAAATGACGGATTTATACAAATCACACGAAAATGCATAAACAACCCTAGAACTAAGGTTACCTAGGTCCAGTCTCTAGACCGCTCCTAGACTTCCAAAGGACAAGCCGCAGGATCAATCCTCTACCACCTCCGTACTACCCTTGTAGCCAGGTAAGTGCCAGGTAAGTGGGAAGGAACCACAGTAGTGTGCCTAATTAAAAACCACTAGCCTTTGACACACTTGCCTCGGCACTACAAAAGTAATGCGGATAAACGATAGATTACCCACGACCTTCCTCTGTCCTTACTGAGCGCGACAGTCCTCAGAGTCTGGTCTAGATATTTTTTAAATTAATGAATGGTTGATCTAGATGCTCGGTTTGTGATTTGTGGGGCTAAGGAAGGGTGATGAAATCCCCACATAATCTTGATTTGGTCTTTGCCCCTTAAAAATCCATATTAAAATATGCAAAAACAAACCGCAAAACAAAAATTTGCAAAAAGATTTTTGAGCGGCGATATTTTGCAAAGAATCCTGCAGAAAAGATATTTTATTGGATTTGAGAGGAGAGAGAAGGAGTTAAGAAAGATACCAGAGAAGTGTGAAACCCTAGATCTCCTGTTTCCTCAAGTCCGTGACTCCAGATTCCCTCGCAAAATTCACACACAAATCGTTAAATATACAATTTGCAGTTTTGTTTTAATAATGATATGAATCGTCTAAGAATTCAACACAAATAGTAAGAATAAAAAATTATGCACGTTTCCCCGGCAACGACGCCATTTGATTGTTACGAAAGAGTGTGTTTTTAGTTAACCGCAATCAGAACGGTGTCGCGTATAGCTAGACCGAGATGAGTACATGTCGTCCTCAGGGAAATATAGAACCTTTTACTCTTACTTTAGATGTGTTGAAAAAGAGAGGAGGGAATAAGAATTTTGTGAAAAGTTTCTAGATCTACGTTAAACAAGAATGTAAAATATAGATCTAGATTATTTTAAAGATGTAATTAATATAATAAGAGGGCTTGTAGGGTTCGTTAGGATTTAGTAGTTATGGACGATTAATTAAAAGTTACCCTTTTTATCCATTAATAGATTTAGAACTAGAACGACGATGATGCGTGTAGATTAGGGTTTCTGGAGGGAAAAAGAATCCCACCCTTAACCCTTATCTCGACACGGAACTCCGTTCATATCTAGCCTTTACCAAAATAATCATTAATCTAATCTCTAATCGCGGTCGGAACTAGCAAAGAATTGCTAGCGCACCCGATTAGGATGTTAACGATTCTTTTGATAAAGTTCATAAACTTTATAGGACTTAAAAAGGGTTTAGGGATGTTCATTATCTATTAGCCTACCCTAATCCTACGAACCCTAACAAGCGGAGAATTACTCGCGCATGTTGGGAGAAGAAAATGAAAAGACAGAGAGGGAAAACATAATGTAAAATGCAAAAGAATTAAATAAAATAACTACCTTTATTAATCAACTTGAACAATCTACACTTTATTCTGTAGAAAATGATTACAAACTAGTTGCTTCTCGATCTTTCCTAAGGAGGTAGACGAACAGTTGATGATCAGCCTGGATACGTGAGTGTCTGGGACTTCGTGATCACGTCGGCTTGATGAATTTTCCAAGAGGCTCTCGGTGCCTTTTTATAGTGCAAAGCCAGAATCATTTGCTTCAAAAGTTGGTAAAATATAGAAGAGATTCACCCTAAAAATCCTCAACCTCTATCTTCAATATCCTGCCGCGGATCCGCGGCCCAAGGGGGGTATGGCCGCGGATCCGCGGCCGTTTAATCTCCACCTTTGATCAATCTTCAGGAGATGTCTCGTAGTGACATTGGCGATCCTTGGCACTTTTAGAATTTGGAAATCTTTTCTCGGTTGCTTCCAGACTTGGTCTCCAAGTTTTGCTTCTTAATTAGGCAAGTCTTCTTCAACAACTTGATTTGCTTGATTCTAGTCTTTGAAAAATTCTGCATACTTGAAAATCTTTTGCACAACAACTCAAATAATATTTAGTAGACTTAGTTCTACTAGGATCAGGTCAATGAATTTATTTGCATACATTTTTCTAACAAATACTAATTAAAATATATTAACACATGGAAAATAGTGTTTTTACACATAAACCCTCATATGTATAATATATTATAATAAAGTCCTTTTTTAATATGAAAATGGTAGGAAAAATATAATACAAATGTGCAGTTTTATCAACTGAACAGGCTCTGCCCTTTTAATAATGCATTGCATTTTAATATTCTGACAGTGCCCTACGTGGCTCGTCAGGCGCTTTGCGCCAATTGAGGAGCGCAAGGCGCAAACTCATGTGGGGGTGACATGTGTCACGCTCTGGTGAGCGCAAGTCTGTTAGCGCAGTGCGCTGCGCTAGCGCGCTGCTGACACGTGGCGCGCTCTGATGACTTGCGCCAATTTAAGAGAGCAGTGCTCTGTTTTAGAAGCGTAAGGCGCGGTTTGTTCTGGGGCCGACATGTGGCGCTCTCTGGTGGCTTGCGCCAATCCAAGGAGCTTAACAGTGCAAATTTCAAAAGTGCAAGGCACTGTTTAGTATCTTGATCATTTTTAGATCAAAGGGAACAAATTTTTCTTGTTTCTAGAGAGGTTCTACCTCAAATCTCAAGAACCAGTGGTTCATCAAAAGGCAATGCCTTTATATAGATTAAAAGATCTAATAAAGAAGTAAATTACTTCTGTTCTATTATTTTTTTATTTAAGATCTTGATCTTGTTCTTAGATCTTTGATCTTTTTTAGAAGAACTTCTTTTTTCTAAAAGTTTTACCTTTTTCTTTTCTTCGAGTTCTTCTCAAAATTTTAGAGGAGTTCTGTATCTCTTCCCTCTGTGTGTCAATCTGTTTTAGACTTGGAGTTTAGGGGCCTTTATATAGTGCCAATTGATTTGTTAAATCAGTTAAAGAGATCTTCCTCTGAGTGATTTAGGGTTTTTTCCCCACCGTTGGATCTTTGATCCAAGGGCTTCTGTTTAACAGAAGATAATCTTCTTGTTTTTAACAAGATTTGGAAAGATCTTTCCAGAATTTTATTGTTTAAATGTTGGCACAGTTGGCGCAAGCGCACCTGCGCTTGACACGTGTCGCGCAGCGCAGCGCAACTGCGCTGACACGTGCCGCGCAGCGCAGAGCGCAAGTCAACTGAAGCGTTGCTTCCTTTATTTTTATTTGAATGTTTAACACAGCGCTTTGCTCTGATTGGGGGAAACAGAAGCGTTGTTTCTTTTCCCGTCTTAGAATTTGAACAGAGCTTTGCTCTGATTGGGGGAAACATACTTATGATAACCTCTCTATGTTGAGAACGATTTTCAATAAGATATAAATATACACCAAGAATTAATGCATTCTCCATTAAAAAGAGAAGAAAACTGAGATATGCTCTAGTCTAAACGACTATTTTCGATATCATATCATATATAAATAGGCATGAAAAAATGCATGATTAAACGAATGAAGTATATGCATTCAACTAATATCATTATTACACTCTGCATATGAACGGTTTTCAATAAAGTATATATTGACAAATGTATGGTTTGACTGATTTGATAGCATCGTAATTTAAGTAAATTAAATAAAAATATTTAGAGAAGATAATTCTTGATATTGCCCAGTGATAAAGAAAAGAACCAAACGTGTTTCAACCGTGAAAGCAGGGAATGCAATTATGGTGAATTGGAAATGCATAGCTTCATCTGTCCCATCATGCATTTTTCTTCATATTTCTATATATAATATTATACAAACAATTATCTGTCTAATCATGCATTATCTATCCAATCGTTGTCTCGAACATCGCTTTCAAAATCTATTCGAAGTTGGACAGATTTCTCGATAGTAATAAAATATGCAGTATACATCAAAATCTGATGCCAGATAAGCAAGTATTATTTTCCATAACAACCAAATGGTGAATTTTGCAACAAAGTTCTTTTGACCACACGAGGTGATAAGGGAACAAAAGGATAAAAACAATTAATGCATTCTTCATTAAAAAGAAAAAAAACAAAGTCAGGTTATGTTTTAGTCTAAATGATTATTTCGATGTCATATCATGTATAAACAGACATGAAGAAAAAATGCATGATTGGAATTATGAAATATATACATTTACAGCTCATATCATTATTGCACTTTGCATATGAACGGTTTTCAATAAGACATATTTTGACAAATGTATGATTTGACTAATTTAATAGCATCGTAATTTAAGTAAATTAAATAAAAGTATTTGGAAAAAATAATCCTTGATGTTGTCTGGTAATAAAGAAGACAATCAAGCGTGCTTCAACCGTGAAAACAGAAAATTCAATTATGGTGAATTGGAAATGCATAGCTCCATCTATCCCATCATGCATTTTCTTCATATTTCTATATATGATATTATACAAACAATCATCTGACCAATCATGTATCATCTATCCAATCGTTGTCCTGAACAGCGCTTTCACAATCTATTCGGAGTTGGACAAATTTCTCGATAACAATAAAATATGCAGTATATATCAAGATCTGACTGTAGAGATGCACCCTTTCCAGATAGTTGATAATATAACCCATCTAAACTAAACACGGCAGAATGGTACCCATTGGTTATGAAGGCATGAAGTTGCAAAATATGTTGAATCTTATAAGTCAATATCTTTTCTGGAAAAATGATAAGCCAAAACGCATTAAGTAAACCTAGCTAGTGATGAATCTAAAACTTGTTTAAAGGTGTAAAGCTTGATTAAGAGTTTTCAAGATGATCTTGAAAGCTTGGAATCTAAAATTTTTGAGTAAACAGATAAATTGGGCGAGGGGATTCTCATAGAAATAGAATTTTAAATCACATATTTCTATAGATTTGTACCGAGTATCTAAAAAGATCCTCTATATGCATAAGCAACGTGTAGCACAAACAAATTTAAAATTAATTTGAGGCATGCTAATAATTTGTTTCATTCAGCAATTAAGAATTATTGTTTTCCTAGAAGGATACATGCAAAAAACCTAGTAAAATACAATTTAAACATGAATCTACAACTTCTTTGCCAAAACCCTAAATTTAAATGCAAACGACATTTAGAACTTCACTGTTCTTAGTTAAGAACTATAAAAATTCGTTCATATGCAAATATCCTACCAAAACTCTAGCCTTTTCAATTATACCAAACATTCGATCACCTAACAAAACCATAATCTAAATCAATGCAATCTACACCATCACTTATATATTGAAGGCTTTTCAATATTTCAACTAAGACACATTTACATAAGAAAACCTCAATCTAAATTACTATATATTTACTTTGTAGCCTATATATAGATTGATCATCTCATAACCCTTACCATCTTCACTCTCATATCCGATAGCCAAATGCAAGTTCACCTTTCGGAATCGCGAAAATCCATCGTTTAGGGCTCCGAAATCGCGGTTAAAGATTTGCTCTGAACTTTGACTTTCGAATTAGGAATGAAATCAGCACCTGGATTAGTTAAGATTTGACAGGCAGTATCAGAAATCAATTTGGGACGCAATCAAATAATTAGTTTCTCATTTTAACAACTTTTTATTTTTAGCAGTTTTCTATTTTTAGCAGTTTTTCTTTTGATCTATTCCGTCCTACTTGTCATTTCTGTCCTATTTGTACATCCCTATTTTCTAGAGTCCTTTTGCATATGGTAACGCCTTTCTCTTTTTTAATGACTACTGTGTTTTTCGGTTTAATAATTCTTACTTATATTTGTTATGAATTATGATCATAAGCCTGTTGTTCCAACCATAAAAGTAACCATTAAAACCAATTGACAATCTCATTATTCTTTTTCATTTGAGTTTTTTCTATACTTGCACACTGGCACCTTCTTAAATTTTTTGCCTTTTTCCGTCATTTGTCAAATTTAATTGCAAAAACATGACAGAGTTAGGAAATTAAGTGATTTATATTATATATCCATAAAATGTATCATATGATCATCATTTTAACCGTATTAAACCAATTGAAATATTAGAAAACACAATCAGAACTTGTTAACATTGTTCATTTTTCTTCGAAATTTACATGTCAAAATAACATAAATAACAGACAATCGGTCAACAAAGAAAAACTAACATTGACATCCTAAGTTATTTGACATGGTTCCTCACATCGACATAGCGGGCATGAGTTTTTCTTGAACAACCAAAAAACAATGCACTTCATATGGAATGCATGATCACAACACAACTGCACTCGTTCGACTAAATCACCGTTGCTGCCCATCTCAATTTCTTCAAAACACACAGCACAAACATCACCATTCTCGTCGTTCAACCCTTGTCTTTTTTGCTTACGCGGTCTCTTGATTGTCACCATCTTATCAATTCCAGTACAAACATATACCTTTATATTAGAAATATTAGAAAACACAATCAGAATTTGTTAACATTGTTCATTTTTCTTCGAAATTTACATGTCAAAATAACAGAAATAACAGACAATCGGTCAACAAAGAAAAACTAACATTGACATCCTAAGTTATTTGACATGGTTCCTCACATCGACATAGCGGGCATGAGTTTTTCTTGAACAACCTAGAAATAATGCACTTCATGTGGAATGCATGATCACAACACAACTGCACTCGTTCGACTAAATCACCGTTTGCTACACATCTCAATTTCTTCAAAACACACAGCACAAATATCACCATTCTCGTCGTTCAACCCTTGTCTCTTTCACTTACGCGGTCTCTTGATTGTCACCATCTTATCAATTCCAGTACAAATATATACCTTTATATGAAACCTATTGTGTCACGCCCCACCCCCAATACAGAGAGTATTGTCCGCTCTGGCTGTAGCCGCACGGTTTTGTCCTTCAGAGCGAACTGGACCCGACCAGGGGCCACTTCCCAGGAGGTCACCCATCCCAGGACTTCCCTGGCCCGAGCACGCTTAACTACGGAGTTCTCAAACTCCTGTAGTGCCAGTGCACTTAAAAGACGCCTCTATATTGAAGAGCTGTATCATTCCATTTATACTACAGATCTGTCCTCTTTTGGAATGTATTTCGAAGATTCCCCATTGTTTTACAGTGGGTCCCCATGCTTATCTGGTATATATGGGTATACCGGATAATACCTGGGGTATTACATTCTCCCCCACTTAGAACAATAGTTCGTCCTCGAACCACAAACCTACTATTTGAGGAACCGGCTCTGATACCATTCTGTCACAAACAAGAAATAATGCACTTCATGTGGAATGCATGATCACAACACAACTGCACTCCTTCGACTAAATCACCGTTTGCTACCTATATCAATTTCTTCAAAACACACAGCACAAATATCACCATTCTCGTCGTTCAACCCTTGTCTCTTTCGCTTACGCGGTCTCTTGATTGTCACCATCTTATCAATTCCAGTACAAACATATACCTTTATATGAAACCTATTGTGTCACACCCCACCCCTAATACAGAGAGTATTGTTCGCTCTGATACCATTCTGTCACAACCAAGAAACAATGCACTTCATGTGGAATGCATGATCACAACACAACTGCACTCGTTCGACTAAATCACCGTTTGCTACCCATCTCAATTTCTTCAAAACACACAGCACAAATATCACCATTCTTGTCGTCCGACGCTTATCTCTTTCGCTTACGCGGTCTCTTGATTGTCGCCATCTTATCAATTCCAGTACAAACATATACCTTTATATGAAACCTATTGTGTCACACCCCACCCCCAATACAGAGAGTATTGTCCGCTCTGGCTGTAGCCGCACGGTTTTTTCCTTCAGAGCGAACTGGACCCGACCAGTGGCCACTTCCCAGAAGGTCACCCATCCCAGGACTTCTCTGGTCCAAGCACGCTTAACTACGGAGTTCTCAAACTCCTGTAGTGCCAGTTCACTTAAAAAACGCCGCTATATTGAAGAGCTGTATCATTCTATTTATAGTACAGATCTGTCCTCTTTTGGAATGTATTTCGAAGATTCTCCATTGTTTTACAGTGGGTCCACATGCTTATCTGGTATATATGGGTATACCGGATAATACCTGGGGTATTACATTCTCCTCCACTTAGAACAATGGTTCGTCCTCGAACCACAAACCTACTATTTGAGGAACCGGCTCTGATACCATTTTGTCACGCCCTACCCCCAATACAGAGAGTATTGTCCGCTCTGGCCGAAATCGTACGGTTTTGTCCTTCGGGGCGAACTGGACCCGACCAGGGGACACTTCCCACGAAGTCACCCATCTCAGGACTTCTCTGGCCCGAACACGCTTAACTACGGAGTTCTCAAACTCCTGTAGTGCCAGTTCACTTAAAGGGCGCCTCTGTATTGAAGAGCGGTATCATTCCATTTATAGTACAGATCTGTCCTCTTTCGGAATGTATTTCGAAAATTCCCCATTGATTTACAGTGGGTTCCCATGCTTATCTGGTATATATGGGTATACTGGATAATACCTGAGGTATTACATATTGTCTGCTATCTCCACAGCTTTATCGACAAACTCACTGATTTCCGTTTCAAAATACATGCGATGTTGATATTGCATAGGGAATGCACGACGAACAACCCAGCGAGCAAAACTACGACAATTCTCGAGCGAACGTAACTGAGAGATTACATACTTGCGGTTCTTGTTGGAGGGCATTTCGTCCAAAATAAATTTTGCACCATCATGAAGGTCATCGGAAGAGGGGAGTCTTTAATGTACCCGTGGGTGCACACGGAAGGATCGACACCGTCGGTATCCGACGACGTGGGCGTCAGTTTTGCATGGAGAAAGAGGAGCGATGGCGGTTTGTTGTACTCTTTGACCATTACTAAAGGTAACAGCTGTTCTGCATCAAGTTTTTGCACCATTGAAAGAAATGCAAAATAAGAAAAGAAGATCGGTAGAGTTTTAAAGGACTTTCTCTCTCCTTTCTCTCAACTTTTTTTTATATTTTATTTTGGCTTTTTTCTTTTGAGTAGAGAACGAGAATGAAGTGATCTGTCTTAAATAGAGCAAGAGGTGGGCACAGGTGCCAATAGAAGATAAGACATGTGGTAATAGGAAGTGGAAATACCAAAATTTATGAGGGCAAAATCGGCATTTTGAAAATTCATCCTCCTCTCTATACCTTTACATTATGTATATAGGATGGGTGGTGTAGATTCAGTTACCTGAGTTTCCTGCTGTGTAGAGTTGGTTGCTTTAGCTTCATATGTTGCATCCTTGGTTGTCACTGGTGGTGGTGGAGAAGAAGAAAAATTCCTAGGTGATCTCCTTGGTGTTGTAAATGGATTATGAACATCACGTGGCCGGATTTCTTTTAGAGGGTGATGTGATGCCTTTAGATTTCCTAAGCCATAGTTAAAAATACAGAATTATCAATTAGGATATAACTGAAAAGCAATATTGATTTAAAGCAAGACATACTAATTAAAAACACAAAATGATACTTTGGTTTTTCTTTCGATGGTGTTGTCATGACTTTAGATTTCCTAGCACAAGTTAAAAATACAGAATTATCAATTAGGATATAACTGAAAAACTAAATTGATATAAAGCAAGACATACTAATTAAACACACTAGATGATACTTTGGTTAATTTTTCTTTAGAGGGTGTTGTGATGCCTTTTGATTTCCCAACACAAGTTAGAAATACAAAATTATCACTTGGGGTAAACATTGATAAACAATATTGATCAAAAGCAAAACATACTAATTAAACACACAGGATCATACTGTGATGTTTCTTTAGAAATTGTTGTGCCGGGAATGGCTCTACTTAAGCCAAAATGATAGCCATTGTTTCTAGATGCTCGGCTTCTTCATTTATCTGACCTTGTGTACTAAATATAGATGCATATAATCAAGAACACCTAATACATGCATCATTTATCTCAAATCCATGCCCTCTTTCAACTCGTACAATCGAAGACTCTTTGAATACCAACCAAGAACATCGATATGCCCAGCAATCTCAAAGAAGCTTAACTTATCAACATCAATAACAACATTATCTATAATGCCCTCTTTGTATACGCCGTCACTTGGATCAAATGCACCTCGATGATGAAAAACTATGGTCACCATTTCATAAGATCTACAAAATACAGAATTTATTTAACACGTATTGCATAGATTATGGTTATTTTATTATAAAAAAAAACTAGCAAACTGTTGTTGATGTGAAACCGTATGTCCGGTCTCATCATCACTATAAGGACCCTAACATACTGACTCTATGTGAAACCCTATTTGGCAGTGCACTAGAGGCCAAATACCGACTCTATAAGATTCCACATCTAGTCAAAAAGTGAGAAAAATCATTAAATATAAGGGTTGTAACTGTTGATACAAGAGGAATCCAATGCTTTGGAACCTCCTATAAATAGCAATGAAGAGAACTTGTGTAGCGGCATAATACAAGTGAAGAAAACTTGATAAAATTTTATAGGTTTTTGTTGACTACTTAATAGTCTATTTATGATTGGATTAGAGAAGATAGAAGAGAGAACCTCTACACTTGCAATGAAGGTTCTAAATGATTACTAAAGGGTGAAAGGTATTGAGATGGAAGGACTCGAAGTTTCCAAGGGGTTACTAATGTGATCACTATGACCATTTAGAATTGAGTTATTGACTGCAAGGGTTAGGGAGGAAACGACATGTTGGGACACGCTCTTTTCCTGCTCCCCGGAGCTGCATTCAATTCAACACCAAAAACTATGTAGCATTGGGTGCTTTATTGTTCTTGTATAACATTGAATTGATGTATGTGATGTATGTGTAAATTTGTAATTGTTTAGTTTGAAAATGGTTTTGACAGTGTAATCTTGTAATGATCTAGTGTTTGTGTAAAGTTGCAATTTTTTCTGAAAAGATTTATTCCCTAAAATAAGGAATTTAGTTGAATATAAGTCAGTTTTGAAGATTGATTACAAATTTTTCTGGAAAAATAAACTCTTCCAACAATAAATATCTGCCCATGAAAAAAAAACAAAAAATTGATATGGATCCACATGAAATTCCATGTAATTTACTTCAAACAAAGATTTAAAAACTTAATTGATGATGGCAAAATTCCTAGAGTATAAAGTAAATCCGCAAGCCAAATGTGATCTAGGGTTCGAAATTGGGGAAATACCCTAGATCTGGGTTCGAAATTAGGGAAACACCCTAGATTAATCTAGGTTCAAAATTGTGAAATGCCCTAGATCTATGGTTAGAAATTAGAGAAAATATCTCAATTTTTCTCCGGATCTCAGCTCTCACATCGTTTTTGTGTCACATTCACTGAAGATCTAGGTTCGTTGAATGATTTTTCCACGAACGCGTGAATCACCATGGAATCGGCTCCTTCAATTTTGGGTTCCCTTTCTAAAAGGAGATCCAATCTTAATTTGGGAAAGACGAGGCGTAATAAGGTCATTTGACACCAGCCAGGGGAACGGAGTAACGATTGCAAAGTTCAAGGGGTTTTAGACTAACTGCAAGACTATAGGGGGGTTTCTGAATAATACCCCAAACTTCATGGGGAGTTTGGTGAAATAAACCACAAAATGATGGCAACAAGGTCACTTGTAGCTCATGTTACATGCTTCAAAGCGTTTTCATGTATCATGTTATTTCTAAAAACACACCAAATACTTGTTATTTCTAAAAACAACACCAAATTCTTTGCCGTTATCTGAAAAGGACACATATGTGAGACTGCAGTTAATATGATGAGTTGCTAGGATGAGTTAATATAGTTAGGGTTAAAATATATTAAATTTGGACAACATCCGCCCTTCATCATCTCTCAACACTCAAATCCCCATACCCTATTGGATGTGACTTGAAAATTTGAACACTATCCTTTTCTTTGATTCCATGAAATACCGCATGCAGCTTCCCACAATTTAATATACATGTCTATAAGGGAGTTTTGATTGAATAATGAATGAAATGTAAGCTTTGGAATGACACAAAGCCCTTTCGGTAATTGATCAAACAGTTGGTGGCGGATTTTGTTTCGGGAGATGGTTGAATGAAAGATAGAGTGAGATGGTGAGGTTCCCGATGGCTTCTTGTTTCTAATCTACGCAAGTTCTGTTTTATTCGTCAATAATGAAATTTACAACTTTACACGCCACATGATTATCCTTCAGGAGATAAAGCTGACTGTACAGCATCTTTCTATCAATTTAATTGTTAGAGCTTCATAAGCTTCTCTCTAAAAATTTTAGATTTTTGAATGCTGAAACAGAATAGATATATAAAGAGAAATTAAAGTTCAGGATAGATATATAAAGAGAAATACAAGAAAGGAGGGGGAGAGAAGTGAGAATAGATGAAGTTCTCCAAAAATATTCTTGATTTTGCTTTGTCTAATAAATAAAACAAGAAATTAAAGTCCAATAACACTCCTGACCAATAATTCTTCTTAAAACCATCAATAAAGGTTGCACAAAATCTGATATTCCATATAAATTATTAGCCCTTAACATTAATATAAAAATATTGTACCAGGCATACTAAGAAGAGCGAAAACGGTCAAATAAAAGGGGCATCTTTAGATAATAAAAATTACAACTTCAGAATTGTTGGGGCCCTTCAATGAAAAAGGGCACCCTCCAAAAAATGGCGTATGCTGCTTAAATGTGGAGAGCACACGGTATTCTTTAGTAAAAGGCGAAAGAATAGTTCGCTTTGTGCTCACCACGCAGCTGCGTAACTGTACAAATCCTCAAGGCCCATTTATTTATAGCACTCAACTCTTGGTCTCTCTCTCCTTTCTGCCGATGTGGGACTAAAGAAACCTAAACCAAACCGTGCTTTAGAATTAGGGTCGTGATCAAACCTTAAGGCTTGAGGCTGTTTCTTCTCTCTCTCAGGTATCCTTTCTTCATCTCTGATTGTCTATTTGAGTTTGGATTTTGATCTTTTTCCCACCTTAATTCTGTGTTATTGCTTAGGGTTACAATTAGGGTTTGAGAGAGATTTAGGTTTAAAAAGTTACAGAATCGAAAAAAAGGAATTTTGGGATTGTGGAGAGATGTCTTGGAGAATGAAGTTGGGCAGCCAAGTGGTTGGAAAACATTTATGGGGATGTCTTTGCTGTTTGTAGCATGAGGGCTTGAGATATGCCTAACCTTATTAGGATTGGAGGCACCAAAACCACCTATGGTTTGCCCGGAACACCCTAGGGGCTAAACAAACCCCATCACCAAAACCCTCCCACCGACATTCCATTCCGGTTAGTTCTTACACTTTTCAGCCTCTTTTATACCCAAGTTGCCCGCCTCTTCCTTCATCAGCCACTCTAGAATTCTGGGGCAGTTGGGTCGATTTATGTAAAAACCAACAGCCAAAGATGTTGCTTAACGGAAGGTAACGTCGGGTTTTTTGGGCAAGTCGGGTAAATGATGGGCTGGTTTTGGTGAAATAAGCATTCATTGATTGAATCTTATAGGCGTAGGGGTAAAGCCTTCCTTTTGTTGTTGCGTGAAAACAAATCCGCTTATATATATGATTTTACTTAAAACCCTTGATTCATACGAGGCTCGAATAAACTTATGATACCTGAAGAATCGCTTATCAGATTTATAATCACATTTCTATGGTTTGATATTTGGAAGAAATCGATCCACAAAGCCAATTGAGATTTAGCATCAATGGATATTCCTTGCAGTTAAGGGCTATCGACGCACGTATCCTGATCTATCATAGTTATAAGCAAATGTAAAGGATTGTAACTAAAAGGGACAAGCATTCGAGATGGATTCATATAGCTTGCTCCAAGCACAAGGGCATGCGATAGATTATTAGTTTTATTCGTCTTTTCATTTCAATCAAAACGTTTATTGTCGTAAATTCTAGTCTTGTTTTACCATTATTCATAGAGAATAGCACCTCTTGTATATGCATTGCGGAGCAAATTGCTCTAGACCATTACCAGAACCATCCATTTATCTTGATAACGAAAAATTGATTGCCATAATAAACTAACAAGATTAAAGGAATCCGAATATACCTATTGTAACATTTCGGAATACGATATAGTGAACCAACAAATATTTTCAAATGGTAAACACAAGCTAAATCAACCGCAGAATGATTCAATAAAAAGAAAAGAAAAGAAACTAAATATTAACTACTGAAGTCGATTAAAACAGCATCTCCCCCTCTAAACATTATACAAAGACTCGGTCCCTTTCTAATCATAGTTTCAGATACACAAAATACCATTACAAATTCTTACATATTCAACAGAAATGCCACAACCACCATCAATGCCATCGACACCAAAAGCTCAACCTTCGCTCCGTACCCAGCGCCGGATCCAACAGATAAGTGATCCGGACAACCACAATAGAACACTGAAAATGAGGGAAAACTAGAGGATAATTTTCATTAATAATTTATCATCAATCACCTACAAAATTATGAAGCTTGAGAGCTTAATGTGGGTGCTGTAGACATTTTGGTGGAATGGTTTCATGGAGGAGCAGTGCTACAGGGATTTTGGTGGAATGGTTTCATGGAGGAATTGTCTTAAATTTTTGGCATAGATGGAATAGTGATTCAAAGGTTGAATGGGGAAATGGAGTAATTAATGTTTTGGGAAGGATAAAAGTCGGTGGGTTCGATGATTTAGTTGAATTTAAACTCAGCCATGCATGGTAGTGGGAAATTTGTAGAGAGAGAAAGAGTGCGATGGATTGATGGATGGGGCATGCGTCTCCCACACATGTGCAAGCTCTAACATTCAAAAATAGCCCTTATACATTATGTCCTCACTACATCTCTAATGGTAAAATTAAAATACTACTAATACAATATTCCAAAAATACGCTTTAATAAATATAACAGGTTCTACAATATGTGTTCTAATAGATTCAAGTAATACGCTTTTCTTTCAGTTATTTATATGAGTTTTGTTTTATGACTCTTGAGATTTCTTTTTCATTTATTCTTTTTTTTTGCACATTGATGTTATTCCTACTGATAGCTTGCTTCTAACTTTTCTACTTGGCTTTTTGATCATAACAAGGAAGGTTCTGCTATTTCGAATAAAAATAAGAATAAACTGCTCAAGATTTGTGAAGATTCGTTGTTGCATTAGATTGCTTGTTCAAAATTATTGTGGTTTTGATGTGTTCATCATAAAATTTATTCATTTGCCACATTGTCTTGGTTGATTTTTTGAGCTGTAGTATGAAATGTCTCAATTTGTCGGATTCAATCATACCATAGTTCTTATTTTCAACTATTCTCTGGTTTTCAAATTGGTATTATTTGAGTGAAGTTCTATATGTTGCAAGTGGCGCTAGGAAAATGAGCTTTTAGGTTATAATGTGGTTTTTCGTAAACTGAAGGAAACAAGTCGAAAGTTTGTGCTTAGTTTTTGTATTACATTGTTACTGATTTTTCGATTCTAAAGGAACCTTGTTTTTAGATGTGCAAGCAATTTAAAAACCGGATCCAAACATGCCCATACATTGATCTGGAGATGTCAGTATCAAATTAAAAAGGAAACTAAAAATGTTATCCAATTTTTCCATTCTGTTGCTAGTGGCAATAGGGAAATGAGCTTTTGAGTTGTATTTTTGGTAAATTACAGGAAATTAACTTTTGACCAATTGTACACTAATCCGGCCATGATCACTGTGTAATTGTGCCTAAGATACAGGCGGGGCATGTCATCCTGTAAGGAACATGATAGCTCAAGCCATTTGGCTACTATTGGAAATGCAGGGCACTGCTAACATCTTATTTCATCCGGAATGATCTTATTTGGCCACTGTGGAATGGAAATGTCTTCCCGTAATGAACCTATTTAGCCACTATGGATGGGACATGTCTTCCCGTAATGAATCCATTCGGCCAAGATCAGATGAGGTGCTGTCAATGGTGCAAACAGGCACATGCCTCGGGAACAAGGCATTGTGAGGCGCATGTTGGTGCACGGCATTGCTGAGACATGTGCCTCGGTGTACCTCACATCAGGCACATGCTTCGCAGTAATAAACCTTCACAATGGCGTCGCATCGCCTCAGGTACATGCTTTGCATCGTCATTTTCTTTACAAACTATCAAATGTCAGTTGCATAATTTGTTTGTCCTGAATTTAGATGTGGTTGATTAAAATGGCGGTTGTTTGTTTATTATCTTACGTGCATTACCTTAGCTATTTATTGTGTTATCAGTTGTTGCACTATTTGTAAACTGTTGCTTATTCGTCAATATTCTTCGAGATTATTTATTAGGTTTTGCCGCAGTTCTGTAAGTGCAATTTGTTTGTATGTTAAGTTGAATCGGGTAACTAAAATGATTGGAGGTATATTGTCGCAGCCCTCGAGCGTTATCTATGGATTTTGTTACCAGGTGCCACACTATTCTGATCAGAAACCAAACCTTGACTACTGTGTCTATAACATGGTTGAAATGACTTGGTCTGCATTTTGTCACTATTGCCTCCTATTAATCTTGCAATTTCATTATTTTCGTTTGCAACAAATTTTAATTTCTAACGATTACCTTAAGTTTCTTGTAATCTATCGATTTTATGTGACGCCTCCCTCCACAACAACAAGAAGCAGCTTTTATCCCAAATTTTTGGTTTTTTTTTATGGGGAATCAACCCCCTTGGGGGTCAAACTTGCGCCCACACATTGGAGAGAAAATTGATATCAAGTGAGCTAAGTCCAGGTGGTCCAATTTTTTGCGGTTAGATACATGATCTTCTTGTTCTATTTTGTACTTTGGAGGGTTATCTATTCGATTAAACTAACAATTGTCATCTTAGGTTTAGACCTTTTCAGAAAAAAATAA
Organism: Agapanthus africanus; assembly: GCA_030015575.1. Lineage (NCBI taxonomy): Eukaryota > Viridiplantae > Streptophyta > Magnoliopsida > Asparagales > Amaryllidaceae > Agapanthus > Agapanthus africanus. The sequence continues at coordinate 486,251,030 of CM057347.1, read as the reverse complement.
AATAAAGGGTAAATTGTCAAAAAGCCCACGGCCCGCTCGGGAGTTGTCAAAAAATCTCTGATATTTTCAAAATTGTTGGGAAAGGCCTACCATTCAAAATCTTATTGAAAAATGCCCGGGTCGCATTTCATTTAGGCATTTTCCCTCCAACTGTTTAGATATTGCATGCAACTGCATAGGCAGCTAGTATAAAGGGTGTTTTAATTGGGCCCAGAGTTTTTTAACAAGAGCAAAAGGCCCTCCCAGCCCCACTCTAAACCCCCCCCCCTCCCAAAAATAAAATTGCACCGTTTATCACAGTTTTGTCATTTTTAAGTGGGGCATTAATCAACCTTCATTGCACATGTCTAGACGATTGCAATCGATCTACTCTTTTATTCTATGTGGGAGCGACCTTTACATTGCTATGAATACATTAATTTCTTATTCTATCATTTACTGTATTACCATTCATATATCATTATATTCTAATTTCAATCATTCACTTTTGGGACATTTTTTAATTGCCAGACATAGAGATCCATAAAGAAAAAGTGTTGGCTTTATAGACTTTTCCGCTTCAATTATTCGTTCTGATTCTATGAGCTATATTTTCTCAGATCATCGCATTATGATTAATTATAGATACTAATTAACGAAAATTGTTATTTATGGATATTGTTCGACCATCAATTTAAACCGTATGTTTATATCTTTGTGTTGTTTTGTTTAAGTAACATTTTATATATCTTGCTCTTGATTTGCTAATTCTAAAGCCCGTAGATTCTAAATCATATCTTCATGTTTATGCTTTAGAGTTAATATTCGGTGAAGTTCCTAAACAGATCCAAGATGATGTTCTCACGGTGTATTTTGTTTTTTGATGATATTATTTTTGTTGATGGATCGTCCTTCCTTCTAGACACAATAACCCATTTGACTTGTCTTAGTTTGGCAACAAGGTTAAACCACGGTCTGCATGAGTATAAATTGTGGTTTTGTAAAATTGGGTTTTCGCAAAGTCTTGACAATATAGTTTATAGTTTATGAAACCGAGTTTTTGTTTAACTTAAAATCTTATTTTTAGGTGAGAGTAAGAGAGAATGTCTCAAAATTTCGCTTCATTTTACTTATTTTTAAGTGAGATAGAATAAAGGAGGGCACGAAACTTTCCAAAACTACACTATCTTTGGAGTCTAGAAAAATAAGGTTTCGAACTCTTAACCTTTTGAAACCATGGTCTGAAAAACTTTATTTTGGTTGTCGTACAAGCCATATTTTCAATTTTTTGGAGTTTAGAATCGACATTATATGAAAACAGGGGTGGGTTCGGCAACTGTATGCTCTTCCATGTTAACTTCCCTAACCCGAGCTCTAGAACTGATGTTATCATCAGCCAATGACATGAGATCATCACTATCTCCGTAATCTGATACAAACCTCTGGATAGCCATCAATATCCAAATCAATCGTAGCATCTGGAATTTCTTCATCACCTTCTTCAGTACAGCTGTGTGTCTGGCAGTAGATGTTTTATGCATCTGTAATATCTTAGGCATCTGTGAAGTATCTTGCTCGTGACATGTCTCAGGAATTTTTGATGTCCCAGGCTCATGAATTGCCTCATCATTACCAAGATTTATAAAAACTGGATCAGCGGTTGGTTTCTTTAATTTGTGATTGCGTGATCTCGTAACATTTGTGGCTGATTTCCTATCTGAAGATCCAAAATTTAAGTTATATTAGAGTTTTAAAAATAAAATGTAGCTTCAGTGCACTGAATTTAACATATCTTAACATATATGAATAATTACTTTCTTTCTGTCTTTTATTGGCATTGTACCCGCGCTACGCGCAGGGATAGCATGAATAAAGGAAAATGAGACAATAAATTAGTTTTCAGGTAAAAATTTAAATTCTATTTAGTCCCTCACGCTCTCAACATTATTTTGATTATATTCAATGATTAATAGATACTTAAGAGAATATAAATTATATTTTTATTTTAAATTAGTATTAAGAATATGTGTTTCTTTGTTTCTCTGAATTGAAAAGACATGCAAAGCATTAATGGATAATAGCATAATAAGGTACATGATATTTATTAAACCTAAACATATAAAATGTGAAAGCATAAAGATATTTTAAGAAAATGCATATTATTAGTCATCTATTTCATTGAAATAGACGTATAATATAAGCAAAAAATCATGTCCTAAGTATAGACAGTACATCACCATATCCGTATTACATCAGAAAATAAAACAACACTAAATAACAAACTGAAATAAAAAAAACTTATAATCTCACAGCAGCCTAATATAGTGGAATACTTGGAATATGAATGAAGTGACCTTATATAGAAGAATAAGAGTTCAAAAAGTAATAGCAAAATAGAATATTAATAAGTATATCATTTTAGTTTGTTAATAAGGTGTTATTTTTTGAACTCTTACTCTTATCATAATTCACTCTGCATTTGAACGGTTTTCAATAAAGTAGATTTGACAAAACATAACTTAACTGATTTGGTAGCATTGTAACCTGAGTAAATTAAATAAAAATATTTGGAAAAGATAATATTTGATGTTGTTTAGTGGTGAAAAACACAACAAAAAATGAATGGCGCCAATATTTCCGATTTCAATGTTTTCTTCTAAGACTGTCATCATTCAACAGCAAACTAAAACCGGTTACGATATGAAAATTATATTTAGCAACAAAAGGAGATGTTGGTTTCTTACTTACAAAAATGAACCATTACAAAGTGATCATAGATTTCAACATCCCACCCAGTGAATATGTCACATATTTCTGAAACCTAAAATTTTAAAAAAAAAACTTCGAAAACGTAATCCATTAAGAGATGGTAGTAATGTTTCTATCGAAATTAATTTTCAAAGAATTTGTAGCACTCGTCCATCCATCGGCAAAACTGACCGCAAAACGCCCTCGGAAGTCGATCATTATTAACCCAATAGCCATCAATTTTTGCCTTCACAGCCTTTTCACAAAGTTTATCCTTGTAAGGAGATCTCGGTTCCATCTTCAAAATCATCCTCGTCCAACTTTTATTCGTAATCTTCAAAGCATCTCTTCTGCATTTGTCTACTATCGGATTGCCCAATCTCGTGCACTCTTTAACTTCATGACCAGCGTATAAAAGATCGCCGCAAGAAACTTTGTTCAGGATTTCCATGGCGTGTGCCCGTGTATATGCATCAAAAAAACAGCATGATTCGGACCACGTATGCCGCTGCAAAGTGGCCACCAGTCATTGATGTCTTGATATGCTCCATACCCAAAGTCATCCTTCCTAAATTGTATTTCTCTTCATATAGCTTTAAAGAAAAATCCAATATCGATGAATTAGACAATTTATATATATATATATATATATATATATATATATATATATATATATATATATATATATATATAAAAGTAGCAAGATATGTATTAAATCAAATTATTTACCAGTCCAAGAATGAAGTTGGCATCACAGTTTGGAAGCAAAATTAGACATGCACTTTTTCCCACTAATACATCCTCAAGTACTCCTTATTCACTAAGATTGAACACCCGACCATCTTATCTTTGGAGGACCGATAAAAACTTACATCTAAAATACATACAAAACGACATTAGATAATTTATATGTCGGTTCTGAAATTATAAAAAATAATAAATGTTTACGTCGCACGTAGGTTTTTAACATCGTTGAGAGGAACCGAGGACTTGGAGACGACTTGCATGGCTGTTTTGATGAGCATATCTTGTGGGAGACGTCACGGTCGACGTCTTGCTTTTTTTGTTGGCTTTTCTTCATTACCGTCGGACTAAGCTTAAGTTTCATTATGGACAACTTGAGTACTTGAAATAGCCAGGCACAAGTGTTTGTGAGAAAATGCATGATATATATATATATATATATATATATATATATAAGTTCAATATTGTAATTATCCTTGTAGGAGTAAGTCACTAAGTCAGTTTGAAGTTTAAAATTAGAAAGTAGTGAATGCAATTATGGTGAATTGGAAATGTATAGCTTCATGTGTCCCATCATGCATTTTTCTTCATTTTGATGTCATATCATATATAAATATATATGAAGAAAAAACACATAATTGGATGGATGAAATATATGCATTTATAGCTCATACCATAATTGCACTATGCATGTAAAAAACTCTCAATAAAACATATTCTGACAAAGTATATTTGACTGGTTTGATAGTATCATAAGTTAAGTAAATTAAATAAAGATATTTGGAAAAGACAATATTTTATGTTGTCCGGTGACAGAAAAGACAAAAAAAAGTGCTTCAGCCGCGAAAATAGGGAATGCAATTAAGGTGAACTGGAAATGCTGGCTTCATGTGTCCCATCATGCATTTTTCTTCATTTTAATGTCGTGTCATATATACATAGGAATGTACAAAACGCATGATTGGACGGATGAAGTATATGCATTTATAGATCATATCATAATTGCACTCTGCATGCGAAAATTTTTCAATAAGATATATTCTGTTAAATATATGATTTGACTGATTTGATAGCATCGTAACTTAAGTAAATCAAATAAAAATATCTGGAAAAGATAATTTATTGTTTAATGGTAGAGAAGACAATCAAACGTGTTTCAACCGTGAAAATAGGGAATGCAATTACGGTGAGTTAGAAATGATGGCTTCATCTATCCCATCATTCATTTTTCTTCATATATCTATATATGATATTATACAAATAATCATCTGTCCAATCAGCGTTATACTTTCCATTCAGTGTATAACTTAACATTTAGAATAAATGAATATATATCGTTTGACTTATTGATTTTTATTTTCTTTTAAACTTGTTATTTTTAATTTCTTATTATCAACAAGTATTATATAGTAAGGTATCATAAGTATAATGATTGCAAGGATTTATAAAATATTCATATAACTAAAGTTTACGTAATTGTATAAAAATGACCTGTAACTGACATGATAAAAAAGGAAAGATAATTATCACTTAAACTTTGTGATAATATTAAATCTTGATTTTAGAATTTCATTATACGTAGCAAGATACTTTTACATCAAGGATAATCTCCACGCATTAAAGAAGCGTCAATTATTGCATGCTCGAACACTTCATAAGACGGAGTGATGAACGTGCAATGATGGTCATTCTTACGAACATCACTTTCATGATATATTCGGACCGGACAGGTTCCTCGATTGCAATAAAACATGCAGAAGACATTAAGATCCGATCGCAAAGAAACATAACTATGATTTTCAGATAACTGATTGCATATCCCACCGAAACTAAATCCAACTGGATGGTGTCCATTGGTTATGAAATCACGAAACATAAACCATAATATTCTAAAATTGACAATATCAACACTCGCTGTCCATTTAGCAGTATATCCTCCGACAATGCACAATTCCAATTACATTCTGAGTACATCCTTATGCTCATCCTGAGAAGTTATATGTAGTTAAGATTTATTTTGTTATTAAATTTTTTTTCTAATGGAAATTTTAATAGAATAAAGTTGAACTTAACATATTTCATGATTTTTATAAAAATAGTATTAGAAAATTATAGAATAATACATGAATTGTTAATTATAATCTACCGTTATACAATTCTATATATGGAAGAGAACTTATATTTCCGGTTGATGGGGATGATATTTCAGGGAGCCCAATGGTTAGATCCATTCAATGCAATGCTAATCGTTTATCTGAATTCACACATTGTATTAATATTCCATTAAACTAATTTTAGATACTGCTATGTAGTTGAAATCATTTATTATATATATATATATATATATATATATATATATTGTATTGATTTATTATTGTTCTTTGTTTCAGCAAATATACCTAACTAAGTAAATATTGTTACCTCAAAGAAATAAAATGAGTTGTATAGGCAAATAACAAAACAATATCAAAATGGATATTACTTCAAAAAAATTAAATGAACGATATAAACAAATTACACAAAGTACCATACATGAATTTAAATAAAAACATTTAAATAAGCATAATGCTTTTATAATATCAAAATTGAACTCTAAAAACAAAAAGTATGCATCAAAAGTCAGTGAGATGTTTTGTTATGAAACTTCAGAGAATTTCAAACTTTTCATTTCAAACTCTAGCATATAGACATAATCGACTAAGAAGGTAGTCGAGTAAAAAGTAAAGAAAAAATTTAAATTTTATTCAAGTATAATCAAAATTGACTTATAATAATATCCGTTGAGTTGTTGAACTTTGAAGTGGCAATAACTAAAATTACCTCCCATATATATATAAGTATAACTATGCCACAGAAAGAGTTGATTGTATTTGTTAATAGAAACCTTTGAAAAAATATAGTTATTTTAAAACGACTCTCTAGTTAACTCATAAAAGTTATATCAACTTATAATATTACGATGCCGAGTTTATGATTTATATGAACTCTCTAACATTTAATACTTTTATCTTATATCTTATAAATCGAAAAATCAAGTATGGATAGTCCCAACAACTTTTTATCAAACACTATGTATTTTCTCGATGCATTAGTTGTTTTTGCTCTTCTTTGTTCCCCGCCGAAGGACGCGACCGGGACGTTGGGACGTCAGGCCTGAAATTCGGGGCAGATGCTAATTGATGCTATCCGTCCACCTCTCCGAAGATGCCAAGTTGATTTATGGCACCGTGTATCGAAGGTTTAGACGGATGCGGCCGATGTAGCAGACTTCGTCAGATTCCCCCTCGCTTGAGGGGTTTTTGATTGTGGGGACGCTCTTCCCTGCAGGCGCAAGCCCCTGCAGTTAATTACGCTACCGCATCGCGGTAACAACTTTCTCCTTCTCCAGATTTTCACTTCGTGTCGTGGGTGTTTGTTTTGTTTGTGTTGCCCGTGGATTGTATACGGAGACTAATTTATGTCGTCGCCTGTAGGAAGTGGATTAGTCCAAATCCGTATTTTCTTAGATTTGGGTTTGGGGTTTTGGTTTGAGGATACGTTAGCCATATTTGAGGCTAAGATCAACTTAAACGTTTGTTAAGGATACGTTAGTCTAATTTGAGACTAAGATCAACTTAACAGGATCGTTTAGATCCTGCAAAAGAGCATTTGGGGGCTCTATTGTTCCAGTTTAGGGACATAGTGGTCCATTGAATGTATGGCCGTCGGGACCCGTCACCTCTCTTACGACGTTGAAGGATTACAACGACAGATATCAGAGGAGTTCAGAGATGTACCCTTGAACCAAAGTTGGTTGGGAGATCTCTAGTCCAATTTAGGACTAAAGTCTGTTTGAAGGTTTTGGTTTAAGGATACGTTAGCCATATTTGAGGCTAAGATCAACTTAAACGTTTGTTAAGGATACGTTAGTCCAATTTGAGACTAAGATCAGCTTAACAGGATCGTTTAGATTCGACTAAAGAGCATTTGGGTTCTATTGTTCCAGTTTAGGGACATAGTGGTCCATTGCCAGTTTAAGGACATGGTGGTTCATTGTTCCCATTTTGGGGACGAATATTGGTTTAAGGACGCATTAGTCCATGAGTTTAAGGACCCCACAGTCTGTATTACCAGTTTAGGGACATGGTGGTCCAACATTTCCATTTTGGGGACGAACATTGGTTTAAGGACGCATTAGTCCATGAGTTTAAGGACCCCACAGTCCGTATTATGTCAGGTTGTCAGGACCCGTTACCTCTCTGATGACGTTGAAGGATTACAACGACAAATATCAGAGGAGTTCAGAGATGTACCTTGAACCGGGTGTAAATTGATTTGGGAGAGCAGCTGTACTCAGTTCCATTTAATTTGAGGACTTATGGCCAGAATTGGGTTAAGTTCAGTTAGAAAATGTCTAACATTTATTCACATTTGGCCTGCTAGGCATTTGATTGGGCTCTGCCCTTTTTTAAATGATGCACAGCATCTAAATTGGTCTGTTAGACCTTTATTTGGGCTCTGCCCCTTTTTAATAATGCATTGCATTTTTTATTAGGCATGATAGACCTTTTTATTGGGCTCTGCCCTTTTAATAATGCATTGCATTTTAATGTTCTGACAGTGCCCCACGTGGCTCGTCAGGCGCTTTGCGCCAATTGAGGAGCGCAAGGCGCAAACTCATATGGGGGTGACACGTGTCACGCTCTGGTGAGCACAACTCTGTTAGCGCAGTGCGCTGCGCCAGTACGCTGCGCTAGCGCGCTGCTGACACGTGGCGCGCTCTGATGACTTGCGCCAATTTAGGAGAGCAGTGCTCTGTTTTAGAAGCACAAGGCGCGGTTTATTCTGGGGCCGACACGTGGCGTTCTCTGGTGGCTTGCGCCAATCCAAGGAGCGCAATAGTGCAAATTTCAAAAGTGCAAGGCACTGTTTAATATCTTGATCATTTTTAGATCAAAGGTAACAAATTTTTCTTGTTTCTAGAGAGGTCCTACCTCAAATCTTAAGAACCAGTGGTTCATCAAAAGACAATGCCTTTATATAGATCAAAAGATCTAATAAAGAAGTAAATTACTTCTGTTCTATTATTTTTTTTTATTCAAGATTTTGATCTTGTTCTTAGATCTTTGATCTTTTTTAGAAGAACTTCTTTTTTCTAAAAGTTTTACCTTTTTCTTTTCTTCGAGTTCTTCTCAAAGTTTTAGAGGAGTTCTGTATCTCTTCCCTCTGTGTGTCAATCTGTTTTAGACTTGGAGTCTAGAGGTCTTTATATAGTGCCAATTGATTTGTTAAATCAGTTAAAGAGATCTTTCTCTGAGTGATTTAGGGATTTTTCCCACCGTTGGATTTTTGATCCAAGGGCTTCTGTTTTACAGAAGATAATCTTTTTGTTTTTAACAAGATTTGGAAAGATCTTTCCAGAATTTTATTGTTTAAATGCTGTCACAGTTGGCGCAAGCGCACCTACGCTTGACACGTGTCGCGCAGCGCAGAGCGCAGCGCAACTGCGCTGACACGTGTTGCGCAGTGCAGAGCGCAAGTCAACTGAAGCGTTGCTTCCTTTATTTTTATTTGAATTATTAACACAGAGCTTTGCTCTGATTGGGGGAAACAGAAGCGTTGCTTCATTTTCCGTCTTGGAATTTGAACAGAGCTTTGCTCTGATTGGGGGAAACAAATGCCCACCACCGTTGCGCTTACGTGGCCCCAGACGTGAGCGCAGCGGTTGCAGAACTCCAACCGTTGGGAAGTTGAAACAGCTCTCAATGCCTATAAATAGGACCTTTGGTCCCTTAGATGACTTCCATCTCTTCATAAGAATTTTTATTCAGAGCCTTGCTATTTTGTTCAAGCACTTTTAAGAGTTAAAACTCTAGAAATTTTTTTAGGTAAAATTAAATTAAATTAATTTTAAGAGCCTTGCTCTCAATAGATCCCTGATCTAAAGAAAACCCATTTAGGGTTTCACTAGCAGAGCTTTGCTCTATAGGTCTAAAGGAATCTAAAGGGGATTAAAGAGAACCCTATTAGGGTTCCATTAATAGAGCTCTGCTCTTTAAAAGATTTTCCTTGTATTTTCTTAACTCATCACTGGAGCTTTGCTCCTTCCAAATCATATAGAAGAATTCTTAAGAGTTTTTCATAGATCTTAGAGGTTAAAAATGGCATTTCATTTTTTTTATGAATTATATCATCTTGCTTAATCAGTCTGTCTGCTAATTTTGTTAATTTTATTTTGCAGGAGTAATGGACGCCCATATGTACGATCTCGATGAAATCATCTCTTACGGAGACATCCGCCGACTCGGCCGTTCTCAGAACCGAGAATTTACCAACGCCGAGTGTGCCGAAATCATGAGCTGTTTCGACGCATACAATGGTCAACTGCTTCCTCGGCGCTCCCCTCTCCTGAAGCTGATTGTGGGAGCAATTTGGGAAGCGCTTCCTCTATTCTGTATTGGTGTGCCACTTGGGGCATTGGATGCCGCCGAGGATAAGGTGCACTCGGTGTATCTGATGAGCCTAATCTCAAAGAGGAGGCGAGATAACCTTATCGATCTTCTGCACCAAGCTTTTCAACAGTCTGCAATACTTGCTGCCTATCGGAGGGAGGAGGACATCAGTGGGGATCCCGACACTCGTGCTCGCGAAAGGAAGCACACTAGGATGGTTCGCCAGGCTTGGAAAGTCCTGGACAAGGTCACTTTTGAGTTCCTCAATCCATGTCCTGGATCTGAGGTTTTGCCATTGTAATCATTTGGATAATGTCTTTGTTTATTGCTTTTATTGATGTAAAACTTTACAAGTATGAATGACAAATCTTTTGCTTCCTTCCTTTTATTTTCTGCGTTGTTATTTGCCTTGCGATTTTAGCAAGTGCGATCCGTAGATAGTATAGTTGTCAGTCTTGGATTCTTTGTAGAATGGCGATGGCTTAGGAAACAGGGTTAGGATCTGTCACCTAAGACTTTTCAAGTTTATGAGCCATGAGGGTCTCATAAAGACTTTCTCCCTACGGATCGAGAGGATCTCGTAGGTGTATTTTCTCCTTAGGAATCGTGAGGATTCCTAAGTGCGTTTTCTCTTATAAGTCGTAAGGATCTTATAAGAGAATTTTCCTTCTTACGTCGAGAGGACCCGTAAGCGGTTGTTTCCCTCCTTGTCGAGCTTCGACTTTGGAGAGTGTGGTCCTTGAATAGCAAGCAAGAGTTCGTTTTGGACCGACTTGCGGGCCCCCAGTGCTTAGGAAACAGGTTTGTTAATCCCTGCTGTCTTAAGGCTTTTCCTCACGAGTCGAGACGAATCGAGCATTTCTCGCAAAGACACCAATTTCCTCACGAGTCGAGATGAATCGAGCATTTCTCGTAAGAATATCCTAACGTCACAGTTAACCTCTGCTCTTTACGACAGAGGTCCGTTAGGGTCTGTGGTACTTGGGGTTTTGTCCGTCCTACCGTCGCGTTGGCTGATGTATTCCTCGATAGGCAATCTTGCTGTTCGAGTAGCTTTGCGATTGTCGTGTCTCTGATCCTTTCGGGGGATGGACAAGACGTTTTCAAGCAATCCTCCTAGGCAGTTTGACCGTCGGAAGAGCAAGCGTTAAGAATTTTGCCATGCCGCTCTTTACTTGAGGTTAAGCTCATTTTGGAGAGCCCCGATGAGTCATAACCACTCCGCGCTGGTGTGGGATGATCTCCGATAGTCTTTCAGGCTTTATATGACTTTCCATTAAGACCCTGAAGCTAGGAATTTGGCTTTTGCTTCGTTTGCTGGCATTGCGTCCTCTATATCGAGACGAATGTCGCGGTTGTCTCTAGGTTGCTGGTGAACTGTCAAGGTTTGGAACTAGGGATTTTGCCGTGGCTCCTTTTGGTGATGTTGCGTCTGCTGTATCGAGACGAACGTTGAGATGGTGACCACTCCGCACTGGTGCGAGATGATCTGGTCATCGATTGTCTTTCAGGCTTTATATGACTTGCCGTTAAGACCCTGAAGCTAGGAATTTGGCCTTTGCTTTATTTGCTGACATTGTGTCTGCAATATTGCGACAAATGTCGAGGTTGTCTCTAGGTTGTCTATGAACCGTCGAGATTTGGCTTCGCTTCCTGATGGAGCATGTCGGGAAGGTATGGTTCCCTCTTTGTTTGTGCCCCTGGATTGTTTACAGGGATCGATGTGATCTCACCTGTAGGGCAAAAGTTTCATTCATCATTTTTTCATATTATTATTTTATTTCCGCGATGCTCTATCATTTCAGCTTTTATATCGCGAAGGTCGCGATTCCCCAATCATTTCGGCTATTTTTCGCGGTGCCCAATCATTTCGGATATTTTTCTTTTTTTTTTACTCGCTGCTTTTTATTGCGAGTTGCCCAATCATTTCGGCTGTTTTTGTATGCATATATTTTTACTTGTTGATTTCGTTGCAGGTTGCCCCATCATTTCAGCTATTTCATATGCATTTTTGGCTCGTTGATTTTTCTTATCGCGAGTGTGAAACTTGGAATCTGGTGCCAATCTCTGCATCAGCATCGCTACAACTGGAATATTGCCATGAGCGAATCATCATTTTCCATGAAAGGATTTGGAATTTGATACCGGTTTAGGCATCAGCATCGCTACAACTGGGATATTGCCAGGAGCGAATCATCATTTGCCTTTGTCGATGTCGAACAAAGGTGGCTTAGTAAACAGGGTTAAGATTCTGTCGACTAAGGCTTTTGACTTCATGAGCCGTAAGGGTCTCACAAAGGTATTTCTCCCTACGAGTCGTGAGGATCTCGTAGGTGCTTTTTATCCTTAGGAATCGTGAGGATTCCTAAGTGTGTGTTCTCTTATAAGTCGTAAGGATCTTACAAGAGTGTTTTCTCCTTGCAAGTCGAGAGGACCTACAAGTGTTTGTTCATCGTGTGAGCATATCCCTAGTCGCTGGTGGGACTCTGTTAGGGAAATGTTTATCCGCGCCCGTGGATTGTATACAAGGGTCAATATTGAACCGCTTGTATGGCAGCATTAGAGGTTGTGGGGGCTGCTTAAGAACAGGTTCAGATCCCTGTAGCTTAAGGCTTTCAAATCTTATGAGCCGTGAGGGTCCCATAAGAGGATTCTCTTTACGAGTCGTGAGGATCTCGTAAGCGTAATTCCTCCCTAGGGATCATGGGGATCCCTAAGTGTGTTGCTCCCTTGTGAGTCGTAAGGATCTCACGCGGATGGTTTCTCCTTACAAGGTCGAGAGGACCCTATAAGTGTCTTTTAACGAGATTGCGCCCTTTCGGGTTTTCACAAACACTCGCCGGTAGCCCTGCTGTTTTTACTCACGGAGCCCTTTTGGGTTTTCATCCGTGCCCATTTTGCTTAAGGACATACCGTCTTTTTTTTATTCTTTTTATTCTTTTTTCTAACGAGGCTGCACCCTTTCAGGTTTTCACAAGACTCGATGGTAGCCCTGCTGTTTTTACTCACGGAGCCCTTTCGAGTTTTCATCCGTGCCCATTTTGCTTATGGACATACCGTTTTTTTTATGTCAGCCTGGGGATGCCGCGGGTTGGTATTAGTTTAACGACGTTTCGGTCATCAGTCAGTTTTAGGACATAATGGTCCATCGTTAGTTTAACGATGTTTCGGTCTTCAGCCAGTTTTAGGACATAGTGGTCCACCGTCGCCGTATTTAAGGCGAATCTCTAGTTTACTGACTTTTCGGTCTATGGGGCTTCCCCTGTAAATGAGCATGATGCCCCCGGCATATCCATCTTTTTCGGAGTATATGGTTGTGGTGGGCTCACCTTCCAGTTTTCGGACAGCGTGAACTTGCCCTGTTGGTATTGGTCTTCAACCCAGTTTTTGAAGACGTAGCAGTTTTCGATCAGATGGCCCAATACTTGGTGGTAAGGGCAGTAATTAGGATTGTTGACATCATTCAGTTGTAGCTGGTGTTTCGGCTCTGGTAGAGTGATAAGCATGTTGTGCACTGCTAGTTCGAACAGCCTCCTTGTTTCATCCCGGGGAAATGAGTAAGGACGTTTCAACTTCTCATAGAGAGGTTGCCGTTTGTTGCTTTGGCGAACATCCGGTCTAGGACCACTCGATTGTTGTTGAGCGTTGGCGACGAAGGCCGTTTTTTCCTTCCCCTTATCCCTTTTGTTCGATCCCTTGTTTGCGGGTCCGAGATTCTTTTCGGGTAGCGTGCGATTGCACGGCTGAATGTTCTCGCAACTCCCCGATTCTTTCGTTTCAGAGATGGATTCCTTGAAGAGAGGGCCGAGGGCTACTTTTTCGTCGGAGTCGCTCTTGAAGGTGAGAACTCACGATCCCCGGGGATCAACCCTATGACAATTGCCGGAAATTCTTTTACGCTCATCTGTCGTATTTTTTCGCTGTCTACGAGCTTCACGCTTTGTCCTGTTGAAGTGTTTCCTGTGGGCGACATACCCTTGCCACCAACACTTAAAGGAGTTGCAGTCTTCAGTAGGATGTGCGATCTTCTGAAGATATAAGCAGAAGTTTGGATGTACGTCCGCTTCATCAAGATGTATACCGCCAGGAGAATTTTCTCTGAAAGAGGGCAGCTTCATCCCTATCGATATGGCTTTGGCGAATCGTTTCCTCGTCTTGATCCTGCTTTCATTTGCGGTGGATGTATTTTGATCTGGTGGGAGTGTTTCGACCCTTTTGTCCAGTCGCCGGCGTTTGGCCTTTTCAAATATGGCCATTTCACGCTCCCGATCGGCTTTACTTTTCAAGAGAGCTTCGTTTAGGAATGCGTCGATCATTTCGTCTGACGGCCCCAGAAGTTCCGATTCAGGCTCTGCCCCCAGTTTCTTTATGCAAGGAGCCTCTTCATTGTTTAGCGATGAATGAGAGATCACATGGAAACTTGCTACATAATCCTCAGATTCGTCCGACGATTCTTCTCCATCATCTCCGTCCTCAAGAACATGGCTGAGGAATTATTGGAGCATGATTGGAGTCCGCGCTTTCTGGTTATACTCTTCCAGCGCGTCAATCTGCTTTTGTAGGTCCGTGAGCTTGTCGCCAGGCTTCACGGGCTTCTTGGATTTCTTCGTCTTTTTCGAAGATTTCGACGGCTGAGTGTGAATGCTTTGGCTATCGCCACCAATATTTGGAGTTGGGTGCGGCTTCAACATCCCCTTGATGATCTCAGGTTCCAACGGGTTCTTCCATCTGATCGCCGGGCATGTCTGGAGATCATTCAGCATCTTTTTGGTTTTGGCGGAAAGCACAACCTCCCATGGAGCTTTTTCAACAAAAGAACAAGTTGCCCCCGGCGTGCCCGTCTTCTTTGGAGTGTGTGGCTGTGGTGAGCTTACTTTCCACTTTTCAGACAGCGCAAACTTGCCTTATAGGTACTGATCCTCGATCCATCCCTTAAAGACGAAGCAATCCTTGATCAGGTGACTTACCGTTTGGTGGTAAGGGCAATAATTGGGATTATTCATCTCGCTGGGTTGCGGTGGTCTCCTTGGATTCGGGAGATTGATAAGTCTATTGCGCATCGCCAGCTCGAACAGCCTCTTCGTTTTATCCCGCGGGAATGAGTAAGGGCGCTTCATGTTCTCATTATAATACCACCGTCTCTCTTCCAGTTGATCCGCTAGCTTTGGGGCACTGGGCTGCTGTTGGGTGTTCGCAACGAAGGTCGCCTTCCCTTTACCCTTGTTGTTTCGGGGTTCCGGCTTCGGAGGAGACGGTCTGTGACCCATTTGATCCATTTGGGCTAGCTTGTTAATTAAAGCCTGGAACGTGGTTGGCTTGAAGAACATCATGAATTGCGAGATGGTTGCTTGCGGATCAAGAGTGCCCACGAACATGCCTACCGCCGGTGCTTCTTCGATGCGCTGTTCGCACTTCGACCATAGATTCCGCCATCGGATTGCGTACTGAACCCACGTCTCGCCCGGCTTTACCCTGGCATTAATCAGTGCCGTTATCGGGGTGCGTTCACTAGCACTCGTGAATCTTTGTGTGAATAGCAACTCCATTTCTGTAAACATTTTGACGGAGTCCTCGGGAAGCTCCGAGTACCATTCAAAAGCCGTGTCTGCTAAACTACCGACGAACTGGCGAAGTAGAAGTTTATCATCACCTCCAGTATTGCCACAAAGAGCCCTGAACTGAGCGACATGTTGATGGGGATTGCCTGTCCCCATGTACACATGGAATTTGGGGATCGTATATCCCGACGGGTAACTGATTTGGTCGTACCAGCCCGGATAGGGTCGTCCGGTTCTAACAATTTGCCCAGCTGCCTCAGTTGCCAGGTGAACTCATATCTGCTGAGCTATATATTCATCCAGAGCAGCTTTGGAAATTGTCTCCTCCTTGGCTGTTGACAGAGCCGGCGGAGGATGCGACGTTTCTCCTCTTCATCTTCAAGGACGATCGGAGGATCTTTAGCAGGAGGATCTTGCTGGATCATCATACCCACCATGTCTTGGAACAGAAGGGCCATTCGTTTTATATTGGCTGCTTGTTCCGCAGCCTCTTTGTCCTTCTTTTCAAGTATCCTGCGAAGGAATTCGGCGTCGGTTTCTTGCTCATGTCGCTGATCCGAGGATGCTTCTGGGCTTTCTTTTCGCCCGGTGAGTGCGGCCATCGCAGTCATCATTTCTTGGAGCTTCTGCTGCTGCTCTTGAGCTTTAGTCACCGATCGCGTAAGCGGTCTATGACCTGTGGATATACGGCTGTCCTCTTTCCTGGACGCCATGTAGACGGTGTGTACCACAATGCCCCCAGACTTAGGGCGTTTAGGCTCGCTGCCTTTGACATTTGCCGCGGGCGTGGAGACTTTCTCTGGCCTTCTTCTCTTGTGGGTCATCGAAGTTGAGGTGGCCGTTGCTTTGGGCACCGAGGTGGCCGCCATCTTCCGTTGCTTAACAGGGCGGTTTTCCTCCTGTCGGACCTTCGACTTCTTATGCTGGTGAGAGAAATTCGGATCAATTACCAATTCTCGGACTCGTCGCCAAGTTTTGTAGACTCTGGAAGACAGCCGTTGAGGAGACTGCTCCGGCTTTTCTGGTTTTGCTTCCACGACGGTCTCTACCGGTGGAGGAGATTTTTTGAGCACCGCAGTTGGTGAATTTCCGCGCACCCTGTTCGGCAGCTCAAAGCTGTTCCCGGTTGGAACAGCAGCATTAACTTCCACCGTTGGAGCAGGTGGAGTTAGCCCAGGGGGGAGTTGCCCCCAGCCTTCCTTATCCGGCGCCAGTGGCGACGTCGGGCGTGACGGGTTGTTGGGATTGGTTCAGCGACGGCTTTATCTTGCCCCATGTTCAGGTGAGGGGCTGTTGCCGGTGTCAGTCTCTTGAAGACTGACGTTCGTTGAGAAGCCGTGTCCAACCGGTCAAACACAGATTTCTGAGCAGGAGAGGGAATGGGAGCAGGAACGGGAGCAGTCAGTCTCGCAAAGACCGACCCTCTGGGAGGAGAAGCCGCCTTGACGACTTCAGGAGCAGCTATCTTCTTTGGGATGGCCACTTCAGGTATTATGGGCTTCTTGGTAGGCCCTTTGGAGCCCGAGCTCAGCCTGGTGAAGACTGAAGAGTTGGAATTGGACGACCCGTTGAGAGGGGCCGTGGGAGTAGCAAGTAGATCGAAGACCGACTTCTTTGAAGCTTCCGGTACGGGCACTGGGATGGCGAAGCTCGCTGGCGGGAGCATGGTCCCGAAAAATAGTCCAGTCGTAGCCTGGGTGATTTGTTCCACCGGCATCGTGAATGGTGATGCCGCCTGAGGCCCATAGGCTACACCTCCAGGTGAGGCGGAGCATCGGTTGCACTTGCAGTTGGAGCAGTTTGAGCAGTTAAACGCCATTGCTGTTTGATTTCTGCGCCAAGCAAGAGACCAAATCTTAGTAACTTGAAACCCGAGAGCAACCATTAACAAACCGCGATTCGTTCGCGAATACGACGCACGAAGTGTGGAGTGGAAAGAGGAAAAGGTCCCACCGGGCGTGCCAAAATCTGTTTCCCTCCGAATGACGGCGCGACGTAGAGAGACGTCAGGCCTGAAATTCGGGGCAGATGCTAATTGATGCTATCCGTCCACCTCTCCGAAGATGCCAAATTGATTTATGGTACCGTGTATCGAAGGTTTAGACGGATGCGGCCGATGTAGCAGACTTCGTCAGATTCCCCCTCGCTTGAGGGGTTTTTGATTGTGGGGACGCTCTTCCCTGCAGGCGTAAGCCCCTGCAGTTAATTACGCAACCGCATCGCGGTAACAACTTTCTCCTTCTCAGGATTTTTATTTCGTGTCGTGGGTGTTTGTTTTGTTTGTGGTTGCCCGTGGATTGTATACGGAGACTAATTTATGTCGTCGCCCGTAGGACGTGGATTAGTCCAAATCCGTATTTTCTTAGATTTGGGTTTGGGGTTTTGGTTTGAGGATACGTTAGCCATATTTGAGGCTAAGATCAACTCAAACGTTTGTTAAGGATACGTTAGTCTAATTTGAGACTAAGATCAACTTAACAGGATCGTTTAGATCCAACAAAAGAGCATTTGAGGGCTCTATTGTTCCAGTTTAGGGACATAGTGGTCCATTGAATGTATGGCCGTCGGGGCCCGTCACCTCTCTGACGACGTTGAAGGATTACAACGACAGATATCAGAGGAGTTCAGAGATGTACCCTTGAACCAAAGTTGGTTGGGAGATCTCTAGTCCAATTTGGGACTAAAGTCTGTTTGAAGGTTTTGGTTTAAGGATACGTTAGCCATATTTGAGGCTAAGATCAACTTAAACGTTTGTTAAGGATACGTTAGTCCAATTTGAGACTAAGATCAGCTTAACAGGATCGTTTAGATCCGACAAAAGAGCATTTGGGCTCTATTGTTCCAGTTTATGGACATAGTGGTCCATTGCCAGTTTAAGGACATGGTGGTCCATTGTTCCCATTTTGGGGACGAATATTGGTTTAAGGACGCATTAGTCCATGAGTTTAAGGACCCCACAGTCCGTATTACCAGTTTAGGGACATGGTGGTCCAACATTCCCATTTTGGGGACGAACATTGGTTTAAGGACGCATTAGTCCATGAGTTTAAGGACCCCACAGTCCGTATTATGTCTGGTTGTCGGGACCCGTCACCTCTCTGACGACGTTAAAGGATTACAACGACAAATATCAGAGGAGTTCAGAGATGTACCTTGAACCGGGTGTAAATTGATTTGGGAGAGCAGCTGTGCTCAGTTCCATTTAATTTGAGGACTTATGGCCAGAATTGGGTTAAGTCCAGTTAGAAAATGTCTAACATTTATTCACATTTGGCCTGTTAGGCCTTTGATTGGGCTCTGCCCTTTTTAAAATGATGCACATCATCTAAATTGGTCTTTTAGACCTTTATTTGGGCTCTGCCCCTTTTTAATAACGCATTGCATTTTTATTAGGCCTGATAGACCTTTTTATTGGGCTTTGCCCTTTTAATAATGCATTGCATTTTAATGTTCTGACAGTGTCCCACGTGGCTCGTCAGGCGCTTTGCGCCAATTGAGGAGCGCAAGGCGCAAACTCATATAGGGGTGACACGTGTCACGCTCTGGTGAGCGCAAGTCTGTTAGCGCAGTGCGCTGCGCTAGCGCGCTGCTGACACGTGGCGCGCTCTGATGACTTGCGCCAATTTAAGAGAGCAGTGCTCTGTTTTAGAAGCGCAATGCGCGGTTTGTTCTGGGGCCGACACGTGGCACTCTCTGGTGGCTTGCGCCAATCCAAGGAGCGCAACTGTGAAAATTTCAAAAGTGCAAGGCACTGTTTAATATCTTGATCATTTTTAGATCAAAGGAAACAAATTTTTCTTGTTTCTAGAGAGGTTCTACCTCAAATCTCAAGAACCAGTGGTTCATCAAAAGGCAATGCCTTTATATAGATCAAAAGATCTAATAAAGAAGTAAATTACTTCTGTTCTATTATTATTTTTTTATTCAAGATCTTGATCTTGTTCTTAGATCTTTGATCTTTTTTAGAAGAACTTCTTTTTTTAAAAAAGTTTTATTCTTCGAGTTCTTCTCAAAGTTTTAGAGGAGTTCTATATCTCTTCCCTCTGGGTGTCAATCTGTTTTAGACTTGGAGTTTAGGGGCCTTTATATAGTGCCAATTGATTTGTTAAATCAGTTAAAGAGATATTTCTCTGAGTGATTTAGGGATTTTTCCCCACCGTTGGATCTTTGATCTAAGGGCTTCTGTTTAACAGAAGATAATCTTCTTGTTTTTAACAAGATTTGGAAAGATCTTTCCAGAATTTTATTGTTTAAATGCTGGCACAGTTGGCGCAAGCGTACCTGCGCTTGACACGTGTCGCGCAGCGCAACTGCGCTGACACGTGTCGCGCAGCGCAAAGTGCAAGTCAACTGAAGCGTTGCTTCCTTTATTTTTATTTGAATTTTTAACACAGAGGTTTGCTCTGAATGGGGGAAACAGAAGCGTTGCTTCATTTCCCGCCTTGGAATTTGAACAAAGCTTTGCTCTGATTGGGGGAAACATACTTATGATAACCTCTCTATGTTGAGAACGATTTTCAATAAGATATAAATAGACATCAAGAATTAATGCATTCTCCATTAAAAAGAGAAGAAAACTGATATATGCTCTAGTCTAAACGACTATTTTCGATGTCATATCATATATAAATAGGCATGAAAAAAATGCATGATTAGACGAATGAAGTATATGCATTGAACTAATATCATTATTACACTCTGCATATGAACGGTTTTCAATAAAGTATATTTTGACAAATGTATGGTTTGACTGATTTGATAGCATCGTAATTTAAGTAAATTAAATAAAAATATTTAGAGAAGATAATTCTTGATATTGCCTAGTGATAAAGAAAAGAACCAAACGTGTTTCAACCGTGAAAGTAGGGAATGCAATTATGGTGAATTGGAAAAGCATAGCTTCATCTGTCCCATCATGCATTTTTCTTCATATTTCTATATATAATATTATACAAACAAAATCATGCATTATCTATCCAATCGTTGTCTCGAACATCGCTTTCACAATCTATTCGAAGTTGGACAGATTCCTCGATAGTAATAAAATATGCAGTATACATCAAAATCTGATTCCAGATAAGCAAGTATTATTTGCCATAACAACCAAATGGTGAATTTTGCAACAAAGTTCTTTTGACCACACGAGGTGATAAGGGAACAAAAGGATAAAAACAATTAATGCATTCTTCATTAAAAAGAAAAAAACAAAGTCGAGTTATGTTCTAGTCTAAATGACTATTTCGATGTCATATCATGTATAAACATACATGAAGAAAAAATGCATGATTGGAATTACGAAATATATACATTTACAGCTCATATCATTACTGCACTTTGCATATGAACGGTTTTTAATAAGACATATTTTGACAAATGTATGATTTGACTAATTTAATAGCATCGTAATTTGAGTAAATTAAATAAAAGTATTTGGAAAAAATAATCCTTGATGTTGTCTGGTGATAAAGAAGACAATCAAACGTGCTTCAACCGTGAAAACAGAAAATGCAATTATGGTGAATTGGAAATGCATAGCTCCATCTATCCCATCATGCATTTTCTTCATATTTCTATATATGATATTATACAAACAATCATCTGACCAATCATGTATCATCTATCCAATCGTTGTCCTGAACAGCGCTTTCACAATCTATTCGGAGTTGGACAAATTCCTCGATAACAATAAAATATGCAGTATACATCAAGATCTGACTGTAGAGATGCACAAGTATGACCCTTTCCAGATAGTTGATAATATAACCCATCTAAACTAAACACGACAGAATGGTACCCATTGGTTATGAAGGCATGAAATTGCAAAATATGTTGAATCTTATAAGTCAATATCTTTTCTGGAAAACTGATAAGCGAAAACGCATTAAGTAAACCTAGCTAGTGATGAATCTAAAACTTGTTTAAAGGTGTAAAGCTTGATTAAGAGTTTTCAAGATGATCTTGAAAGCTTGGAATCTAAAATTTTTGAGTAAACAGATAAATTGGGCGAGAGGATTCTCATAGAAATAGTATTTTAAATCACATATTTCTATAGATTTGTACTGAGTAACTAAAAAGATCCTCTATATGCATAAGCAATGTATAGCACAAACAAATTTAAAATTAATTTGAGGCATGCTGATAATTTGTTTTATTCAGCTATTAAGAATTATTGTTTTCCTAGAAGGAGACATGCAAAAAACCTAGTAAAATACAATTTAAAAATGAATTTACAACTTCTGTGCTAAAACCCTAAATTTAAATGCAAACGACATTTAGAACTCCACTGTTCTTAGTTAAGAACTATAAAAATTCGTTCATATGCTAATACTCTACCAAAACTCTTGCCTTTTCAATTATACCAAACATTCGATCTTAGCTTCGTAATTCCAATCATGCTGGAGGTTTTGGTTTCGGACAAAGGAATGAAGTAGGTGACTCGATTCTAGATTTTGCTTTATCTTATGACTTGATCTTAGCAAACACCTGGTTTAGGAAAAGAGAGTCCCACCTTATCACTTTTAGGAGCGGATCAAGTGCTAGTCAAATAGACTTTTTTCTGACGAGAAGAATAGATAGAGGTTGTTGTATCGACTGTAAAGTAGTGCCAGGTGAGAGTGTAACCACTCAACATAGACTTTTAGTTCTAGATTTTCGATTTAGAAGAGAACCTAGGAAGATTAGACGTAAGGTAGAGCCTAAAATTAAATGGTGGCGATTGAAAGAAGGTAACCAAAAGGCTTTTATAGATCGTGTAGTACAAGAAGCGGATTGGCAGTCGGAAGATGATCCAGACAAAACATGGAACAAAATGGCTAGTTGTATCAAGAAATTAGCTAGAGATCTACTTGGTGAGTCGAGAGGTGGTGCTCCGCCATCTAAAGACATATCATGGTGGAATGAAGATGTAAAGGCTGCTATTAAAATTAAAAGGGATTCTTATAAAGATTTGAAGAAAAGTAGAGATGTGGAGAGATTTGAGAAGTACAAAATGGCTAAAAAGGAAGTTAAGAAAGCTGTTCGGGAAGCTAAATCTAAGGTCTACACGGAGGTGTACGAGAAATTAGACACTAAAGAGGCTGCAAATGATATATACCGGATTGCTCGTATGCGGGAAAAGAAGACTAGAGACTTATGTGCGGTGAAGTGTGTCAAAAATGAAAATCAGAAGGTTTTAGTTCGAGATGAGGATATCAAGGAAAGATGGAGAGATTATTTTGACAAATTGTTCAATGAGAGCTTTACTAAGAATTTGGATGGATTTGTCATTCAATCTCAAGATATAAATCGTGATTTCATGTGTAAAATAGGACTTCCTGAGGTTAAAGAAGCTTTGAACAGAATGGGTTTAAGAAAAGCGGTTGGTCCTGACGGGATTCCTATCGAGATTTGGAGATGCTTAGGAGAAATAGGCGTTAAATGGCTGACAGATCTGTTTAATAAGATTTGGCAGACAAAAAAGATGCCAAATGAATGGAGGAAAAGTATCCCTGTACCTATCTACAAGAATAAGGGTGACATTCAAAGTTGCTCAAACTACCGTGGAATAAAACTGATGTGTCACACTATGAAACTTTGGGAGAGAGTGATTGAACACAGGCTAAGGAAGGATATTACGATAACAGAGAACCAATTTGGGTTCATGTCTGGACGATCGACGACATAGGCGATTCATTTGCTTCGTCAACTTGTCGAGCGCTTTCGAGAGAGGAGAAGAGATTTGCATATGATATTTATTGATTTAGAAAAAGCGTACGACAAGGTACCTAGAGAGGTATTATGGGGGACAATGATGAAGAAGGGGGTCCCCGTCAAGTATATTGACATAATCAAGGATATGTACGACGGAGTAGTGGCAAATGTCAGAACTTGCGGCGGCTTAACAAGTGATTTTCCGATTACTATTGGTTTACATCAAGGATCTGCATTAAGTCCATTCCTGTTTACCATCGTGATGGATGAGCTTACTAGAACTATCCAAGATGAGGTCTCTTGGTGTATGCTATTCGCTGATGATATTGTTCTAGTAAATGAGACGAAAGCAGGGGTTAATGCCAAATTGGAATTATGGAGGCAAACATTGGAATCTCGGGGATTTAGATTGAGCAGGTCCAAGACAGCATATATGCACTGCAAATTTAGTAGCCAGAGAAGTCAAAACCATATTGGTATAACATTGGAAGTGCAAGAGATATCACCGAGCGGCCAGTTTAGATATCTAGGTTTCATCATCCAAAGGAATGGGGAGATCGATAGTGATGTTAATCAAAGGATCCAAGCTGGTTGGTTGAAATGGAGGAGTGCAACAGGGATTTTGTGTGATCGTAACTTTCCGTTAAAATTGAAAGGGAAGTTTTATCGGAGCACTATTCGTCCTGCCTTATTATATGGTACAGAATGCTGGGCTCCTAAGAAGCATCATACACAGAAGATGCACGTAGCGGAGATGCGCATGCTTCGTTGGATGTGCGGTAACACTAGAAAAGATAAGGTGCAAAATGAGGATATTCATGCAAAAGTTGGTGTAGCACCCGTGGAGGAGAAGATGCGGGAAAACTGGCTAAGATGGTTTGGTCATGTGCGACGCAGACCTATGGAAGCACCGGTTCGACGAATAGATACTCTCGATATGGGCAATGGCAAAAGGGCAAAAGGGAGACCGAAGAAAACATGGATGGAGGTGATACGAAACGATATGGTTGCCAAAGGACTCAATGAAAGTATACTGTTCGATAGAAGTGAGTGGAGACAGAGGATTCATGTGCTGGACCCGGCGTGATTCTCATGTTGGTTCATGTAGCCTACCCCATATGCTTGGGATAAAAGGCTTAGTTGTTGTTGTTGTTGTTGTTGATTCGATCACCTAACAAAACCATAATCTAAATCAATGCAATCTACACCATCACTTATATATTGAAGGCTTTTCAATATTTCAACTAAGACACATTTACATAAGAAAACCTCAATCTAAATTACTGTATATTTTACTTTGTAGCCTATATATAGATTGATCATCTCATAACCCTTACCATCTTCACTCTCATATCCGGTAGCCAAATGCAAGTTCACCTTTCAGAATCGCGAAAATCCATCGTTTAGGGCCCCGAAATCGCGGTTAAAGATTTACTCCGAACTTTGACTTTCGAACTAGGAATGAAATCAGCACCCGGATCAGTTAAGATTTGACAGGCAGTATCAGAAATCAATTTGGGATGCATTCAAATAATTAGTTTCTCATTTTAACAACTTTTTATTTTTAGCAGTTTTCTATATTTAGCAGTTTTTCTTTTGATCTATTCCGTCCTACTTGTCATTTCTGTCCTATTTGTACCTCCCTATTTTCTAGAGTCCTTTTGCACATGGTAACGTCTTTCTCTCTTTTCATGACTACTGTGTTTTTCGGTTTAATAATTCTTACTTATATTTGTTACGAATTATGATCATAAGCCTGTTGTTCCAACCATAAAAGTATCCGTTAAAACCAATTGACAATTTCATTATTCTTTTTCATTTGAGTTTTTTCTATACTTGCACGCTGGCACCTTCTTAAATTTTTTGCCTTTTTCTGTCATTTGTCAAATTTAATTGCAAAAACACGACCGAGTTAGAAAATTAAGTGATTTATATTATATGTCCATAAAATGTATTATATGATCATCATTTTAACCGTATTAAACCAATTGAAATATTAGAAAACACAATCAGAACTTGTTAACATTGTTCATTTTTCTTCGAAATTTACATGTCAAAATAACAGAAATAACAGACAATCGGTCAACAAAGAAAAACTAACATTGACATCCTAAGTTATTTGACATGGTTCCTCACATCGACATAGCAGGCATGAGTTTTTCTTGAACAACCAAGAAACAATGCACTTTATGTGGAATGCATGATCACAACACAACTGCACTCGTTCGACTAAATCACCGTTGCTACCCATCTCAATTTCTTCAAAACACACAGCACAAACATCACCATTCTCGTCGTTCAACCCTTGTCTTTTTTGCTTACGCGGTCTCTTGATTGTCACCATCTTATCAATTCCAGTACAAACATATACCTTTATATTAGAAATATTAGAAAACACAATCAGAATTTGTTAACATTGTTCATTTTTCTTCGAAATTTACATGTCAAAATAACATATATAACAGACAATCGGTCAACAAAGAAAAACTAACATTGACATCCTAAGTTATTTGATATGGTTCCTCACATCGACATAGCGGGCATGAGTTTTTCTTAAACAACCAAGAAACAATGCACTTCATGTGGAATGCATGATCACAACACAACTGCACTCGTTCAACTAAATCACCGTTTGCTACCCATCTCAATTTCTTCAAAACACACAGCACAAATATCACCATTCTCGTCGTTCAACCCTTGTCTCTTTCGCTTACGCGGTCTCTTGATTGTCACCATCTTATCAATTCCAGTACAAACATATACCTTTATATGAAACCTATTGTGTCACGCCCCACCTCCAATACAGAGAGTATTTTCCGCTCTGGCTGTAGCCGCACGGTTTTGTCCTTCAGAGCGAACTGGACCCGACCAGGGGCCACTTCCCAGGAGGTCACCAATCCCAGGATTTCCCTGCCCGAGCACGCTTAACTACGGAGTTCTCAAACTCCTGTAGTGCCAGTTCGCTTAAAAGGCGCCTCTATATTGAAGAGCTGTATCGTTCCATTTATAGTACAGATCTGGTCTCTTTTGGAATGTATTTCAAAGATTCTCCATTGTTTTACAGTGGGTCCCCATGCTTATCTGGTATATATGGGTATACCGGATAATACCTGGGGTATTACATTCTCCCCTACTTAGAACAATGGTTCGTCCTCAAACCACAAACCTACTATTTGAGGAACCGGCTCTGATACCATTCTGTCACAACCAAGAAACAATGCACTTCATGTGGAATGCATGATCACAACACAACTGCACTCGTTCGACTAAATCACCGTTTGCTACCCATCTCAATTTCTTCAAAACACACAGCACAAATATCACCATTCTCGTCGTTCAACCCTTGTCTCTTTCGCTTACGCGGTCTCTTGATTGTCACCATCTTATCAATTCCAGTACAAACATATACCTTTATATGAAACCTATTGTGTCACACCCCACCCCCAATATAGAGAGTATTGTCCGCTCTGATACCATTTTGTCACAACCAAGAAACAATGCACTTCATGTGGAATGCATGATCACAACACAACTGCACTCGTTCGACTAAATCACCGTTTGCTACCCATCTCAATTTCTTCAAAACACACAGCACAAATATCACCATTCTCGTCGTTCAACCCTTGTCTCTTTCGCTTACGCGGTCTCTTGATTGGCACCATCTTATCAATTCCAGTACAAACATATACCTTTATATGAAACCTATTGTGTCACGCCCCACCCCCAATACAGAGAGTATTATCCGCTCTGGCTGTAGCCGCACGGTTTTGTCCTTCAGAGCGAACTGGACCCGACCAGTGGCCACTTCCCAGGAGGTCACCCATCCCAGGACTTCCCTGGTCCGAGCACACTTAACTACGGAGTTCTCAAACTCCTGTAGTGCCAGTTCACTTAAAAAGCGTCTCTATATTGAAGAGCTGTATCATTCCATTTATAGTACAGATCTGTTCTCTTTTGGAATGTATTTCAAAGATTCTCCATTGTTTTGCAGTGGGTCCTCATGCTTATCTGGTATATATGGGTATACCGGATAATACCTGGAGTATTACATTCTCCTCCGCTTAGAACAATGGTTCGTCCTCGAACCACAAACCTACTATTTGAGGAACCGGCTCTGATACCATTTTGTCACGCTCTACCCTCAATACAGAGAGTATTGTCTGCTCTGGCCGAAACCGTACGGTTTTGTCCTTCGGGGCAAACTGGACCCGACCAGGGGCCACTTCCCAGAAGATCACCCATCTCAGGACTTCCCTGGCCCGAGCACGCTTAGCTACGGAGTTCTCAAACTCCTCTAGTGCCAGTTCACTTAAAAGGCGTCTCTGTATTGAAGAGCGGTATCATTCCATTTATAGTACAGATCTGTCCTCTTTCGGAATGTATTTCGAAAATTCCCTATTGTTTTACAGTGGGTTCCCATGCTTATCTGGTATGTATGGGTATACTGGATAATACCTGGTGTTTACCCTAATCAGAGCAAAGCTCTGTTCAAATTCCAAGACGGGAGATGAAGCAACGCTTCGTCTTCCCCCAATCAGAGCAAAGCTCTGCTTGGAAAAGTTAAACTTTAATAAATGAAACAACGCTTCAGATTCTTTGCGCTGTGCGCAACGCGCCACGTGACAGGCGCAGATGTATCAGCGCAGCGCCCTAGAGGGCGCGCCCAATCAGAGCAAAGCTCTATTAAAGGAAGCAACGCTTCAGTTGCGCGGGTGCTGCGCTGCACGACACGTGTCAGCGCAGATGCGCTAGCGCAGTTGCGCTAGCGCAGTTGCGCTGCGCGACACGTGTCAGCGCAGATGCGCTCGCGCAGTTGCGCTGCGCTGTGCGCTGCGCGACACGTGTCAGCGCAGATGCGCTAGTGCGCTAGCGCAGTTGCGCTGCGCTATGCGCTGCGCGACACGTGTCACGCGCTGGGGCATCTGCGCCAAACTGAATTAGGATTTTAAGAAATCTTTTCTGTTCTTGTTAAAACAAGAAGATTTTCTTCTGCAAAGCAGAGGCCATTGGATCAAAGATCCAACGGTGGGGAAAATTCCCCAAATCACTCAGAGAAAGATCTCTTTAACAAATCTAACTAATTTATGGGCACTATAAAAAGGACTCTAGACCTCAATTCAAAGGCATCAAGATCCTTCTAAAAAAAATATATAGAGAAAGAAGAAAGCTCTTGAAAACTCCTCAAGAACAACAGAAGGTAAAAACCTTGAGGGAAAAGAGAAAGTTCTCTTATGGGTAGATTATTGATCTAAGAACAAGATCAATAATCTTAAATAAAAAATATATATATATAAATAAGTAGTAATCGTGCTTTGCACTTTTTTATGAACCTCTGGTTCTTGAAACAAAAAAGAAAAATTTATTTTTCTTTGATCTAAATGTAGATCAAGAAATTAAATAGTGCTTTGCACTTCTGATTCTTGAATCTAAAAGATTCTTGGTGCTCTGCACTTCCAAATTGCGCTGTTGCGCTCTTGAGAGAGCGCCACGTGTCAGCTACTTGCGCTACGCGCTCTTGAAATAGAGTTTTGCTCTCTGGAATTGGTGCAACTCACCAGAGCGCGCCACGTGTCAGCAGCGCAACAGCGCAGCGCACTTGTGCAGCGCACTGCGCTTGCGCTCACCAGAGCGCGCCACGTGTCTGCAGCGCAACAGCGCAACGCATTAGCGCAGCGCACTGCGCTGTTGCGCTTGCGCTTACTAGAGCATGACACGTGTCCTAATCATAAGCGCTTGCGCTCTGTAATTGGCGCAAAGCGCCTGATAAATGCAATGCATTTCTCAAAGGGCCAGGCCCAAGTCAAAAGACCAAGCAGGCCTAATTAAATTGATGCTCTGCATCATTTATAAATGGGCAGAGCCCAAACAAAATAATATAAATGCTATGCATTTTAAAAGGGGCAGAGCCCAAACAAAGTAGATGTCTTGCAGAGGCCTAATTAAATTGATGCTCTGCATCAATCATGAACAGAGCCCAAACAAAGAATAAATTGATGCAATGCACTATTTAAAAAATGGGCCAAACCCTAGCACAGGTCTAACAGACCAAAAATAAATAAAAGGCGTTGAATATTTTTCTGGACTTAGCCCAATCGTGGCCATAAGTCCTTAAATTAAATTGACTGAGCAAAATGGCTCTCCTAAGTCAATCTACATCCGGTTCGAGGGTACATCTCCGAACTCCTCTGACACACGTCGTTGTAATCATTCAACGTCGTCAGAGAGGTGACGGGTTCCAACAACCACACATGAATATGGACTGCGGAGTCCTTAAACTCGTGGACCGAAATGTCCCTAAACTAATATCGGACCGAAACGTCCCTAAACTAATATCGGACCGAGACGTCCCTAAACTAATAATGGACCACCACGTCCCTAAACTGGCGATGGACCACCACGTCCTTAAACTGGCGATGGACCACCACGTCCCTAAACTGGAACAATAGAGCCTCCAAATGCTCTTTTGCCGGATCTAAATGGTCCCGTTTAAGTTGATCTTAGCCTCAAATATGGCTAACGTGTCCTTAAACTAAAATACGTCCCCAAAATGGGAATGATGGACCACTACGTCCCTAAACTGGAACAATAGAGCCCAAATGCTCTTTTGTCGGATCTAAACGATCCCGTTAAGTCGATCTTAGTCTCAAACTGGACTAACGTATCCTTAACAAACGTTTGAGTTGATCTTAGCCTCAAACATGGCTAACGTATCCTCAAACCAAAACCTCAAACCCAAATCTAAGTAAATACGGATTTGGACTAATCCACGTCCTACGGACGACGGTATTACTCAGTCTCCGTATACAATCCACGGGCAACCACAAACAAAACAAACACACACGACACAAAGTGAAATTCTGGAGAAGGAGAAAGTTGTTACCGCGATGCGGTAGCGTAATTAACTGCAGGGGCTTGCGCCTGCAGGAAAGAGCGTCCCCACAATCAAAAACCCCTCAAGTGAGGGGGAATCTGACGAAGTCTGCTACATCGGCCGCATCCGTCTAAACCTCCGATACACGGTGCCATAAATCAACTTGGCATCTTCGGAGAGGTAGACGGATAAAACCAAATAGCATCTGCCCCGAATCTCAGTGCCAGGACATCGCGGTCCTGTGCGCCGCCATTCGGAGGGGAACAGATTCTGGCACGCCCGGTGGGACCTCTTCCTCTTTCCACTCCACACTTCGTGTGTCGTGTTCGCGAACAAATCGCGGTTTGCTGTGATTGCCTGTGGATTCAAGGTACTAAGATTTGGTGTCTTGCTTTATGCAGAAAACAGAAAATCGATGGCTTCGAACTGCACCGCCCGCAGCGATAACTCTCGCTCCGTCATTGCTGGAGGAGTGACTTATGGGTCCCAAGCGGCCTCCCTTTTCAAGATGCCAGTGGAGCAGGTAACTCAGGCCACCACTGGATTATTCTTCGGGACCATGATCCCACCGACAAGCTTCTCTATGCCGATACCTGCACCGGAGGTGAACAAGAAGTCGGTCTTCGACCGACTCACTGCTACCACGACCCCTGTCAGCGGGTCACCCACCACCAAGCCAACAACCTCTGTCTTTGCGAGGCTGGATCAAAACTCTGAAGGGCCCGCCAAGAAGCCCAGGAACTCTAAAATAGCTGTCCCAAGGAGGGTAACGGCCGCTGCTCCGGAAGACGTTAAGGCGGCTTCTCCCGTCAAAGAGTCAGTCTTTTCAAGACTGATGATTCCCATTCCTGCCCCTATACGAAGATCTGTCTTTGACAGATTGGATATTACCCCGCAAGGAACGACCTCAGTTTTTAAAAGGTTAACACCGGCGGTGCCTCATTCAGACGGGGGGCAAAAAGAAGTTATCTCTATCTCCGAGCCAATCCCAACGGCTCGTCGTGCTCGACGTCGCCATTGGCCACGAGTGAGGAAAGCAGGGGCAACTCCCCCTCAGGGCTAACTCCACCTGCTCCAATGGCGGAGGTCAACGCTGCTGTTCCAACTGAAAGGTTCCTAGGCACCCTAAGGAGGTCTCACAAGGCATCAACCATGCCAATTTCAAATTTTAACGGTGCCGAGAAAGCCTAACAAGATCGTTGGCTAGAAGTTTAGGTGACAAAGCAAACTAGTTAACACTTAACTACTAGAATACGGAAATACAATCTTTGTAGATCCGGTCCTCCACCTCCACGGCTCCGTGATGAAGTCCTCTCCACTGTCCAAATCAAATCCCGGGCTCTAGCGTCGGCTTCATCGGAGAAAAAGCGGGCTAGGTCATCGACGACGTGCCGAAGATGATCTACGTCGAGGCATCACTAGATCAAGCTCCACCTTCACCAAGCCATGAAAACTTGTGAAGGAAACACCCTCTACTACTTGGCAAGAGGTAGAGGATGAAGAAATAGGAAGTGGGTAGACTTTAGAATTGGATTTCTCACTCATTTTCATCAATCACCATTGATGAAGTCAAGGTTCTTCATCTTGAAGAAGAAGAAGAAGAAGATGATAATGATATCATAAGTTGTTCTTAAAAATAAAAACAATATGATACTTATCATAATCTCAACCATGGTTTAGTGTAGAGATTTAACTAAGGTTAGATGAGTGGTTAGGGTTAGAGAAGAGACAAGAATGGTGGACTTGTTCAAAGCTTCAAGAAGCTTCAAATAAAACAAAACTAGCAACCATTCTTTTCTCTTTATCTTTTCTAAATGAAATAAATAAATAAATAAATAAATGAGAAAAGGAAATGAAACCCTAACCACTTATGTAACCATGGTTTAATTCTTTACACAAACCCAAAC
Organism: Agapanthus africanus; assembly: GCA_030015575.1. NCBI lineage: Eukaryota > Viridiplantae > Streptophyta > Magnoliopsida > Asparagales > Amaryllidaceae > Agapanthus > Agapanthus africanus. The sequence continues at coordinate 486,219,103 of CM057347.1, read as the reverse complement.
TTGCATGTATCATCAAACATGATACAATCTTGTGTACAAAAGTATATCACATATACAATGTGCACAAAGCAAGTGAGAAAATCCATTTAAAGTGAACCGATACTAGTTAATGCAAAGTAATATATCATATATATATAATTATACATTAAATCATTAAATCAACACTTGATTTAATGATCCGGTCATATAGCATATAACCGACTAGTATCATCAGTAACAACTTATCGAAACAACACTTGATCCGATAACCCGGCTATATCGCATATAACCGAGCAATGTCACATATCGCGAGAATCAAATACAGTATCATATACTGGTATCATTCTCGGTCCCGCACATATCTCATATGCGCTCCTATTTCGTTTCGCTTGAGCCAGGAAACCTCTGTGTAGGACTCTAAAGACTCGTCAATACGCCGGCAGCAGATGATGATCATATCAAGCACCCACAAGCCGCAAGCGGTCTGCTAAACGTAACGGCCACCCGGGTATTGAGCGATCAGAAGATCGACGAGCAAGCCCGCTCACACTCCAGTGAATCCAACCAGTAACACTACCGTACAGTCCGGTCTCGTCGTCTGATATGTCGCATATCTCGCCTAGGGGTGGTAAACGTCAGACCCCAATAGCTCGATAAGTCGTGTCGATATGAGGTCTATAACAATTCGAGAAACTACTGGTAACACTTACCAGTAAATCTCAGCAGCCCTGGCCAGGGATTTCCGGTTATAGCCAATTGAACACAGCGCAATATCAACTCCCTATACCGGGAGAGACGAATCCCCTCCTATCGCTCATTGCCTCCATGTGACTCGGGACTGTATCCAAAAACCACCATTTTGCACGCCCTCTTGGACTTGGTAAGATGGAAATCAAAGCACAGTGGGAACCACACAAGACTCTATGACGATCTCGGGTCAACAGACTACTCTGTACCAGTGTCACCAGAGAACTGCCATCTGACGTAAGGTATAATACCATCTGGGAGTTCTCGGCGAGTCCGTCCAGTGTACCCAGTCTCTACTGAGCACCCGTATATCATCTCTGATGTCAAACACCAATGGATATGGGATCATCCATCGCCCATCTGTATGGGTCGAGAAGGTATACGCTAGTCTACTCTGGTATATCGATGCCCCGTCTCGATATACCCACGACTAGGGACTTTGAAGGATGTACTTATAGACTACCATGTCCCCACTAGTATGATCCGCATCACAGTCCAGGTAGTCAAGTACACATCCTAAGGGCTTCACCAACATGTAACAGAGAGACAATCAGTGTACACGTTAAGGTAAAGGGCAACCAGATAGCATACTATCATGTCGAGCAAGAAAGTCCTCCCTATATATGTCCCAGCATCCACTACAATATACATCCAATGTACAGTAATGGCCTCTAGGGCATACATATAACTAACAATCTCCCACTTGCACTAGGGTCATCTGTAGCAGTGGTTGTAGTATCTCATACTCAACCATCCCATAAAAGTCTCTCTCTGGGAATAGGCCTTCGTGAGTGGATCCGCCGTGTTGTTCTCTGAGTCTACTCTCCTAACCTCGATCCTTTAGAGATCAACCATCTCCTTGATCAAGTGATACTGCCTTAGAATATGTCTGGATCACTGATGGGACCTGCGTTCCTTGGCATAAGCCACAACTCCATTGTCACACAATGGGAGGAACTTAGTTCATCTCATGAACCAATATACACCCAAACAGCCTCTTTGGTAGCATCTGTAGTAGCGATGTATCCTGCCTTTATCGTCTAGTATGTCACGGTATCTAGCTTGGAACTCTTCCAACATACCGTCCCTTTACTGAGGGTAAAGACAATGCCTGCGACTGACATTCAGTCGTCTTTATCACCCTGGAACACTTCCAGTGATTCTCCCCAGAATCTTTCGATATCATCTCACTACAACTAGTGAGAATCCTAACATCCAATTAAATCTATCTCATAGATCCAAAACTCAGGATTTAGGAGGTATCATTTTGATTATACACGGAGAATCTTTGTGATAAGCGGAGATTGATCGAGCGTAGCATAGGAAACTCCTTCCCTATCAAGAGTATGTCATCCACGTATTCTACGAGGATCACTACCATACTCCCTACTACCTTTTTGTTTATACAAGGTTCATCTACCATTTTGATGATGTCAACTTATTTGACTAATTTATCAAAACAGATGTTCCAACTCCGCGATGCCTGCTTTATCAAATAAAACATCTTGCACGCGTTTCCGCTGCTCCCACTGTCTACGAGGCCCTCTGGCTGTGTACTTATAGACGTTCTCTTCCAAAACATCATTTAGAAAAGCAGTCAAGACACCCAACCACCAGATATCGTAGTCATGGTATGTAGCCGTGACAAGTAGGATCTGGATGGACTTAAGCATAGCTACTTGAAAAGGTTTCATCATTATCCATAGCTGGTCAATGATGCAAACTTTTAACAAGTCTAGCTTTGAAAGTCTCAACTTTTCGATGTACACCAAGTAATCTTCTCAAGATATACTTGCTCCTGATGGGGATTTAACCCTTCAGATATAGCAACCAAAGTCCATACTTTGTTGGTGTATAAGGATTCCATCTCAGATCGCTAAGCATCCAGCCATTCTTACAGAGTCTCACTCCCGATGGCCAGCTCGAAACTAGTTGGGTCATCATCTTATGATGCAATCCTCGCTCCCACTGTCACAGAGAAACCAAAGTATCTCTCAGGTGGGTGAGGTACCCTACTAGATCGGCGGAGATGCTGAGGTTCGTTGGTTACTATTGAATCCTTCGGTTCTACCAAATCATTTGCTGTAGTTTGTATGGCTGGAACATTTCCAGTTCTACATAACAGACCTTGCCTCGAGCTTGTCCGGATTTTGCTTTTAGACCTAGGCCGGACAACCCCAAATCTTAACTAGCTTAAGACATGGGCTCTTCCCATACCATATCTCATATGGAGTGGCAGGCAACTGATTTAATCATGACCGTATTCAATAGGTTTGCAGCTTCTCAAGCGCATAACTCCCTAATAGGAAAAAGGTAACTCAGTAGTACTCATCATAGAGCACACCTTATCATATAGGGTGTGATTGCTCCGCCCCGATATACCATCGTGCTATGGTGTATACGGAGGAGTAATGCTGAGAGAGAATCTCATTCTCCTTTAGAATGATCCAGGAATTCCTTGCTCTAGTATTCTCCTCCTTGATCACATCAAAGGACATAATACTTTTACCCGTATTTTGGTTCTCTACTTCTAACTTATATTCTGTGAATATCTCAAAAGGTTCTGACTTGTGTTTCAACAGGAACATATGTCTGAATCATGAGAGATCATCAGAGAACGTAATGAAGTATAAAGAACCAGTCTTGGCATGTGTAGACAGGGGACCTACATACATCAACATGTATCATCCCAAGAGTTTACTAACTCTTTCTCTGTTTCCAGTAAACGGAGCTATGGTCATCTTATCTTTGTGACATGACTGGCGAGTTTCACAAGATGTAAATTCAAACTAATTTAAATATGCATCTTTATGTAACTCTAGCTAGTCGGGTCACATTGATCTGACCTAGTCTACAATACCTCAAGAAGAATTCGTTCATTTCTGAACTCTTCCTCTTGTGTGTGTTCCGTATACTAAGAACTGTAGTTTGATTTAGAACATCAATGCTTTTAGATAACGTGCCTGAACCGATCAACTTTTGATATAGGAAATGTTCAAAACATTATCCAACAATACAAAATTTTATCATTTCTTTACTACTAAAGAGACTGATATGATTTTGTATATCAGGTTCGGTATCTAATTGCATTCGTTCAGAATCAATGTATTGGTATTACAGGGTGACAGTGACCGACAGACTTGGCTGCAACACTTGTCCCGTTTTCTGTCTCATGAAACTTATCACCCGTTCTCAGTTTTTCTACCCTTTTTGTAGCCCTATGTAACAGATTACATATCTGGGATCCTGATCCGGTATCATATACCTAGGATGCGGAGGATACTGAGAAACAGTTCTTTGTAATGAACACACCCGAAGATGATGCATCAGCATGCACTCTCTTCGTTTGGGCGGCACGGGAAATCTGGTATTCCCCAATTTCCTGCTCTGTCTTATAACTATTATAAGTTGGAGCGGGACCAACGTTCCCCAGCTCAGTATAACAAGCGGGTTCGGTCAATATTCCGTATTATTATCTTGATTAAGGCGTGATATGGTCGCTACCAGGAGAGAGAGAGAAGAAAACACTCAGCGTGCGCTCTTGCAAGAATAGATTGGTTATTATTTTATCTAATCAGGATGGCTCCCACTGCTTTTTATCAAATCTTCCTTCAAACCCTAAAAGGAAAGACTAGCCGGGATTAATTACACACTACAAGTTCGCCAATCTTTCAGCCAGGCCAGTGTCGGTACTTTGAGAGAGGTCCCCCGTGCTTTCGCACGAACCTAATTAATGTAAACCTCGTTTTCCCAGAGGCGTAACCTCGTTAACACCTTTCTAGACACCTACTTGATCGGCTAATTGTAATGTGTAAAACTCTCCCAGGAGTAACTCTTACTCGCAGCGGGTATCGGGATCCAACTATCTCATAGAAGGTATGCAATCTCATTGCAAATTTCAACACTTGAAATTCCCGATAATATTTTGCCCCCAGCACCCTATGACCTTGACGGAGGTCAACAAACCATAGGCTACTAGTCAAGTTCAACCTGTCATTTCTTGATCGAATTAAACCCACCCGCACGACCCTTGACGGAGATCAACAAGGCCGCACGACTACCCTAATCCAATCTGCATCATATGCATAAGCAGATAAATACTAGTTAGCTACCGTACACTACGCCTTGACGGAGGTCAACAAACGTAGCACGAATACTAAATAGGACTTATCTGAAATGACGGAGGGCTACGACAGGTTTTTCTGAAAACCTATTGCGTAATGAACTTAATATCGTTGTAGGATCGAATGATTTTGAAATGGAGTGCTTTTGAGGCTTTTCTAGTTTTGCTAAAGGAGTCACTCTCGGTGAAGGGATCGTCGGTCCTTTCCTCGTCGAATGAGGTGCGGGATATATCATATATATCACTGTGCAAAGCAAAAACTCTTAAAAGCAATCAAAAGACAAACCGAGTGTGTAGCATCTGCCAGTTATTGCTAAAGGAGTCACTCCCGGTGAAGGGATCTCGGTCCTTTCCTCATCGAATAAGGTGCAGGATATATCATATATACCGCTGTGCAAAGCAAGAACTGTAGCTACCTATTTTATTTTGAAATTCTATTCTACAACATCTTAGGTTTCTTTTATTCCATTAATCTCATTAATAAAGTCCCATCATTTAAGTACCTAAACATCATAGATAAATACGACGTATACTTATGCCATCCGCATTCGCCTCGATGTCCCCTCGTGCACCGTTAGGTTAGGTAACTAACGGCAGAGCGGGGCAGGGCTAGCACAGGTGTAAAACATAAGTAACATCTATATAATATATCATATATATCACTGTGTCTATCACAGAACATATCACATGATCACATCACAGATATCGCAGCAGAAGAATCATATGAAATATTGGATATACTAGGACGTCCGTGTTTTCAATACGAGCCAGTATAAAACACGGATTCCACGGTCATGATGAATAGCCAAACCCACACCCCTAGACCCCTACGAGAGCGGCAAGCAACCCTACCAATTCTAGAGTTAGGAGACCCGGACTCGACTCCTCGAGTTGGTCTCCCACTGGACTCCAGAACCCGGTTACTTGTGCCCTCCTCCTTGGGTCTATCCTAGTGCGGAAAAGTAAATAATATACAACAACGGTGACAACTTCCGCAACCTGGAAGTGTCCCAATAAAAGAATATTACATACAAGTTTTTTTTACATGAATGAAAATGAAAAACACTCATCTCACATAAAAACCCCCGGCTATTCAAACACGACGATCCAATATAACATATCCAGCAACACATAACATCACATGTCATCAACGTAAGTAAACATGCGCATCCCAATTGTCGTTGACATATAGCAACGAAACCGGCGATATCACATATTACACTTACGGTCACAAAAAAGAAAGTGTAAAACTACAACAGTTGGAATCCGCAATCTCTTTAGACATCGCATGCCTAATCAAATGAATTACTTAGACATCACATGCCTAATAATTATAAACCCCGCATTTTAGTCTCAAAATCGAAAACACTTTTCAATATCAAGTCGGGCAATTCAACAAGATTCCCGACATCCTGATCGAATGCTCGTCGCAAACTTCAGTAGGCGGCCGCACCCCCGACGCCGTCGATGAAGTGCACCAAGGCGGAACACCGCTGCCGCGAGCACCCGAACGGATGCTTTCGGCGACGGGGTTCTCCTACAGTCACTTGGTCGGGGCTATGGGGCGAGGCTGTCTATTAAGTTTACCCGGCGAGTATCCGCGTACGTTACGTGATTGCGACGGACTTTTGATCACATCAAAATTCCGTGGCAACCGATCAAGTGGGACTAAACCGCTAGATTTATAACATTCATTCAGTTATCTCATAACTTATTGTGAATTCCAATTATTGTATCACATTCCAGATAATTAGAAAATGCTAAACTTTCCGATCGAACATTCAAACACCTAAGTTTTCCCGATACAGATCAACACATGAAATAAGTCTAAAAACATTCTGTTCATGCCTCAGTACCAACGGTCCAGCCGTAGAAGGGTCAAGCCAACGCCTCACATGTGGCACGCCGTACTGCCCCAAACCCGAAGGTTCAAAGGCAGTTCATGACGGTCACATAATCGAGTTAAGGTTTGTTGTCTTCTAGAGGGTCCATTGAGTTACTTGCACTACTTAGAACGTCTTTAAACTACGGAAAAATCCAACACTTGGAAATTTCCCGACAGAGGAAAAATTGGGTATTTATATCCTGTCGAACTTTTTAACATATTCAACAAATTATCCGGAAAACACTTAGACAAAATTTGATAATCCGATCGAACTTCGAATCCCCAAAACAACCCAGAAAATTCAACTCTTGAATAAATATTAAAAATTCCCAGAAAATCCAACACCAGAAAAGAGGAATTACTGTGCAAACAGGAATTGATGATGTCACCATATGGCCGCGGAACCGCCGCAGAAGCCAGGCTTCTGCCGCGGTTCCGCCGCACTTTGGTAGATTCATGGGTACGGGTTTCACAGTAATTCTTACAATTCTCTGCTGATTTTTTTGCATATTTTTAATGTGGAAAAATCCCAGATTTTAGAAAAAGTCCAGAGAGCATGTTTGGTTTAGGGTTTCGGGTTCGTTCGGGCTTCAAATTGCGTCTACGCATCGCCTAAGGCTCTAGCTAGGCTCTGATACCAGTGAAAGGTTCCTAGGCACCCTAAGGAGGTCTCACAAGGCATCAACCATGCCAATTTCAAATTTTAATGGTGCCGAGAAACCCTAACAAGATCGTTGGCTAGAAGTTTAGGTGACAAAGCAAACTAGTTAACACTTAACTACTAGAATACGGAAATACAACCTTTGTAGATCCGGTCCTCCACCTCCACGGCTCCGTGATGAAGTCCTCTCCGCTGTCCAAATCAAATCCCGGGCTCTAGCGTCGGCTTCATCGGAGAAAAAGTGGGCTAGGTCATCGACGACGTGCCGAAGATGATCTACGTCGAGGCATCACTAGATCAAGCTCCACCTTTACCAAGCCATGAAAACTTGTGAAGGAAACACCCTCTACTACTTGGCAAGAGGTAGAGGATGAAGAAATAGAAAGTGGGTAGACTTTAGAATTGGATTTCTCACTCATTTTCATCAATCACCATTGATGAAGTCAAAGTTCTTCATCTTGAAGAAGAAGAAGAAGAAGAAGATGATAATGATATCATAAGTTGTTCTTAAAAATAAAAACAATATGATACTTATCATAATCTCAACCATGGTTTAGTGTAGAGATTTAACTAAGGTTAGATGAGTGGTTAGGGTTAGAGAAGAGACAAGAATGGTGGGCTTGTTCAAAGCTTCAAGAAGCTTCAAATAAAACAAAACTAGCAACCATTCTTTTCTCTTTATCTTTTCTAAATGAAATAAATAAATAAATAAATAAATGAGAAAAGGAAATGAAACCCTAACCACTTATGTAACCATGGTTTAATTCTTTACACAAACCCAAACTTGCATGTATCATCAAACATGATACAATCTTGTGTACAAAAGTATATCATATATACAATGTGCACAAAGCAAGTGAGAAAATCCATTTAAAGTGAACCGATACTAGTTAATGCAAAGTAATATATCATATATATATAATTATACATTAAATCATTAAATCAACACTTGATTTAATGATCCGGTCATATAGCATATAACCGACTAGTATCATCAGTAACAACTTATCGAAACAACACTTGATCCGATAACCCGGCTATATCGCATATAACCGAGCAATGTCACATATCGCGAGAATCAAATACAATATCACATACTGGTATCATTCTCGGTCCCGCACATATCTCATATGCGCTCCTATTTCGTTTCGCTTGAGCCAGGAAACCTCTGTGTAGGACTCTAAAGACTCGTCAATACGCCGGCAGCAGATGATGATCATATCAAGCACCCACAAGCCGCAAGCGGTCTGCTAAACGTAACGGCCACCCCGGTATTGAGCGATCAGAAGATCGACGACCAAGCCCGCTCACACTCCAGTGAATCCAACCAGTAACACTACCGTACAGTCCGGTCTCGTCGTCTGATATGTCGCATATCTCGCCTAGGGGTGGTAAACGTCAGACCCCAATAGCTCGATAAGTCGTGTCGATATGAGGTCTATAACAATTCGAGAAACTACTGGTAACACTTACCAGTAAATCTCAGCAATCCTGGCCAGGGATTTCCGGTTATAGCCAATCGAACACAGCGCAACATCAACTCCCTATACCGGGAGAGACGAATCCCCTCCTATCGCTCATTGCCTCCATGTGACTCGGGACTGTACCCAAAAACCACCGTTTTGCACGCCCTCTTGGACGTGGTAAGATGGAAATCAAAGCACAGTGGGAACCACACAAGACTCTATGACGATCTCGGGTCAACAGACTACTCTGTACCAGTGTCACCAGAGAACTTCCATCTGACGTAAGGTATAATACCATCTGGGAGTTCTCGGCGAGTCCGTCCAGTGTACCCAGTCTCTACTGAGCACCCGTATATCATCTCTGATGTCAAACACCAATGGATATGGGATCATCCATCGCCCATCTGTATGGGTCGAGAAGGTATACGCTAGTCTACTCTGGTATATCGATGCCCCGTCTCGATATACCCACGACTAGGGACTTTGAAGGATGTACTTATAGACTACCATGTCCCCACTAGTATGATCCGCATCACAGTCCAGGTAGTCAAGTACACATCCTAAGGGCTTCACCAACATGTAACAGAGAGACAATCAGTGTACACGTTAAGGTAAAGGGCAACCAGATAGCATACTATCATGTCGAGCAAGAAAGTCCTCCCTATATATGTCCCAGCATCCACTACAATATACATCCAATGTACAGTAATGGCCTCTAGGGCATACATATAACTAATACCAACTGGGAACAGCTTCGAACTGCTGAGGAGGATACGTAAGAATTCTCCAACCGCTACACTGAAAAGATCTCCTCCGCCTGTGGAGAGAGCTTCTGAAACAAAACAAGAACAGCCTCCTCAACGACTGTCTTCAAGGATTTATAAAGTTTGGCGAAGGGTTCAAGACTCTGTGATTGACTCAGGTCACTTTCGTCGCCAGATAAAGGCGAAGGTGGAAAAAGACAAGGATTGTCCCATTAGACAGCAGGGGACAGCAGCTGCTAGGGTACCCCCTTCAATGGTTCCCTCAACTTCAACAGCCCACAAAAGAAGGAGGCCAGAAAAGACTCCCGTGTCAGCGGCAAAGGTTAAAAATGGTGAAACTAAACGCCCCAAGTCAGGGGGCATAACAGTTCATACGGTTTATATGAAATCAGGAAAGGAAGACAGTCGTATGTCCACGGGCCATAGACCACTTACACGGTCAGTGACCAAGGCTCATGAGCAGCAACAGAAGCTCTAGGAGATGATGAGCGCTATGGCTGCACTTACTGGGCCAAACGAAAGCCCTGGAACCTCTTCAGAGGAGCGTCAGGAACAAGAAACGGACGCCGAATTCCTTTGGCGCGTACTAGAAAAGAAAGATAAAGAAGCTGCGGAGCAGGCAGCCAATATAAAGAAAATGGCCCTCCTGTTCCAGGATATGGTGGGTATGATGATTCAACAAGATCCACCTGCTGGAGATCTCCCGATCATTCTTGAAGACGATAGGGGAGAGACATCAAATCCTCCACCGGCTTTATCCGCAGCTAAAGAGGATACCATATCAAAAGCTGATTTAGATGAATACATCGCCCAGCAAATACGGGTGCATCATGCGACTGAAGCAGCCGGTCAGGTCGTAAAGACAGGGCGGCCATATCCGGGTTGGTATGATCAAATTAAGTACCCGACAGGCTATACAATCCCTAAATTCCATGTCTACAAGGGGACGGGCAATCCTCATCAGCATGTCGCCCAGTTCAGAGCGCTCTGTGGCAACACCGGCGGCGATGACAAATTGTTGCTTCGCCAGTTTATTGGAAGCTTATCAGATACGGCGTTCGAATGATATTCTGAGCTCCCCAATGACTCTATTAAAACCTTTGCGGAGATGGAGCTGCTCTTTACCCAACGTTTTGCAAGTGCCAGTGAGCGTACCCCGATGACGGCATTGATTAATGCCAGGGTAAAACCCGGCGAGACATGGGTTCAGTACGCTATACGGTGGCGTAATCTATGGTCGAAGTGCGAACAGCGCATAGAAGAAGCTCCGACGGTGGGAATGTTTGTTGGAACCCTTGATCCACAAGCAACCATCTCACAGTTCATGATGTTCTTCAAGCCGACTACCTTCCAGGCTTTGATCGACAAACTAGCACAGATGGATCAGATGGGCCATAAACCCCCTCTCCCAAAGCCGGACTCCCGAAACGACAAAGGAAAGGGAAAAGCGATCATTGTCGCTAATGCTCAACAACAACCGAGCGACTCGAAGCCGGTTGCTCGTCCAAACAATACGCGCCCATACGTACCCCTTGAGGACAGGATGGGACGTCCTTACTCCTTCCCCCGCGATAAAACGAGGAGGCTATTTGAGCTGGCGTTGCGCAACAGACTCATAAATCTGCCAGATCCAAAACGTCCGTTGCAACCGAACGACGTCAACGAGCCCAATTACTGCCCTTACCATCGAGTGCTAGGCCATCCCATCGAGGATTGCTACGTTTTTAAAAATTGGCTTGAGAACCAATACCGTCAGGGCAAATTTGCGCTATCTGACAAATGGAAGGTGAATCCCCCGCAACCCCACACCTCTAAGGGGATGAATACGCCGGGGGCAACATGCTCCATCATTGAGGAAGCTCCTTGGGAGGTCGTATTATCAGCCAAGACAAAGAGAATGCTAAACGATCTTCAGACATGTCCAGCGGTCAAGTGGAAGAACCCCTTGGAACCGCAGGTTATCGAGGGGATATTGAAGCCACGTCCGACTCCGAAGACCGATGGTGGTAGTTCAAGCGTTCATAGCCAGCCATCAAAATCTTCGAAGAAGAAGAGGAAGAAATCAAAGAAGCCCATGGAGCCTTGCGATAAGCGCACGGACTTACAAAAGCAAATCGACGCGCTGGATGAATACAACCAAAAGGCGCGGACTACCATTACGCTCCAAGATTTCCTTGATCACGTCTTTCAAAAAGAAGATGAGGGAGAAAGTTCATCGGATGAATCCGAGGAATATGTGGCGAGCTGTCATATGATCTCCCATTCGATCACGAACGATGAAGAGACTTCTGGCACTAAAACGCTGGGGGCAGATACCGAGTCAAGAGTTCTGGAGTTACCAATCGAAATGATTGACGCGTTTCTTAGTGAAGCTCGATTGAAAAGTAAAGCTGATCGAGAACGCGAGACGGCTATATTCGAAAAGGCCAAGCGCCAACGACTTGAGGAAAGAGCTGAGATGATCCCGCTAGAGCAAAATGCCTCCACCACCGACAAAAGCCAATTCAAGATAAAGAAGAGGTTTGCTAAGGCCATGTCAATGGGCATGAAGCTACCATCCTCTGAAGGAAAAATTACTGGTGTAATGGAAATGCACCCCTCCTATTGCTTATATCATCAGAAGGTCTCGCATCCCACTCAAGAGTGCAAAGCTTTCGATAGATGGTGGCAAGGATACGTCGCTAATCGACAACGCTTTAAACGGGAAAAGCATAAAATTCGTCGGGGGCAAAGAAATACGACCGAAGAGCTTAAAAGAACTGCCGGCAATTGTCACATGGTTAACACTGGCGGGTCACAAGTGCCTACATTCGGGAGCGATTCTGATGAGGAGCTAGCTAGAACTTGCCCCTCTCTTTAAAGAATCAACTTCGAGAAAAGAAGAAGAGCCAATGGTCTGCGAAAATATCCGGCTGCGGAATCGGACGCTACCTGAGAAGAATCTCGGACCTCTAAACAAGAAAGACAAAGGGAAAGAGAAAATCTCCGAAGACATCGCCTTGGATGACCGAGTCGCGGAAGAGTTAAACGCCGAAAACCCGCCGAAGAGAAATAAGGTGGATTACAACGTTCTGGCGCATCTGAGGAAACTACCCTCTCAACTCAGCGTCCTTGATGCCTTATTACTATCAAAGGAGGCGAGAGATTCTTTGATTAAGGCGCTACAAGATCCGGACCAGTTCCAAGCCTTCCTAGCCGAAGAAAAGATGAAGGACGAATTAGAAGAAGTGCACACAGCCGACGTTGCTTTTGGTGATGAAGACCTTCTCCTCGGGACATGCGACCACAATCGTCCCCTTTATGTCTCAGGATACTGCCATGACATAAAGATAGGTAAAATCTTGGTCGATAATGGATCGTCTGTTAATTTGCTCAATGTGCGAGCGTTAAAGGAAATTTGCATGAGTGTCCAACACCTCGCCCGAGACAAAATCACCATCTCCGGATTCGACTCCCAATCATCGAAAACTCTTGGATCTGTGATATTGACGCTACGCTTCGGGTTGCTCGTCACAGACATCAAATTCCATGTTATAGACGCCAAGACGTGCTACAATGCTCTGCTCGGCCGACCATGGCTACACGAGTACAATATCATCCCTTCTACACAGCATCAGTGCATGAAGTATTGTAGGGATGGCCTCGAGTACACTGTGGCCGGAGAATTGAATCTGTTTTCCGTGAATGAAGTTCGCAAGTATGAAGATGCCAAATACTTCTTGCCGAGTTTCGAAGACACGGAAAGGTGTCACAAGCCGGAGAACAAAACCAACGCAACCATCCCTGTCTTCGGCAGTGATACCGAGGAAGAAGAGGATATAATTTATTCGGGTCCGCCCCAATACACCGAGCCGGGACCATCCGCCCCTTCACTGATCTTTGGTAGTGATTCGGAGGATGAAGTCCATGCTGTATTCCCTGTTCGGCTTTCAATACGAGCTTCTGCTGATGAAGAGCGAAGTCTACAGATAGCCATGGTGCCGCTTGAACATTATAAAGAACTAGATGCGCTCGCCAACGATAGTGTGGAAGAATTGCGGACATTTTATATCCCTCCCGGACGAAAAGGCGATAGGGCAATTCTATTCTACCGTTCCGAAGAAAACAAGGTGGAAAAAGAACTTTGGCACGGTGTGGATCCAACGCTGGACAGACTTCAGCCCATCCGTCTACCCCGATATTATACGGAAGGCTTAAGGAGACTGCTGGAACGCCAGGGGATACCTTTCGAACAGACCGTTAGGAAGGCCAAATTCTATGACAGGGTTTGGAACGTCCCCGGAACTCAGCACAAGCTACCTAATGGAAGGCTAGAGACGATCGGGCTCGGATACATTCGCTCCAAGAAACGAGAACTGCTCCGCGACTGTTACGTCGTGCACAGTCCTGATGAAGAAGCAGATGCTCAAGAGAAAAACGCTAATCCTGAACTAGCAAAAGTTCCTGATATAAAACCGCCCAGTCCATCATTTGAAGACCAGATGGGCAAACTTATAAGGGAAGCGGGTCAAAAAGTCCGAGATGATCACAATCGTGAAATGACAATCTATGAGAAAGCCAAAACACAGAGCCTCCTTCAACGGGCAGTAAAAGACGAAGATGCTGCCCCATGTCAACCTGATACAAAAAGGGCTCGATGCGGAGGCAGGAACGAGTCAAAAGGCCGAAGAGGCGCTCAACAGCAACAAAGCAGGGCTAAGAAGCCACGCAAACGAGAATCGAGCGTTATTGACCAATCCCTCATGAAGAAAATGGGTCGAGCATACTCGTTTCCTCGAGACAAAACGAAGAAGATACTTGATCTTGCTCTAAAACATCAAATGCTTACATTGCCGGAGCCCAAGCACCCCGAACAAGCAGGTGAAGTCTCTGACCCAAACTAGCTCTTACCACCGAGTGATAGGGCATCCTCTTGAAGATTGCTTCACCTTTAAGAATTGGGTCGAAGATCAGTACCAGCTCGGCAAGTTCGCTCTGTCTGACAACTGGAGGGTAACGCCACCACAAAAGCACGAGCCCAAGGCCACGAAAGAAAAAACAGTTCCACATTGGGACTGGAAGCGAATTCGCACCTGTCATATGATCACAATACTAAAAGAAGAGCCCAAGGACATAAGTGAGCTCCCTTGGTGCTTCGAAAATAGCAGCGATGAGGTAATCTCAGAATTTCCCCCAGCTCCGAAAGAACTGGAGGATGGAATACATACCACTGCAGATAACCTCAAGAAAATCGAGTTGGGGACGGTAAATGATCCGCGACCGACATTCGTCAGCGAGCTGCTGTCTGAAGAGAGGGTGGCTGCGTTAAAAGACGTCCTTGTGCAGCATAAAGATTGCTTCGCATGGAACTATTCCGAGATGCCAGGACTAGATCCAGAAGTCGCTGTACATAGACTAGCAATAGCCCTAAACGTCAAACAGGCGCCGAGAAGAATGCGACTCGAGCTTGAGATGAGCATAAATACCGAAGTCAAAAAGTTAATCGACTCTGGCTTCATCCAGGAAGTTCAGTACCCTGAATGGATCGCCAACATCGTCCCAGTGATGAAGAAGAATGGGACAGTGCGTATATGCGTAGACTTTCGGGATCTTAATAAAGCTTGCCCGAAGAATGATTTCCCAGTGCCAGTCACCGAACTGATGATAGACAATACATCCACTCATGAGGTCTTCTCCTTCATGGACGGCTCATCGGGGTATAACCAGATAAAGATGCATCCCGAAGACCAGAAACACACCGCCTTCAGGACCCTCTAGGTATATTCTGTTATAAAGTGATGCCCTTCGGTTAAAGAACGCTGGTGCTACTTATCAGAGGGCCATGACAAAGATCTTCGACGACCTTATACACGAAATCGTCGAATGCTATATCGACGATCTCGTGGTTAAAAGCAAATCATACGAAGAACATCTTGAGCATTTGAAGACCGTATTTCAACGCCTTCGGCAATACAATTTGAAGATGAATCCTCTTAAATGTGCGTTCGGGGTTTCCTCGGGCAAATTCGTAGGATTCATCGTCCGACACCGAGGTATTGAGATAGATCCGTCTAAAATTAAGGCGATCATGGAAATGCCTCCGCCAGGAACTCTTAAACAGCTGTGATCTCTCCAAGGAAAGCTTGCATACATTCGGCGGTTTATCGCTAATCTTTCAGGAAAGTGCCGTCCTTACAGTCACCTGATGAAGAAGGGAACCCCGTTCGTTTGGGATCACAAATGCCAAGGCGCACTGGACGAGATCAAGCAGTATCTGCAAAACCCTCCAGTGTTGGCTGCTCCAGTTAAGGGAAAGCCTCTCATTCTTTACACGGCCGCCCTTGAAGGTTCTTTATGCGCATTATGGGCACAAGAGAATGACCAGGGGAAAGAAAGAGCCCTCTACTACTTAAGTCGGGTTCTGCTGGGGGCAGAAAGCAATTACTCCCCCATTGAAAAACACTGCCTGGTGTTAATCTTCGCAATAACGAAGCTTAGACATTACGCATTAGCGCATGAAGTCCATCTCATTTCAAAGGTGGACCCTCTTAAATATCTAATGTCAAAGGCCATATTGACGGGACGACTCGCTAAGTGGGCTCTGCTCTTAATGGAGTTCTCGATAACGTATCGACCCCTCAAGGCAGTGAAGGGTCAGGCCATAGCCGACTTCCTTGCTGAGCACCCGATACCTGCCGATTCTTCCCTGAATTGCGATTTGCCAGACAAGCATGCGTTTGACGCAATCGACGGTGGTGATACCCGTTGGGAGCTTTATTTCGATGGAGCATCTTCCATGAAAAAGCACAAACAAAATACGTCAATGATCAAATCGGGAGTAGGCCTTATTTTTGTGAACCCACAAGGAGGAATAATGCGCTTCGTCTTCTCCTTGACAGAGCCGAGAACGAATAATGAAGCTGAATATGAAGCTTTGATAGCAGGCCTGGAGATCGCCATTGACATGGGAATTGAAAGCCTCCTCATATATGGGGACTCCCAGCTAGTCGTCAGTCAAGTGAACGGCGATTACCAAACATGCAAACCGGAATTGGTAAAATACGGTGAAAATGTGCAACAACTGCTAACCCAAATTCCCTCCTATACTTTGGAAAGCATACCGCGCGTGGAAAACAGCAAAGCGGACGCATTGGCCAAACTTGCTAAAGAATTGGCTGACGAGAACCTCGATGACGTTAGAATCGTGGTACAAAGCCGTCGAGTGCTCGCCCCGGCAGAAATACCTCCGGAGTTATATAAAGAAAAGGGAGCGACTGAGCAGACGACCCTACAAATAAAAGACCATGAGAAGGCCGAGGATTGGAGGGAAGTCTTCATAGACTACTTTAAGACCCACCAAATGCCTGAAGAAGCATCCATAAGACATCAGCTCGCGAAACGAGCCCTGTCTTTCGCCTTTGTCAACGATACCCTGTACAAGAGGTCATTTGATTCTTTGTGGCTGAGATGCTTAGAACCTGACGAAGCGAAAAGAGTCGTTCAGGAAGTTCACGACGGACTCTGCGGTTCTCATCAAGCAGGCCCTAAGATGAAGTTGAAAATAAAACGGATGGGCTACTACTGGCCCACGATGATTCAGGACTGCATCGAATATGCGAAGCAATGCCACTCATGCCAAATTCATGGGGACTTCATCCATCAGCATCCAAATCCGCTACACCCAACAGTGGCTAGCTGGCCATTCGAAATGTGGGGAACTGATATAGTCGGCCCCATCGAACCGGCATCGTCTAGGGAACATCGTTTCATCCTAGCGACGACTGACTACTTCTCTAAGTGGGCAGAAGCGATACCGTTAAGAGAAGTGAAGACGGAAAATATCCTCCACTTCTTCAAAACGCACGTCATATATCGGTTTGGAACTCCGCGACGGATCATCTCCGATAACGGGCCAGCCTACAGAAGCCACAAGATCAGTCGCTTTGCGCAACAGCATAATATAGACTGGAGATATTCCTCAGTTTATAATCCGCGAGCTAACGTTCTGGCTGAGGCCTTCAACAAGACTTTAACAAAGATCATAAAGAAAACGATATCCCGAAACAAGAAAGACTGGCACGAAAGACTGCAAGAGGCTCTTTGGGCGTATCGAACTACATTTAAGACGGCCACAAACACAACGCCGTACGCGTTGGTATTTGGGACGGAAGCAGTACTCCCTCTCGAGATAGAATTACCCTCTCTACGAGTGGCAGTCCACTACGAGCTGACAGACGAAGAAAATGCTCACCTTCGGCTTGAGGAGCTTGACGCCCTTGATGAAACTCGGCTCATAGCGCAGCAAAATCTAGAAGCTTATAAAGCAAAGATGACGCGCAAATACGAAAGATTGACCCGACCGAGGACATTCCACCAAGGCGAACTCGTGCTAGTGGTCAAAAGGCCTATGATCCCCAATCGCGCCAAGCGGGGAAAATTCGAGCCAAACTATGAAGGTCCGTACATCATAGATAAAGTTTACCAGGGTGGGGTCTATCTACTCATGGACATGCACGGCGAAAGGCCTTTCAGGCCAATAAACGGTCGTTTCCTAAAGAAATATTATGCTTAATAAGCCACAGCCTAGGTCAATGATAGATGACGATGACTATGTCCGCTCGCTGTCTTTCTAAGCTCAAGCTTTATAAAAAGTAGCCGGCCTTCTCCACGATGGACCGAAACGTCCTTAAACTAACGACGGACCGAAATGTCCTTAAACTAATAACAGACAAAAGCGTCTTTAAACTACTACCGCAGCATCTTTTAGGATGACGGAATATAAAAAAAAACATATAAAAATAAAATAATATAAAAACGGTATGTCCATAAGCAAAAAGGGCACGGATGAAAACCCGAAAGGGCTCCGTGAGTAAAAACAGCAGGGCTACCGGCGAGTGTTCGTGAAAACCCGAAAGGGCGCGACCTCGTAAAAAAAAAGGGAGAGAAAAAGAAAATAAAAAGAATTAAAAAAAAAACAAAACGGTATGTTCGTAAGAAAAAAGGGCACGGATGAAAACCCGAAAGGGCTCCGTGAGTAAAAACAGCAGGGCTACCGGCGAGTGTTCGTGAAAACCTGAAAGGGCGCAACCTTGTTAAAGAACACTTATAGGGTCCTCTCGACCTTGTAAGGAGAAACCACCTGCGTGAGATCCTTACGACTCACAAAGGAGCAACACACTTAGGGATCCCCACGATTCCTAAGGAGAAAATACACTTGCGAGATCCTCACGACTCGTAAGGAGAACTCTCTTATGGGACCCTCACGGCCCGTAAGACTCGAAAGTCTTAAGTTACAGAGACCTAAACCTGTGCTTAAGCAAACCCCCACAAACTTCCAATATTGCCCTACAAGTGGTTCAATACTGACCCTTGTATACAATCCACGGGCGCGAATAAACATTTCCCTAATCAAGTCTCATCCGAGACTGGGGATATGTTCGCATGATGAACAACCTTTATAAGTCCTCTCGACTTACAAGGAGAAAACCCTCCTGTAGGATCGTTACGACTTACAGAGGAAACAAACACTTAGGAATCCTCACGAGTCCTAAGGAGAAAATACACCTACAAGATCCTCACGACTTGTAGGGAGAAATAACTTTGTGAGACCCTTACGGCTCATGAAGTCGAAAGCCTTAGCCGACAGGACCCTAACCCTGGTTGCTAAGCCATCTTTGTTCGACATCGACAGAGGCAGATGATGATTCGCTCCTGGGAATATCCCAGTTGCAGCGGTGCTGATGCCAAAATCGGTGTCCAATTTCAGGTTTACAGCGAAAAGCCAGTAGGCCGCCCATGCATACGAAATAGCCGAAATGATGGGGCAACTTGCAATAAAAAGCAGCAAGTAAAATGTATGCATGCAAAATAGCCGAAATGATTGGGCAACTCGTAATAAAAAGCAACGAGTAAAGATAAAATAAATAGCCGAAATGATTGGGCATCGCGAAAAATAGCCGAAATGATTGGGCAATCGCGACCTTCGCGATATAAAAGCTGAAATGATAGAGCATCGCGGAAATAAAATAAAATAAAAAAAAGGAAATGATAAAACTTTGGCCCTACAGTTAAGATCACATCGATCCCTGTATACAATCCAAGGGCGTAAATAAAGAAGGAACCATACTTTCCCAGCGGATTCCGTCAAACGACGAAGCCAAACCTCAACGGTTCATTTCAACCGAAGAAGCCAGTGACTTCAACAAAAATTCCTCGACTCACGGATACAAACACTCCTTGACGAGAGCCTTCTGATCCGCGTCGACCCGCCGAGCCACCAGTGCCTCCGTAGGAATCCTCGACTCATTTCAAACCCCAAGGAAACAAATAATCCTTGGCGCTTGGGAAACAAATAATCCCTAGCAAAATTCCTCGACTCACGGATACAAACACTCCTTGACGAGAGCCTCCTGATCCGCGTCGACCCGCAGAGCCACCAGTGCCTCCGTAGGAATCCTCGACTCGTTTCAAACCCCAAGGAAACAAATAATCCTTGGCGCTTGGGAAACAAATAATCCCTAGCAAAATTCCTCGACTCACGGATACAAACACTCCTTGACGAGAGCCTCCTGATCCGCGTCGACCCGCAGAGCCACCAGTGCCTCCGTAGGAATCCTCGACTCGTTTCAAACCCCAAGGAAACAAATAATCCTTGGCGCTTGGGAAACAAATAATCCCTAGCAAAATTCCTCGACTCACGGATACAAACACTCCTTGACGAGAGCCTTCTGATCCGCGTCGACCCGCAGAGCCACCAGTGCCTCCGTAGGAATCCTCGACTCGTTTTAAACCCCAAAGAAACAAATAATCCTTGGCGCTTGGGAAAAAAATAATCCCTAGCAAAATTCCTCGACTCACGGATACAAACACTCCTTGACGAGAGCCTCCTGATCCGCGTCGACCCGCAGAGCCACCAGTGCCTCCGTAGGAATCCTCGACTCGTTTCAAACCCCAAGGAAACAAATAATCCTTGGCGCTTGGGAAACAAATAATCCCTAGCAAAATTCCTCGACTCACGGATACAAACACTCCTTGACGAGAGCCTTCTGATCCGCGTCGACCCGCAGAGCCACCAGTGCCTCCGTAGGAACCCTCGACCCGTTTCAAACCCCAAGGAAACAAATAATCCTTGGCGCTTGGGAAACAAATAATCCCTAGCAAACTCCTCGACTCGCGGATACAAATACTCCGTGACGAAAGCCTCCTAACCCGCGTCAACTCACAGAGCCACCACTGTCTCCGTGAAAGAATTCCCGGTTCGTTCCACCTTGCAAGATAAAGTCCCGGGCAGCAAGGATTAAAAAACTTGCTTCCTGAGCAATAGGGCCCTGCAAGTCAATCCAAAATGGTCTCTTGCATACTATCCACGGGTCTCACTCTCCAAAGTCAAGTTTCGACGAGGAGGGAAACAACCGCTTACGAATCCTCTCGACTCGTAAGAGGGAAAAATTCTCTTATAGGATCCTTACGACTTATAAAAGAAAACCACACTTAGGAATCCTCACGATTCCTAAGGAGAAAGTCCACTTATGGGATCCTCTCGACCCGTAGGGAGAAAAGCCTCTGTGAGACCCTCACGGCTCATAGAGTTGAAAAGTCTTAGGCAGTAGACCTGAACCTGCGGCCTAAGCCATCGCTATTTCTTAAGGAAGTCAGAATACTCGTTTTAGACATCCATCAATCATGGCTATTAAGACAGTATGCTGACAATAAAAAAAGAGGTGACAGAAAGAATATCCGATCTACATTTGATCTGGCGTTCGTAACGCATTCATTTATGCATGGGCAGAAGACTCAGGACGAGAAATAAGACAAGCTGAAATAGAAAAGGGAAGAGTTTCCATTCATACTACTAGAAAATTCCTTTTTACAATCATAAGAACAATAAATAAAAAAAAAACATTATTCAAATTATTACAATGGAATAACCTCAGATCCGGGGCACGGATTGAGGAATTCAAAAGTAAGGCCATCCAGAGTTCTTCTGGCCTTTCTAATTATTCTTATGCGCAGCCTCTCACGCTCCTCTGTGTCGATATCGTCGGCAAGCCTTTCCGGCCTTCGATAAGCAGCAATTATCGTCGTCTGCTGGAAGATTTGGTGTAGGATGTCAATGAGGCTGTCCCGCTGTTTCTTCGAGATCAGCCCCGTCAGGCACACTGAATGCACCTTGTCCTCGGCATCATCCAGCGCATTCAGTGGTAAGGCTTCGTGAAGACCCGGAAGTGCTCTCCATATTGCCCCCAGTACGACTTTCAAAAGGGCCGAACGACGAGGCAACAGCCAACCACCGCTTGCGTTCAGACGACCCATGACTTCTGCACATTCAGCGTCTGTAAACTCCTGGTTTTGTTGACGACCCTGAGCGCGGATATCGTCGTAAGTAATGAACTCGTGCAAACTGTATAGATGCACCGCTGCCATTATGCCTGTAGGAAATACCACAGGAAGATTAGCGATAAAAGAAAAATAATGTACATAGAGGGCTAAATTCCTAGAGAGCAAAGCTAAGTTCAGGGGTTAAAACCCATGAACAAAAACTCAATGAAACCCCAATGAGGATCTCTTTAGATCAAAAGATCTGTGAGAGCAAAGCTCTTTGACTGAGATTAATTTAAATTAATTTGATTTATACCTAAAGTTTCTAACCTTGAAAATGAGCAAAGCTCTGCTAGCGAAACCCCAATGGGGATCTCTTTAGATTAAAAGATCTATGCGAGTAAGGCTCTGTTGGTTAAAATTAATTAAAATCAATTTAATCTAAGAATCAATTTTACCTAAAGTTTTTTCTGAAAAACTTTGGAAAGAAGAGCAAAGCTCTAGAGTTCTTGAGGGCAAGAGCAAAGCTCTGAAGTTTTTGAAAATAAAAATCTGAAAGATGATAAGCATCTGTGAGGGACCAAATGTCCTATTTATAGGCCTCAAGTGCCTCTTCAACTTCCAAAAGTTGTTACAGCGGTTGGAATTCCGCCACCGTTGCGCCCACGCGTGCACGCCACGTAAGCGCAACAGTGGGGGGGCATTTGTTTACCCTAATCAGAGCAAAGCTCTGTTCAAATTCCAAGGCGGGAGATGAAGCAACGCTTCGTCTTCCCCCAATCAGAGCAAAGCTCTGCTTGGAAAAGTTAAACTTTAATAAATGAAGCAACGCTTCAGATTCTTTGCTCTGTGCGCAACGCGCCACGTGACAGGCGCAGATGTATCAGCGCAGCGCCCAAGAGGGCGCGCCCAATCAGAGCAAAGCTCTATTAAAGGAAGCAAAGCTTCAGTTGCGCGGGTGCTGCGCTGCACGACACGTGTCAGCGCAGATGCGCTAGCGCAGTTGCGCTGCGCGACACGTGTCAGCGCAGATGCGGTAGCGCAGTTGCACTGCGCGACACGTGTCGCGCAGTGTCAGCACAGATGCGCTCGCGCAGTTGCGCTGCGCTGTGCGCTGCGCGACACGTGTCAGCGCAGATGCGCTAGTGCGCTAGCGCAGTTGTGCTGCGCGATACGTGTCACGCGCTGGGGCATCTGCGCTAAACTGAATTAGGATTTTAAGAAATCTTTTCTGTTCTTATTAAAACAAGAAGATTTTCTTCTGCAAAGCAGAGGCCATTGGATCAAAAGATCCAACGGTGGGGAAAATTCCCCAAATCACTCAGAGAAAGATCTCTTTAACAAATCTAACTAATTTATGGGCACTATAAAAAGGACCATAGACCTCAATTCAAAGGCATCAAGATCCTTCTAAAAAAAAAATATAGAGAAAGAAGAAAGCTCTTAAAAACTCCTCAAGAACAACAGAAGGTAAAACCTTGAGGGAAAAGAGAAAGTTCTCTTATGGGCAGATTATTGATCTAAGAACAAGATCAATAATCTTAAATAAAAAATATATATATATAAATAAGTAATAATAGTGCTTTGCACTTTTTTATGAACCTCTGGTTCTTGAAACAAAAAAGAAAAAATTATTTTTCTTTGATCTAAATGTAGATCAAGAAATTAAATAGTGCTTTGCACTTCTGATTCTTGAATCTAAAAGATTCTTGGTGCTCTGCACTTCCAAATTGCGCTGTTGCGCTCTTGGGAGAGCGCCACGTGTCAGCTACTTGCGCTACGCGCTCTTGAAATAGAGCTTTGCTCTCTGGAATTGGCGCAACTCACCAGAGCGCGCCACGTGTCAGCAGCGCAACAGCGCAGCGCACTTGTGCAGCGCACTGCGCTATTGCGCTTGCGCTCACCAGAGCGCGCCACGTGTCTGCAGCGCAACAGCGCAGCGCAACAGCGCAGCGCATTAGCGCAGCGCACTGCGCTGTTGCGCTTGCGCTTACTAGAGCATGACACGTGTCCTAATCATAAGCGCTTGCGCTCTGTAATTGGCGCAAAGCGCCTGATAAATGCAATGCATTTCTCAAAGGGCAGGCCCAAGTCAAAAGACCAAGCATGCCTAATTAAATTGATGCTCTGCATCAATTATAAATGGGCAGAGCCCAAACAAAATAATATAAATGCTATGCATTTTAAAAGGGGCAGAGCCCAAACAAAGTTGATGCCTTGCAGAGGCCTAATTAAATTGATGCTCTGCATTAATCATGAACAGAGCCCAAACAAAGAATAAATTGATGCAATGCACTATTTAAAAAATAGGCCAAACCCTAGCACAGGTCTAACAAACCAAAAACAAATAAAAGGCGTTGAATATTTTTCTGGACTTAGCCCAATCGTGGCCATAAATCCTTAAATTAAATTGACTGAGCAAAATGGCTCTCCTAAATCAATCTACATCCGGTTCGAGGGTACATCTCCGAACTCCTCTGACACACGTCGTTGTAATCATTCAACGTCGTCAGAGAGGTGACGGGTCCCAACAACCACACATGAATATGGACTGCGGGGTCCTTAAACTCGTGGACCGAAACGTCCCTAAACTAATATCGGACCGAAACGTCCCTAAACTAATATCGGACCGAGACGTCCCTAAACTAATAATGGACCACCACGTCCCTAAACTGGCGATGGACCACCACGTCCTTAAACTGACGATGGACCACCACGTCCCTAAACTGGAACAATAGAGCCTCCAAATGCTCTTTTGCCGGATCTAAATGGTCCCGTTTAAGTTGATCTTAGCCTCAAATATGGCTAATGTGTCCTTAAACTAAAATACGTCCCCAAAATGGGAATGATGGACCACTACGTCCCTAAACTGGAACAATAGAGCCCAAATGCTCTTTTGTCGGATCTAAACGATCCCGTTAAGTCGATCTTAGTCTCAAACTGGACTAACGTATCCTTAACAAACGTTTGAGTTGATCTTAGCCTCAAACATGGCTAACGTATCCTCAAACCAAAACCTCAAACCCAAATCTAAGTAAATACGGATTTGGACTAATCCACGTCCTACGGACGACTGTATTACTCAGTCTCCGTATACAATCCACGGGCAACCACAAACAAAACAAACATACACGACACAAAGTGAAATTCTGGAGAAGGAGAAAGTTGTTACCGCGATGCGGTAGCGTAATTAACTGCAAGGGCTTGCGCCTGCAGGAAAGAGCGTCCCCACAATCAAAAACCCCTCAAGTGAGGGGGAATCTGACGAAGTCTGCTACATCGGCCGCATCCGTCTAAACCTCCGATACACGGTGCCATAAATCAACTTGGCATCTTCGGAGAGGTAGACGGATAAAACCAAATAGCATCTGCCCCGAATCTCAGTGCCAGGACATCGCGGTCCTGTGCGCCGCCATTCGGAGGGGAACACCTGGGGTATTACATATTGTCTGCTATCTCCACAGCTCTATCGACAAACTCACCGATTTCCGTTTCAAAATACATGCGATGTTGATATTGGATAGGGAATGCACGACGAACAACCCAGCGAGCAAAACTACGACAATTCTCGAGCGAACGTAACTGAGAGATTACATACTTGCGGTTCTTGTTGGAGGGCATTTCGTCTAAAATAAATTTTGCACCATCATGAAGGTCATCGGAAGAGGGGAGTCTTTAATGTACCCGTGGGTGCACACGGAAGTATCGACACCGTCGGTATCCGACGACGTGGACGTCAGTTTTGCATGGAGAAAGAGGAGCAATGGCGGTTTGTTATACTCTTTGACCATTACTAAAGGTAACAGCTGTTCTGCATCAAGTTTTTGCACCATTGAGAGAAATGCAAAATAAGAAAAGAAGATCAGTAGAGTTTTAAAGGCCTTTCTCTCTCCTTTCTCTCAACTTTTTATTTATTTATTTTTGGCTTTTTTCTTTTGAGTAGAGAACGAGAATGAAGTGATCTGTCTTAAATAGAGCAAGAGGTGGGCGCCGGTGCCAATAGAAGATGAGACATGTGGTAATAGGAAGTGGAAATACCAAAATTTATGAGGGCAAAATCGGCATTTTGAAAATTCATCATCCTCTCTACATCTTTACATTATGTATATAGGATGGGTGGTGTAGATTCAGTTACCTGAGTTTCCTGCTGTGTAGAGTTGGTTGCTTTAGCTTCATATGTTGCATCCTTGGTTGTCACTGCTGGTGGTGGAGAAGATAAAATATTCCTAGGTGATCTCCTTGGTGTTGTAAATGGAGTATGAACATCACGTGGCCGGATTTCTTTTAGAGGGTAATGTGATGCCTTTAGATTTCCTAAGCCATAGTTAAAAATACAGAATTATCAATTAGGATATAACTGAAAAGCAATATTGATTTAAAGCAAGACATACTAATTAAAAACACAAAATGATACTTTGGTTTTTCTTTCGATGGTGTTGTCATGACTTTAGATTTCCTAGCACAAGTTAAAAATACAGAATTATCAATTAGGATATAACTGAAAAACTAAATTGATATAAAGCAAGACATACTAATTAAACACACTAGATGATACTTTGGTTAATTTTTCTTTAGAGGGTGTTGTGATGCCTTTTGATTTCCCAACACAAGTTAGAAATACAGAATTATCACTTGGGGTAAACATTGATAAACAATATTGATCTAAAGCAAAACATACTAATTAAACACACAGGATCATACTGTGATGTTTCTTTAGAAATTGTTGTGCCGGGAATGGGCTCTACATAAGCCAAATGATAGCCATTGTTTCTAGATGCTCGACTTCTTCATTTATCTGACCTTGTGTACTAAATATAGATGCATATAATCAAGAACACCTAATACATGCATCATTTATCTCAAATCCAAGCCCTCTTTCAACTCGTACAATCGAAGACTCTTTGAATACCAACCAAGAACATCGATATGCCCAGCAATCTCAGAGAAGCTTAACTTATCAACATCAATAGCAACATTATCTATAATGCCCTCTTTGTATACGCCGTCACTTGGATCAAATGCACCTCGATGATGAAAAACTATGGTCACCATTTCATAAGATCTACAAAATACAGAATTTATTTAACACGTATTGCATAGATTATGGTTATTTTATTATAAAAAAAACCTAGCAAACTGTTGTTGATGTGAAACCGTATGTCCAGTCTCATCATCACTATAAGGACCCTAACATACTAACTCTATGTGAAACCCTATTTGGCAGTGCACTAGAGGCCAAATACCGACTCTATAAGTGTAACAACTGAGCCCAATTCTACTAATTTCAGTTACCGTATGAATGGTGTGTGGTATTTATTTCTTTGATCTTACTTGACTGTTGCTTGTTGAGATTTACCCCGACATTTCTAATACTGCATATAACAATTTGAGTCTTTTAAAATAAATTAAAAATATTTGTCATGGCATGCTTGACACCCCTAACCCTGTTGTAGCGTCCTTGCATCGTGTTCTCGTCCCGTTCAGTGAAACGGGCGAGTTTGGACGGCTACGCGCACGTGCGTGTGTCCGTTTTGGGGGTATGCTTTTTAATTGTAAAATACTTCATTTTAAATTTTGGATCCCACCTATAATTTTCTTATTTCAAATTCAAATTTTTGGACCCGACCCGGACGCAATTCTGGAATATTTTGCATTTACGCCAAATCCTTTTTTAATATATTTTTTTTAAACCAACGAAAATAAAATTTAACCTTCAGAAAATATTTTTCCATTTCTTTAAAAATCTTTCCCGAACTGTTCTAACCCCCCACAAATCTTTCTCTTCTTTTCCTTGTTGGCCATGAGCCAATCACAATTCGTTTAAATCCTTGCACTGTTCCTTGGGTCCCACCCCCTCAACCAATCAACCAATTGAACGCCTTCCTCTGCGCCGGGCCCACACCTATTTTTCCCCCTCAGCTTTCTTTCTCTCTCTCTCTCCTCCATCGCAGATTCCTTTCTCTCTCTCTCTCTTCTTTCTCTCTCCTCTCGCACATTTCTCTTACCTCTCGCGATTACTGTTCACTCCTCGGATGGCGTCATCGCCTCCTTGCTACGCTCACCTCCTTTCACGTTTTCTCTTCTTCCTTTCTTTATAACTCCGCGTCTCCTTCTTAACCCATCGCAGTAAAACCCTAACCCTAGCCGCTCCTCTTCCTACCCGAGCCGACCTCGTCAACACCTCGATCCCATCCTCTCCTCATCCTCGTTCTCCTTCCTCCTTCATTCTTCTCCTTCTCCCTCTCCCGAGACCCTGCACACCCACTGCACCCCAGAACCCATCACCGTCACCGTTCCGTCGCCGCCGACTCCCTTCTCGTCGTCACCATCTCCCTCTCCCTTTGTTCTTGCCCTCTGATCTTTCCCCGAGCGCTTAACCTGCAACCCTAGCCGAGTCTTCCCTGCAGCGTGGACCCTGTCACCTTACCTTTAAGCTCACCGGCGATCCCTTGCCGTCGACTTCTCACCTTGCAACCTCATACTAGACTTCTCCCAAACCCTGTGAGATATCCCTTCTCTCTCTCATTTCTTCTCTTCTCTTCTTTCTATTCTTCTTCTGTTAAGGTTTTCTTTTTCTGTTTTCTTGAAAAAGATTCCTCTGTCGATCATCGGAGTTCCGTCGATCTCATCACCGTTGGCCTGGTCACCACCGTTGGCATCCCATTGAGTTATCTTATTCCCATTTTGCCTCTTATTCTTCTCTTTTCTTTCTTTCATGCATTCTTGTAATTTAATGTTTACTGTTTTGGGTTCGCCGGAATCCGACCGTGCCGGCGACGATTCCCGACGATCCAGCGAGGAACCCTGACCCGTGTGGCTCCACTGTTCGTCGTTTGGGTTCTTTCCGTGAACCGTGCGCACGTCGCAAGATTTCCCCGCCGACGTTTAACGTTCCGTTTTCCCGATTCGCGATCCGTCGAGGCAAGTACCCCTTGCTACATGCTAAATAATATTTACATATACATTGATAACACCCTAAACCTGCAGTTTCACTTTAGTACCATAATTTCCCATTTTCATGTTCAATGTCGTGTTATATCATTTTATCTTCCAAGCTTGAAACCTACCGTTTGCGATTACTGTATTAAACCTAATAACCACATTTACATGTTTTAATCACACTTTCACTATTGACGTAGCCTATGGAACTTCCTCTATAGTTTTACTTCATTCGGACACTCGTGTACATTTAACCTGTAATAGCTGGGATTTCATCTTCTCGTTCCCAAGTGGACTCTCCATGCGAGCGATTACCCCAAGAAACAAGTACAAGAGGGATCACCTTGTTCTTAAGAACCTTTTCCCTTCGATCCACAATTTCAACCGGTCGCTCCTCGAAAGTCAAGTCTTCTCGTACCGTCAGATATCCCTTCTCTCTCTCATTTCTTCTCTTCTCTTCTTTCTATTTTTCTTCTGTTAAGGTTTTCTTTTTCTGTTTTCTTGAAAAAGATTCCTCTGTCGATCATCGGAGTTCCGTCGATCTCATCACCGTTGGCCTGGTTACCACCGTTAGCATCCCGGTGAGTGATCTTATTCCCATTTCGCCTCTTATTCTTCTCTTTTCTTTCTTTCATGCATTCCTGTAATTTAATGTTTACTGTTTTGGGTTCGCCGGAATCCGACCATGCCGGCGACGATTCCCGACGAGCCGGCGACGAACCCTGACCCGTATGGCTCCACTGTTCGTCGTTTGGGTTCTTTCCGTAAACCGTGCGCACGTTGCGAGATTTCCCCGCCGACGTTTAACGTTCCGTTTTCCCGATTCGCGACCCGTCAAGGCAAGTACCCCTTGCTACATGCTAAATAATATATACATATACATTGATAACATCCTAAACCTGCAGTTTCACTTTAGTACTATAATTTCCCATTTTCATGTTCAATGTCGTGTTATATCATTTTATCTTCAAAGTTTGAAACCTACCGTTTGCAATTACTGTATTAAACTTAATAACCACATTTACATGTTTTAATCACACTTTCACTATTGACGTAGCCTATGGCACTTCATCTATAGTTTTACTTCATTCGGACACTCGTGTACATTCAACCTGTAATAGCTGGGATTTCATCCATTGAACCTA
Source organism: Agapanthus africanus (assembly GCA_030015575.1). NCBI lineage: Eukaryota > Viridiplantae > Streptophyta > Magnoliopsida > Asparagales > Amaryllidaceae > Agapanthus > Agapanthus africanus. The sequence goes on along the minus strand of CM057347.1, from coordinate 486,189,097 downwards.
TATATAAACCATTGCACCCCTAAAATTCTTAAATTTGTTAACATGATTTAACGACCATAATTGTCATACTGTATTCTTATAATGTTGAAATCATCTTTGAGACACAACTGATAACTGTACTGTTAATTGAGTGAATCTGCCTATTGCTTAATTCATTGCTTAGATCATGTTGTTGATAACCATGCTTGATTATGTAACTGATTATGAGCGCACCTATAATATCGTTTACATCTTGACATGACTTGCTTCATCATATTGTTTGACCCGACATGGTACCGTATACTGCTTGACTTGACCTGATGTACCATGACTTGACTCGTTACCTGATCTTGTGACTAATGCCAACAAACCTGACATGTAGTCCTCATGGACCGTTCCTGTTGTCTATCCAGACAAACCTGCTTACTTGATCCTGTGTTGGCATTTGTTTACCCAATCAGAGAAAAGCTCTACTTTGAAAATTTAAACTTTAATAAATGAAGCAACGCTTCAAATTCTTTGCACTGCGTGCAACGCGCCACGTGTCAGGCGCAGACACATCAGCGCAGCGCCCAAAACAGCGCACCCAATCAGAGCAAAGCTCTATTTAAAGAAAAATTAAAGGAAGCAACGCTTCATTTGCGCTGCGCTGTGCGCTGCGCGACACGTGTCAGCGCAGATGCGCTAGTGCAGTTGCGCTGCTCTGTGCGCTGCGCGACACGTGTCAGCGTAGATGCGCTAGTACAGTTGCGCTGCGCTGTGCGTTGCGTGACACGTGTCACGCGCTGGGGCATTTGCGCCAAACAGAATTAAAATTCTAAAGAAATCTTTTTTGTTCGTGTTAAAACAAGAAGATTTTCTTCTGTAAAACAGAGGCCTTTGGATCAAAGATCCAACGGTGGGGGAAATTCCTCAAATCACTCAGAGAAAGATCTCTTTAACAAATTTATGGGCACTATAAAAAGACCCCTAGACCTCAAATCAAAGGGGGAACTTTTTGTGAGAAATTAAACAGAGAGAACTCTGAAGAATTGGAGAGAAATCCTCAAGAACAAAAAAGGTAAAAAGCCTTTAGAAAAAGAGAAAATTCTCTTATGAACAGATGATTGATCTAAAAACAAGATCAATGATCTTTAATAAAAAAAATTAAAAAAAATAGTGCTTTGCACTTTTTATGAACCTCTGGTTCCTGAAATAAGAAAAGGCTTGTTTTTCTTTGATCTAAATTAGATCAAGAAATCAAATAGTGCTCTGCACTTCCTTTATGAACCAAAAAGATTCTCAAATTAATAGTGCTCTGCACTTGAAAAATTGCACTGTTGCGCTCCTGTGTTGGCGCAAGCCACCAGGGAGCGCCACGTGTCAGCATCGCAACAGCGCAGCGCACTGACACAGCGCACTGCGCTGTTGCGCTTGTGCTCCTCAGAACCTGACACGTGTCAGCAGCGCAACAGCACAGCGCACTGGCGCAGCGCATTGCGCTTGCATGACACGTGTCCTCACCACAAGCGCTTGCGCTCTTTGATTGGCACAAAGCGCCTGAATAATGCAATGCATTTCTTTTGTTAAAGGGCCAGGCCCAAGTCAAAAAGACCTAGCAGGCCAAAATAAATTGCAAAGCAATAAAAAGGGGCAGAGCCCAAGTGAAATTGATGCCCTGCATAATTTATAAATGGGCAGAGCCCCAAAACAAATTGATGCTCTGCATCCTTTATGGGCGGAGCCCAGATCAAAGTAAAAAGAAATGCAATGCAAAAACAAATAAAAACGATGAGTATTTTCCAACTGGACTTAGCCCAATTTTGGCTGTAAGTCCTCAAATTAAATTGACTGAGCAAGATTGCTCTCTTAAATCAATTTACCTCCGGTTCGAGGGTACATCTCCGAACTCCTCTGACACCTGTCGTTGTAATCCTTCAACGACGTCAGAGAGGTGACGGGTCCCGACGACCACATATGAATATGGACCGAAACGTCCTTAAACTAATATTGGACCGAAACGTCCTTAAACTAATATCGGACCACTACGTCCCTAAACTGGAACATGGACAACCACGTCTCTAAATTGGCGATGGACCGAAACGTCCTTAAACTAATGATGGACCACCACGTTCTTAAACTGGCGACGGACCACTACGTCCCTAAACTGGAACATAGACCACCACGTCCCTAAACTGGAATACGGACCACCACGTCTCTAAACTGGAATACAGACCACCACGTCCCTAAACTGGAACACGGACCACTACGTCCCTAAACTGGAACAATAGAGCCTCCAAACGCTCTTTTGCTGGATCTAAACGGTCCCGTTTAAGTTGATCTTAGCCCCAAATATGGCTAACGTATCCTTAAACATTTAAATGAACGATAAAACTCCAAATCGACTTTAGTTCAAGGGTACATCTCTGAACTCCCCTGACACCTGTCGTTGTAATCCTTCAACGACGTCAGAGAGGTGATGAGTCCTGACGACCATATATTAAATCGATCACCACGTTAAGTCGATCTTAGTCTCAAACAGGACTAACGTATCCTTAACGAACGTTTAAGTTGATCTTAGCCACAATACGGCTAACGTATCCTTAAACTAAAAACACTAAACCCAAATCTAAGTAAATACGGATTTGGACTAATCCACGTCCTACGGGCGACGGCATTACTCAGTCTCCGTATACAATCCACGGGCAACCACAGACAAAACAAACACACACGACACGAAGTGAAATTCTGGAGAAGGAGAAAGTGGCTACCGCGATGCGGTAGCGTAATTAACTGCAGGGGCTTGCGCCTGCAGGGAAGAGCATCCCCACAATCAAAAACCCCTCAAGCGAGGGGGAATCTGACGAAGTCTGCTACATCGGCCGCATCTGTCTAAATCTCCGATACACGGTGCCATAAATCAACTTGGCATCTTCGGAGAGGTAGACGGATAAAACCATATAGCATCTGCCCCGAATCTCAGGCAAGACGCCTTCGCGTCGTCTCCACCGCCATTCGGTGGGGAATAGCATTAGTTCTTGATTACTGAATACTTGACTTGACATACACATATAACCTGGGGGTATGGGGAAATCAAAGGTGAAACCTGACTTGTAACTCAACAGTTCGCTACTTGTTCTGATCAGTTTAGAGGCTAGGCCAGCCTTGGGATGATGCTGCTGACATCATTCATCTGTACATATTCCTGTTTAGTGCCTAGCGGCATGTCTCGGTTTCAGCCCGAGAATCTGGACCGTGGTCCCGGGTATGCACGGGATACTATTGAGTTACATCGATGATTCACCAATTTGATTTCAAAGACTTTAGAACAGAAAACCTGATAGAACAGTTTAGTTTACCCACTGCACACTACCCTGCACTGCCCTGATGTATATTATTGTTACCCTTGCTTTATTCATGTTTATATTCGCATTGCCTGTTACCCTGTTTATATTTTTATTACTTGATGTCACGACGCGCTGACGCCTGGGTTTTGCATGGCCTAGATCCTGTACCGCTGTTGCAGTCCGAGCATGAGTACTTCAGCCAACAGCCTGAGCTATGAGTGTCAACAGTAGTTAGCTTTTCTTTCCTGCATTTTATTCCTGATGTGAGCCCGCATTATGGGACATACATTCCAGTTATTTTGTATTGGATCTTTCGCTTCCGCATTTTATTATTCTTGACTCATGTTATCTTGGATTATGGACATGTTTTAGATAGTTTTATTTTGTTCTTGATATCTCTACAGCCGTAATGTGACTGTGGATAGATACTTCCTATCCACAGGTAGCATAGTTGGCTATGTCACGTGCCCATTTCCTGAAGGGCCAGACCCAATTAAAAGACCAAACAGGCCTAAATAAATTGATGTTCTGCATCTTTTATGGGCAGAGCCCAAAAAAAAAAAAAAAATAATGCAATGCATTATTTGAAAATGGGCCAAGCCCTAGCACAGGTCTAACAGACCAAAAACAAATAAAAGGCGTTGAATATTTTTCAACTGGACTTAGCCCAATCATGGCCGTAAGTCCTCAAATTAAATTGACTGAGCGACATTGCTCCCTTAAATCAATTTATATCCGGTTCGAGGGTACATCTCCGAGCTCCTCTGACACCTCTCGTTGTAATCCTTCAACGACGTCAGAGAGGCGACGGGTCCCAACGACCACACATGAATATGGACTGCGGGGGCCTTAAACTCATGGACCGAAACGTCCTTAAACTAATATTGGACCGAAACGTCCCTAAACTAATATTGGACCGAAACGTCCTTAAACTAATATTGGACCGAAACGTCCCTAAACTAATAGCGGACCACCACGTCCCTAAACTGGAATACGGACCACCACGTCCCTAAACTGGAATACAGACCACCACGTCCCTAAACTGGAATACGGACCACCACGTCCCTAAACTGGAATATGGACCGCAATGTCCCTAAACTACCTATGGACCACTACGTCCCTAAAACTGGAACAATAGAGCCTCCAAATGCTTTTTTGTCGGATCTAAACGATCCCGTTTAAGTTGATCTTAGCCCCTAAACACGGCTAACGTATCCTTAAACATTCAAATGGACTATAAAACTCCAAATCAACCTTGGTTCAAGGGTACATCTCTGAACTCCTCTGACATCTGTCGTTGTAATCCTTCAACGACGTTAGAGAGGTGACGAGTCCCGATGGCCAGATATTAAATGGATTATCACGTTAAGTTGATCTTAGTCTCAAACAGGACTATCGTATCCTTAACGAACGTTTAAGTTGATCTTAGCCGCAACGCGACTAATGCATCCTTAAACTAAAAACACCAAACCCAAATCTAAGTAAATACGGATTTGGACTAATCCACGTCCTACGGGCGACGGCATTACTCAGTCTCCGTATACAATCCACGGGCAACCACAAACAAAACAAACACACACGACACGAAGTGAAATTCTGGAGAAGGAGAAAATTGTTACCGCGATGCGGTAGCGTAATTAACTGCAGGGGCTTGCGCCTGCAGGGAAGAGCGTCCCCACAATCAAAAACCCCTCAAGCGAGGGGGAATCTGACAAAGTCTGCTACATCAGCCGCATCCGTTTAAACCTCCGATACATGGTGCCATAAATTAACTTGGAATTTTCGGAGAGGTGGACGGATAAAACCAAATAGCATCTACCCCGAATCTCAGCGTCAGGACATCGCGGTCCTGTGCGCCACCGTTCGGAGGGGAACAAATTCTGGCACGCCCGGTGGGACCTTTTCCTCTTTCCACTCCACGCTTCGTGTGTCGTGTTTTTCCCGTGACCAAATAATCGCGGTGTGTATGTTTTTAGTTGCCCTTAGCGGAGTGGATATTGAAGCCGGCATTTCGTCTCTATAAAGAATGGCATTTGCTCCCACCCTGGTAACTCGGGCTCTATCATATCCGGCGGAGTCAAGTATGGGTCACTTGCAGCCTCAAATCTCTGCAATCCGGCTCTTCAAGAAATCAACGGGCTTCTTTTTGGGTCAATGCTCCCACCTCCCACCCTCGGTGCCTCAACGCCGATGGAGGAAGCCCAGAGGATGTCTGTCGTCCACAGGCAGGTTCCCCAAGTAGCAGCCTTGCCGTCGGAATCGGTCTTCAAACAACTGGCACATGCCAAAGACTAAGGTCGACGCAGGGGGAAAAATATTCAAGCTCTTCAAGAAATCAATAGCTTCAAACTGCACTAACTGCAACAGCAACTCTCGCTCTGTCCCATCTGGAGGAGTAACCTACGGGCCCCAAGTGGCCTCCCTTTTCACTATGCCGGTGGAGCAGGTAACTCAAGCCACCACTGGGCTATTCTTTGGGACCATGCTCCCGCCAACGAGCTTCAGCGCTCCTGTACCATCACAAGAAGCTCCCAAGAAGTCGTTTTTCAGCGCTCCTGTGCTTATTTACGCCCTACTTTGCATTATACTATATATAAGCACACAAAAAAAATTGTGATAATAAAAGAGTAGAAAGTGAAAAATTATATTTAAAAGATAGGAATAGTTTAAGAAAAACAAGAAAGTTAGATGCTTTCTTAAATGAAACTAGTAATAAGTAGTTATGAGCTGTTGTCCCAAGGGTTAGTAAGATGAAGGAAATTACTAATCTGAGAATAAAAATAAGCCTGAAAAATAGTTCCTATTCTAGAAGCCAAACATTTGAACATTGATACCCTACTATACGCACTTACACACATCTTGAAACTCGGGATAGTAGAGGATACCTTGAAATGCTCTTGTCTAGAAGCCAAAGTATGAAGAAAATAAAAGTGGAGAATAAAAGATAAAATGGTGAAAAGAAAAATGAACACTTGTTTTGTTATCACCGAGGCAGCAATAAAAAAAATATAGTGAGGGTGCTTTATCACCTAGTGCCTTAGACCAACTGGTTTGGGAGCCACTGCTAAGCCTTAGGTGTTGCAAGACGAGGAAAACACCTAATTAGCAAGCACATGAGTAATCGATCGGTTAGTACCTCGAGAAGTATTAACGGTCGCATGAAGAATGTGTGAGCAAATTCCATCTAAATATCTATTAAAAAGTACTGAGGTAGATGGACAAGAGTATGATTGCTTGAATTGAATTCTCTGAGTGTAGGGATGTCCAGTTCACACACGTAGGGGTATATGATCAATATTTGGAAGAAAGGTAGGAATGAAAACTAAAGGCGATGTTTTATTGAGGGATGATGTGATTTCTAACATCTTTTCATGACTATTAAGATAGGGCTCATAGCAACTGAAAAGCTGGTAGAGTTGAAAACTCTTATTTTCAAGTTCTTTCTTTTATAGTTCTTATCTTTATATAACTTTCACCATCTCTCTTTTATTATATGATTTTGTGGGTGTAATCCGCTAAAAACCCTCAGGAGACAACACCCATCCTACTAGGGATATACCACTGGCGCCGAGTAAGGAAGACCGGGGGCAACTCTCCTTCTAGACTGACTCCGCCGACTCCAACGACGGAAATTGATGCTGCTGTTCCAACTGGAAACAGGTTTGAACCACTTAGGAAGGTCCAAAATAACTCTCCGACCGCTGTGCTGAAAAGATCTCCTCCACCTATGGAGAGCGCTACAAAGGTGAAGCCGGAAAAGCCCCCTCAACGGCTGTCCTCTAAAATCTACAAAGTCTGGCGTCAAGTCCAAGACTCGGTAATTGATCAAGATTATCCCCGCCGACAGAAAAAGGTGAAATTTTAGCGGGAAGAGGACCGTCCTATCAATCCACAAAAGGCGATAGCTACTTGGGTGCCCACGGCAAGTGACCCACGGCTGATGTTCGTCAGTGAGCTGCTATCTGAAGAAAGGATGGCTGCGTTAAAAAACCTGCTTATTCAGCACAAAGATTGCTTCGCATGGAACTATTCCGAAATGCCGGGATTAGATCCAGAAATTGCTGTGCATAAATTGGCAATATCCCCGGACGTCAAGCCAGTCAAACAGGCACCAAGAAGAATGTGGCTCGAGCTTGAGATGCGTATCAACGCCGAGGTCAAGAAGCTGATCGACTCTAGCTTCATCCGGGAAGTTCAATACCCTGAATGGATCGCCAACATCGTCCCGGTGATGAAGAAAAATGGGACAGTGCGCATATGCGTAGACTTCCAGGATCTCAATAAAGCCTGCCCGAAAGACGATTTCCCAGTGCCAGTCACCAAACTGATGATAGACAACACGTCCGCTCATGAGGTTTTCTCCTTTATGGACGGCTCGTCCGGGTATAATCAGATAAAGATGGATCTCGAAGACCAGAAGCACACCGCCTTCAGGACTCCTCTGGGAATATTCTGTTACAAGGTGATGCCCTTTGGTCTAAAGAACGCCGGTGCCACCTACCAAAGGGCCATGACGAAAATCTTCGATGACCTTATACACGAAATCGTCGAATGCTATATCGACGACCTCGTTGTTAAAAGCAAATCATATAAGGAACATCTCGAGCATCTGAAGACCGTATTTCAACGCCTTCGGCAATACAACTTGAAGATGAACCCGCTCAAGTGTGCATTCGGAGTTTCCTCAGGAAAATTCCTGGGATTCATTGTTCGACACCGAGGTATTGAAATAGATCCGTCAAAGATCAAAGCGATCATGGAAATGCCTCCGCCAAGAACTCTTAAACAATTGCGATCTCTCCAAGGAAAACTCGCATACATACGGCGATTTATAGCCAATCTTTCAGGCAAGTGTCGTCCCTATAGCCACCTGATGAAGAAGGGAACCCCGTTCGTCTGGGATCAAAAATGCCAAAGCGCACTAGACGAGATCAAGCAGTACCTGCAAAACCCTCCAGTGTTAGCTGCTCTAGTTAAGGGAAAGCCTCTCATTCTTTACACGACCGCCCTCGAAGGTTCTTTAGGCGCATTATGGGCACAAGAGAACGACCAAGGGAAAGAAAGAGCACTCTACTACTTAAGTCAAGTTCTACTAGGGGCAGAAAGCAACTACTCCCCCATTGAAAAACACTGCCTGGCGTTGATCTTCGCGATAACAAAGCTCAGACACTATGCGTTGGCGCATGAGGTCCGTCTCATTTCAAAGATGGACCCCCTTAAATACTTGATGTCAAAAGCCATATTGACGGGACGACTCGCTAAATGGGCCCTACTCTTGATGGAGTTCTCGATAACGTATCAACCTCTCAAGGCAGTGAAAGGCCAGGCCATCGCCGATTTCCTCGCTGAACATACGATACCGGCCGACTCTCCTTTAAACTGCGATCTTCCAGACGAACATGCGTTTGATGCGATCGATGGTGATAATACCCGATGGGAGCTTTATTTCGACGGAGCATCTTCCGTGAAGAAGCGCAAACAAAGTACCCCTATAATCAAATCAGGGGTAGGACTCATCTTTGTAACTCCACAAGGAGGGATAATGCGCTTTGTTTTCTCCATGACGGAGCCGAGGACAAACAATGAAGCCGAATACGAAGCTCTGATAGCAGGCCTCGAGATCGCCATTGACATGGGAATTGAAGACCTCCTCATATACGGGGATTCTCAACTGGTCGTTAGTCAAGTAAATGGCGACTACCAAACATGCAAACCGGAGTTAGTGAAATACGGTGAAAAAGTGCAACAGCTGTTGACCCAAATCCCCTCCTACACTTTGGAGAACATACCGTGTGCGGAAAATAGCAAAGCAGACGCGTTGGCCAAGCTTGCTAAAGAACTGGCCGACGAGAACCTCGATGACGTTAGAATCGTGGTGCAAAGTTGTCGGGTGCTTGCCCCAGCAGAAATATCTCTGGAATCATCCAAAGAAAAGGGAGCGAGCGAGCAGACGACCTTACAGATAAAAGAACGAGAAAAGGCTGAGGACTGGAGAGAAGTCTTCATAGACTACTTTATGTACCACCGAATGCCTGAAGAAGCATCCACAAGACATCAGCTCATAAAACGAGCTCTGTCTTTCGCCTTCGTCAATGATACTCTGTACAAGAGGTCATTTGATTCTCTGTGGCTGAGATGCTTAGGACCTAACGAAGCAGAAAGAGTCGTCCAAGAAGTTCATGACGGACTCTGCGGTTCTCAGCAAGCGGGCCCAAAGATGAAGTTGAAGATCAAACGGATGGGCTACTACTGGCCCACAATGATCCAGGACTGCCTCGAATATGCGAAGCAATGCCACTCATGCCAAATTCATGGGGACTTCATCCATCAGCACCCAAATCCGCTACACCCAACAGTGGCTAGCTGGCCATTCGAAATGTGGGGAACTGATATAGTCGGCCCCATTGAACCAGCGTCGTCTAGGGGACATCGTTTCATCTTGGCAACGACTGACTACTTCTCCAAATGGGCAGAGGCAGTACCGCTGAGGGAAGTAAAGACGGAGAATATCCTCCACTTCTTCAAGACGCATGTCATATATCGGTTTGGAACTCCGCGACGGATCATCTCCGATAACGGGCCAGCTTACAGAAGCCACAAGATCAGTCGCTTTACACAGCAGCACAATATAGACTGGAGATATTCTTCGGTTTATAATCCGCGAGCTAACGGTCTAGCCGAGGCTTTCAACAAGACCTTGACAAAGATCATAAAGAAAACGGAGTCTCGAAATAAGAAAGACTGGCACGAGAGACTGCAAGAAGCTCTCTGGGCGTATCGAACTACGTTTAAAACGGCCACGAACGCAACACCATATGCGTTAGTATTCGGTACAGAAGCAGTACTCCCTCTCGAGATAGAATTACCCTCTCTACGAGTGGCAGTCCACTACGAGCTGACAGACGAAGAAAATGCTCACCTTCGGCTTGAGGAGCTTGACGCCCTTGATGAAACCCGGCTCATAGCTGTAGGGTTCCTAGGCACACTAGGGAGGTCTCGCAAGGCATCGAACATGCCATTTTTCAAAAAATCTAGGTGCCGAGAGACCCGACTACGGATCGTTCGCTAGAAATCTAGGCGAAAAGATAACTAGTTAACACTTAACTAAGGGATACGGATATACAACCTTTGTAGATCCGTTTGTCCACCTCCATAGCTCCATGAAGAAGTCATCTCCGCTGTACAAATCCGAAATCCGGGCTCTTGCGTCGGCTTCATCGGAGAAGAAGCGGGTTAGGTCATCGACGACGTGCCGAAGATGATCTACGTCGAAGCATCACTAGATCGAGCTCCACCTTCACCGAGCCTTGAAAACTTGTGAAGGAAACACACTCTACTACTTGGCAAGAGGTAGAGGATAAAGAAATAGGAAGTGGGTAGACTTTAGAATTGGATTTCTCACTCTTTATCATCAATCACCATTGATGACCTCAAGGTTTTCTTCTTGAGTTCAAGGAAGAAGAAGAAGATGATATGATAAGTTCTTTTTAAAATCAATAGAAAAACAAAACTTATCATAATGTTAACTATAGTCAAGTGTAGAGAATGAATCATGGTTAGTGAGAATGGTTAGGGTTAAGGATGAGATAAGAATGGTTGACTTGATCAAAGCTTCATGAAGCTTCAACTAAACTCTAAAAAAAGCCACCATTCTTTTCTCTTTTCCATTTATTTTCCAAAATGAAATGGATAAATAAATAAGTGAATAAAACAAAACCCTAACCATAATCATGTAACCATGGTTTGATCTTTACACAAAAACCCTAGCATGACATGTATCATCAAACATGATACAATCAAGTGCACAAAAGTATATCACATATACAATGTGTACAATCCGAGTGAGAAAATCCATTCAAAGTGAACCGATACTAGTTAATGCAAAGTAATATATCAAATATATAATTATGCATTAAATCACTAAATCAACACTTGATTCAATGATCCGGTCATGTCGCACATAACCGACTGGTATCATCAGTAACAACTTATCGAATCAATACTTGATCCGATAACCCGGCTATATCGCATATAACCGATCAATGTCACATCGCGAGAATGAAATACGGTATCACATACACGCATCATTCTCGGTCCCGCACATATCTCATATGCGCTCTTATTTCGTTTCGCTTGAGCCAGGAAACCTCTGTGTAGGACTCTAAAGACTCGTCAATACGCCGGCAGCGGATGATGATCATATCAAACATCCACAAGCCGCAAGCGGTCTGCTAAACGTAACGGCCACCCGGGTATTGAGCGATCTGAAGATCGAAGAGCAAGCCCGCTCACACTCCAGTGAATCCAACCAGTAACACTACCGTACAGTCCGGTCTGATCGTCTGATATGTCGCATATCTCGCCTAGGGGTGGTAAACGTCAGACCCCAATAGCTCGATAAGTCGTGTCGATATGAGGTCTATAACTGTTCGAGAAACTACTGGTAACACTTACCAGTAAATCTCAGCAACCCTGGCCAGGGATTTCCTGTTATAGCCAATCGAACACAGCGCAACATCAACCCCCTATACCGGGAGAGACGAATCCCCTCCTATCGCTTATTGCCTCCATATGACTCGGGACTGTACCCAAAAACCACCGTTTTGCACGCCTTCTTGGACGTGGTAAGATGGAAATCAAAGCACAGTGGGAACCACACAAGACTCTGTGACGATCTCGGGTCAACAGACTACTCAGTACCAGTGTCACCAGAGAACTGCCATCTGACGTGAGGTATAATACCATCTGGGAGTTCTCGGCGAGTCCGTCCAGTGTACCCAGTATCCACTGAGCACCCGTATATCATCTCTGATGTCAAACACCAATGGATATGGGATCATCCATCGCCCATCTGTATGGGTCGAGAAGGTATACGCTAGTCTACTCTGGTATATCGATGCCCCATCTCGATACACCCACGACTAGGGACTTTGAAGGATGTACTTATGGACTACTATGTCCCTACTAGTATGATCCGCATCATAGTCCAGGTAGTCAAGTACAGATCCTAAGGGCTTTACCAACATGTAACAGAGAGACAATCAGTGTACACGTTAAGGTAAAGAGCAACCAGATAGAATACTATCATGTCGAGCAAGAAAGTCCTCCCTATATATGTCCCAGCATCCACTACAATATACATCCTATGTATAGTAATGGCCTCTAGAGCATACATATAACTAACAATCTCCCACTTGCACTAGGGCCATCTAATAGCAGTGGTTGTAGTATCTCATACTCAACCATCCCATAAAAGTCTCTCTCTGGGAACAGGCCTTTGTGAGTGGATCCGCTGTGTTGTCCTCTGAATCTACTCTCCTGACCTCGATCACCCTGGAGATCAACTATCTCCATGATCAGGCGATGCTGCCTTAGAATAAGTCTGGATCACTGATGGGACCGGCGTTCCTCGGCATGAGCCACAACTCCATTGTCTCACAATGGTAGGAACGTAGTTCATCTCATGAACTAATATACACCCAAACAGCCTCTTTGGTAGCATCTTAAGTAGCGATGTATTATGCCTTTATCGTCTAGTATGCCACGGTATCCAGCTTGGAACTCTTCCAACATACCGTCCCTTTACTGAGGGTAAAGACAATGCCTGCGACTGACACTCAGTCGTCTTTATCACCCTGGAACCTTTCCAGTGATTCTCCCCAGGATCGGTTGATACCATCTCACTACAACTAGTGAGTATCCTAACATGCATTTAGATCTATCTCATAGATCGAAAACTCAGGATTTAGGAGGTATCACTTTCATCCTATATGGAGAATCATTGTGATAAGCGGAGATTGATCGAGCGTAGCATAGGAAACTCCTTCCCTATCAAGAGTATGTCATCCACGTACTCTACGAGGATCGTCACCATATTCCCTACTGCCTTTTTGTTTATACAAGGTTCATCTACCATTTTGATGATGTCAAACTCTTTGACTTATCCATCAAAACAGATGTTCCAACTCCGCGATGCCTGCTTTATCCTATAAAACATCTTGCACACGTTTCCGCTGCTCCCACTGTCTACGAAGACCTCTGGCTGTGTACTTATAGACACTCTCTTCTAAACATCATTTAGAAAATCTGTCATGACACCCAACCACCAGATATCGTAGTCACGGTATGTAGCCGTGGCAAGTAGGATCTGGATGGACTTAAGCATAGCTCCTTAGAAAAAGGTTTCCTCATGATCCACACCTGGTTAATGATGCAAACCTTTAACAAGTCTAGCTTTGAAAGTCTCAACCTTTCCATCTACACCAAGTAATCTTCTCAAGATATACTTGCTCCTGATGGGGATTTAACCCTTCAAATATTGCAACTAAAGTCCATACTTTGTTGGTGTATAAAGATTCCATCTCAGATCACTAAGCATCCAGCCATTCTTACAGAGTCTTACTCCTGATGGCCAGCTCGAAACTAGTTGGGTCATCATCTTATGATGCAATCCTCGCTCCCACTGTCATAGAGAAACCGAAGTATCTCTCAGGTGGGTGAGGAACCCTACTAGATCGGCGGAGAGGCTGAGGTTCTTTGGTAATTATTGAATCCTTTGGTTCTGTCAAATCTACAGCTGCAGTTTTGTATAGCTGGAACATTTCCAGTTCTACATAACTGACCTTGCCTCAAGCTTGTCCGGATTTTGCTTTTCAGACATAGGCCGGACAACCCCAAATCTTAACTAACTTAAGAAATGGGCTCTTCCCTTTCCATATCACATATGAAGTGGTAGGCAACTGATTTGATTTGAACCCTATTCAATAGGTATGCAGCTTCTCAAGCGCATAACACCCAAAATGGAAACAGGTAACTCAGTAGTACTGATCATAGAGCGCACCATATCACATAGGGTGCTATTTGCTCCGCCCCGACATACCATCGTGCTATGGTGTATACGGAGGAGTAATGCTGAGAGAGAATCTCATTCTCCTTTAGAAAAGTCCAAGAATTCCGTGCACAAGTATTCTCCTCCTTGATCTCATCAAAGGACATAATACTTTTACCCGTATTCTGGTTCTCTACTTCTAACTTATATTCTATGAATATCTCAAAAGTTTCGGACTTGTGTTTCAACAGGAACATATGTCTGAATCTTGAGAGATTATCAGAGAATATAACGAAGTACAAAGAACCAGTCCTGGCATATGTAGACAGGGGACCTACATACATCAACATGTATCATCCCAAGAGTTTACTAACTCTTTCTCTGTTTCCAGTAAACGGAGCTGTGGTCATCTTATCTTTGTGACATGACTGGCGAGTTTCACAAGATGTAAATTCAAACTAATTTAAATATGCATCTTTATGTAACTCTAGCTAGTCGGGTCGCATTGATATGACCTAGTCTATAATACCTCAAGAAGGATTCATTCATTTCTGAACTCTTCCTCTTATGTGTGTTCCATATACTAAGAACTGCAGTTTGATTTAGAACATCAATGCTTTTAGATAACGTGCCTGAACCGATCAACTTTTGATATAGGAAATGTTCAAAACATTATCCAACAATACAAAATTTTACCGTTTCTTTACTAATAAAGAGACAGATATGATTTTGTATATCAGGTTCGGTATCTAATAACATTCGTTCAGAATCAATGTATTCGTAATACGGGGTGACAGTGACCAACAGATTTGGCTGCAACACTTGCCCCGTTTTCTGCCTCATGAAACTTATCACCTGTTCTCAGTCCTCTACCTTTCTGTAGCCCTATGTAACATATTACATATCTGGGATCCTGATCTGGTATCACATACCCAGGACGTAAAGAATACAGAGAAACAGTTCTTTGTAACGAACACACCCGAAGATGATGCATCAGCATGCACTCTCTTCGTTTGGGCGGCACGGGAATTCTGGTAATCTCCAATTTCCTGCTCTGTCTTATAACAATTATAAGTTGGAGCGGGACCAACGTTCCCCAGCTCAGTATAACAAGCGGGTTCGGTTAATAATCCGTATTATTATCTTGATTAAGGCATGATATGGTCGCTACCTGGAGAGAGAGAAGAAAACACTCAGCGTGCGCTCTTGCAAGAATAGATTGGTTATTATTTTATCTAATCAGGATGGCTCCCACTGCTTTTTATCAAATCTTCCTTCAAACCCTAAAAGGAAAGACTAGCCGGGATTAATTACACACTACAAGTTCGCCAATCTTTCAGCCAGGCCAGTGTCGGTACTTTGAGGGAGGTCCCCCGTGCTTTCGCACGAACCTAATTAATGTAAATCTCATTTTCCCAGAGGCGTAACCCCGTTAACACCTTTCTAGACACCTACTTGATCGGCTAATTGTAATGTATAAAACTCTCCCAGGAGTAACTCTTACTCGCAGCGGGTATCGGGATCCAACTATCTCATAGAAGGTATGCAATCTCATTGCAAATTTCAACACTTGAAATTCCCGATAATGTTTTTGCCCCTAGCAGCTATATGACCTTAACATAGTCAATAAATCATAAGTGCTAGTCAAGTTCAACCCATCATTTCCCGATTGAATTAAACCCACCCGCACGACCCTTAACATAGTCAACAAAGTCGCACGACTACCCTAATCCAATCACATCATATGCTTATGCAGATAAGCACTAATTAGCTACCGCACACTACGCCTTAACATAGTCAACAAACGTAGCACGAATACTAACTAGTACTTATCTGAAATGACGGAGGGCTACGTCAGGTTTTTTCTGAAAACCTATTGCGTAATGAACTTGATATCGTTGTAGAATCAAATGATTTTTAAAATGGAGTGTTTTTTAGGCTTTTCTAGTTTTGCTAAAGGAGTCACTCCCGGTGAAGGGATCGTCGGTCCTTTCCTTGTCGAATGAGGTGCGGGATATATCACATATATCACTGTGCAAAGCAAAAACACTTAAAAGCAATCAAAAGACAAACCGAGTGTGTAGCATCTGCCAGTTATTGCTAAAGGAGTCACTCCCGGTGAAGGGATCTCGGTCCTTTCCTCATCGAATAAGGTGCAGGATATATCACATATACCGCTGTGCAAAGCAAAAAACTGTAGCTACCTGTTTTATTTTGAAATTCGATTCTACAACATCTTAGGTTTCTTTTATTTTCATTAATCACATTAATGAAGTCCCATCATTTAAGTACCTAATCATCACAGATAAATACGACGTACACTTATGCCATCCGCATTCGCCTCGATGTCCCCTCGTGCACCGTTAGGTTAGGTAACTAACGGCAGAGCGGGGCAGGGCTAGCACGGGTGTAAAACATAAGTAACGTCTATATAATATATCATATATACTATATACTGTATCTATCACAGAACATCACATGATCACATCACAGATATCGCAGCAGAAGAAACATGTGAAATATTGGATATACTAGGACGTCCGTGTTTTCAATACGAGCCAGTATAAAACACGGATTCCACGGTCGCGATGAATAGCCAAACCCACACCCCTAGACCCCTACGAGAGCGGCAAGCAACCCTACCAATTCTAGAGTTAGGAGACCCGGACTCGACTCCTCGAGTTGGCCTCCCACTGGACCCCAGAACCCGGTTACTTGTGCTCCCCTCCTTGGGTCTATCCTAGTGCGGAAAAGTAAATAATATACAAACGGTGACAACTTCCGCAACCTGGAAGCGCTCCAATAAAAGAATATTACATACAAGTTTTTACATGAATGAAAATGAAAAACACTCATCTCACATAAAAACCCCCGGCTATTCAAACACGACGATCTAATATAACATATCCAGCAACACATAACATCACATGTCATCAACGTAAGTAAATATGCGCATCCCAATTGTCGTTGACATATAGCAACGAAACCGGCGATATCACATATTACACTTACGGTCACAGAAAAGAAAGTGTAAAACTACAACAGTTGGAATCCGCAACCTCCTCAGACATCGCATGCCTGACCAAATGAATTTCTTAGACATCGCATGCCTAACAATTATAAACCCCGCATTTTAGTCTCATTATCGAAAACACTTTTCAATATCAAGTCGGGCAATTCAACAAGATTCCCGACATCCTGATCGAATGCTCGTCGCAAACTTTAGTAGGCGGCTGCACCCCCGATACCGTCGACGAAGTGCACCAAGGCGGAACACCGCTACCGCGAGCACCCGAACGGATGCTTTCGGCGACGGGGTTCTCCTACAGTCACTTGGTCGGGGCTATGGAGTGAGGCTGTCTATTAAGTTTACCCGGCGAGTATCCGCGTACGCTACGTGATTGCGACGGACTTTTGATCACATCAAAATTCTGTGGCAACCGATCAAGTGAGACTAAACTGCTATGTTTATAACATTCATTCTGTTATCACATAACTTTTGTGAATTCCAATTATTGTATCACATTCCAGATAAATAGAAAATGTTAAACTTTTCAATCGAACAGTCAAACACCCAAGTTTTCCCGATACAGATCAACACATGAAACAAGTCTAACAACATTCAGTTCGTGCCTCAGTACCAACGGTCCAGCCGTAGAAGGGTCAAGCCAACGCCTCACATGTGGCACGCCGTACTACCCCAAACCTGAAGGTTCAAAGGGCAGTTCAAGACGGTCACATAATCGAGTTAAGGTTTGTTGTCTTCTAGAGGGACCATCGCGTTACTTGCACTACTTAGAACGTCGTTAAACTTCGAAAAAATCCAACACTTGGAAATTTCCAGACAGGGGAAAAATTGGGTATTTATATCCGGTCGAACTTTATAACATATTCTATAATTTATCCGGAAAGCCACACAGACAAAATTTGATAATCCGACCGAACATTCGAATCCCCAAAACAACTCAGAAAATAAAACTCTGGAAAAAATATTAAAAATTCCCAGGAAAACCAGAATTGAAAACTAAGAATTATGGTGCAAATTTCGAGGCACAAAGAGACAAAGTTGCCGCGGAACCGCCGCATGAGCATGCTCATGCCGCGGATCCGCGGCGAGATTATGGAATTACGCGCTCGAATTTTGCAGTTATCCTTATATCTTCCTGCTGATTTTTCTGAATATTTTTAATCTGGAAAAAACACGATTTTGAAAATTGTCCAGAGAGCACCTTTTGTGTTAGGTTTCGGGTTCGTTCGGGTTTCAAATTCCGTCTAGACTTCGCCTAAGGCTCTAGCTAGGCTCTGATACCACTGTAGGGTTCCTAGGCACACTAGGGAGGTCTCGCAAGGCATCGAACATGCCATTTTTCAAAAAATCTAGGTGCCGAGAGACCCGACTACGGATCGTTTGCTAGAAATCTAGGCGAAAAGATAACTAGTTAACACTTAACTAAGGGATACGGATATACAACCTTTGTAGATCCGTTTGTCCACCTCCATAGCTCCATGAAGAAGTCATCTCCGCTGTACAAATCCGAAATCCGGGCTCTTGCGTCGGCTTCATCGGAGAAGAAGCGGGCTAGGTCATCGACGACGTGCCGAAGATGATGTACGTCGAAGCATCACTAGATCGAGCTCCACCTTCACCGAGCCTTGAAAACTTGTGAAGGAAACACACTCTACTACTTGGCAAGAGGTAGAGGATGAAGAAATAGGAAGTGGGTAGACTTTAGAATTGGATTTCTCACTCTTTATCATCAATCACCATTGATGACCTCAAGGTTTTCTTCTTGAGTTCAAGGAAGAAGAAGAAGATGATATGATAAGTTCTTTTTAAAATCAATAGAAAAACAAAACTTATCATAATGTTAACTATAGTCAAGTGTAGAGAATGAATCATGGTTAGTGAGAATGATTAGGGTTAAGGATGAGATAAGAATGGTTGACTTGATCAAAGCTTCATGAAGCTTCAACTAAACTCCAAAAAAAGCCACCATTCTTTTCTCTTTTCCATTTATTTTCCAAAATGAAATGGATAAATAAATAAGTGAATAAAACAAAACCCTAACCATAATCATGTAACCATGGTTTGATCTTTACACAAAAACCCTAGCATGACATGTATCATCAAACATGATACAATCAAGTGCACAAAAGTATATCACATATACAATGTGTACAATCCGAGTGAGAAAATCCATTCAAAGTGAACCGATACTAGTTAATGCAAAGTAATATATCAAATATATAATTATGCATTAAATCACTAAATCAACACTTGATTCAATGATCCGGTCATGTCGCACATAACCGACTGGTATCATCAGTAACAACTTATCGAATCAACACTTGATCCGATAACCCGGCTATATCGCATATAACCGATCAATGTCACATCGCGAGAATGAAATACGGTATCACATACACGCATCATTCTCGGTCCCGCACATATCTCATATGCGCTCCTATTTCGTTTCGCTTGAGCCAGGAAACCTCTGTGTAGGACTCTAAAGACTCGTCAATACGCCGGCAGCGGATGATGATCATATCAAACATCCACAAGCCGCAAGCGGTCTGCTAAACGTAACGGCCACCCGGGTATTGAGCGATCTGAAGATCGACGAGCAAGCCCGCTCACACTCCAGTGAATCCAACCAGTAACACTACCGTACAGTCCGGTCTGATCGTCTGATATGTCGCATATCTCGCCTAGGGGTGGTAAACGTCAGACCCCAATAGCTCGATAAGTCGTGTCGATATGAGGTTTATAACTGTTCGAGAAACTACTGGTAACACTTACCAGTAAATCTCAGCAACCCTGGCCAGGGATTTCCTGTTATAGCCAATCGAACACAGCGCAACATCAACCCCCTATACCGGGAGAGACGAATCCCCTCCTATCGCTCATTGCCTCCATGTGACTCGGGACTGTACCCAAAAACCACCGTTTTGCACGCCCTCTTGGACGTGGTAAGATGGAAATCAAAGCACAGTGGGAACCACACAAGACTCTATGACGATCTCGGGTCAACAGACTACTCAGAACCAGTGTCACCAGAGAACTGCCATCTGACGTGAGGTATAATACCATCTGGGAGTTCTCGGCGAGTCCGTCCAGTGTACCCAGTATCCACTGAGCACCCGTATATCATCTCTGATGTCAAACACCAATGGATATGGGATCATCCATCGCCCATCTGTATGGGTCGAGAAGGTATACGCTAGTCTACTCTGGTATATCGATGCCCCATCTCGATACACCCACGACTAGGGACTTTGAAGGATGTACTTATGGACTACTATGTCCCCACTAGTATGATCCGCATCATAGTCCAGGTAGTCAAGTACAGATCCTAAGGGCTTTACCAACATGTAACAGAGAGACAATCAGTGTACACGTTAAGGTAAAGAGCAACCAGATAGCATACTATCATGTCGAGCAAGAAAGTCCTCCCTATATATGTCCCAGTATCCACTACAATATACATCCTATGTATAGTAATGGCCTCTAGGGCATACATATAACTAACAATAGCACAGCAAAATCTGGAAGCTTATAAAGCAAAGATGATGTGCTCATATGAAAGACTGACCCGACCGAGATCATTCCGCCAAGGCGAACTCATGCTAGTGGTCAAAAGGCCTATGATCCCCAATCGCGCCAAACGGGGAAAATTCGAGCCAAACTATGAAGGCCCGTACATCATAGATAAGGTCTACCACGGTGGGGCCTATCTACTCATGGATATGCACGGTGAAAGGCCTTTCAGGCCGATAAACGGTCGCTTCCTAAAGAGATACTACGCTTAATGAGCCACAGCCTGGGTCAATGGTAGATGACGACGACTATGTCCGCTCGCTATCTTCCTAAGCTCAAACTCTATCAGCAGTAACCAGCCTTCTCAAAGCGGACCGAAATGTCCTTAAACTAATAGCAGACCAAAACGTCTTTAAACTAATACCGCAGCATCCTTAGGCTGACGAGATGAATAAAAAAAATAAAGAAAGAAAAAATATAATAAATAAAAACGGTATGTCCATAAGCAAAAAGGGCACGGATGAAAACCTGAAAAGGCTCCGTGAGTAAAAACAGCAGGGCTATCGACGAGCGTTCGTGAAAACCCGAAAGGGCGCGACCTTGTAAATAAAAAAAAAGAGAAAAAGAAAATAAAAAGAATAAAAAAAAAACGGTATGTCCATAAGCAAAATGGGCACGGATGAAAACCCGAAAGGACTCCGTGAGTAAAAACAGCAGGGCTACCGGCGAGTGTTCGTGAAAACCCGAAAGGGCGGGACCTCGTAAATAAAAAAAAAGAGAAAAAGAAAATAAAAAGAATAAAAAAAAACGGTATGTCCATAAGCAAAATGGGCACGGATGAAAACCCGAAAGGGCTCCGTGAGTAAAAACAGCAGGACTACCGGCGAGTGTTTGTGAAAACCTGAAAGGGCGCAACCTCGTTAAAGGACACTTACAGGGTCCTCTCGACCTTGTAAGGAGAAACCACCCGCGTGAGATCCTTACAACTCACAAGGGAGCAGCACACTTAGGGATCCCCACGATTCCTAAGGAGAAAATACACTTGCGAGATCCTCACGACTCGTAAGGAGAACTCTCTTATGGGACCCTCATGGCTCATAAAATTTGGAAGTCTTAAGTTACAGAGACCTAAACCTGTGCTTAAGCAACCCCCACAACTTCCGATATTGCCCTACAAGTGGCTCAATACTGACCCTTGTATACAATCCATGGGCGCGAATAAACATTTCCCTAACCAAGATCCATCCGTGACTGGGGATATGTTCGCACGACCCTTGTAAGTCCTCTCGATTTACAAAGAGAAAACCCTCCTGTAGGATCCTTACGACTTACAGAGAAAACAAACATTTAGGAATCCTCACGATTCCTAAGAAGAAAATACACCTATAAGATCCCCATGACTTGTAGGGAGAAATAACTTTGTGAGACCCTTACGGCTCATAAAGTCAAAGCCTTAGTCGACAGGACCCTAACCCTGTTCGCTAAGCCACCTTTGTTCGACATCGACGGAAGCAGATGATGATTCACTCCTGGTAATATCCCAGTTGTAGCGGTGCTGATGCCGAAATCGGCTTACGGCGAAAGCCAGTAGGCCGCACATGCATACGAAATAGCCGAAATGATGGGGCAACTTGCAATAAAAAGCAGCAAGTAAAAATGTATGCATGCAAAATAGCCGAAATGATTGGGCAACTCGCAATAAAAAGCAGCGAGTAAAAATAAAAAAAATAAAATAGCTGAAATGATTGGGCAACTCGCAATAAAAAGCAGCGGGTAAAAATAAAATAAATAGCCGAAATGATTGAGCACCGCGAAAAATAGCCGAA
Source organism: Agapanthus africanus (assembly GCA_030015575.1). Taxonomy (NCBI): domain Eukaryota; kingdom Viridiplantae; phylum Streptophyta; class Magnoliopsida; order Asparagales; family Amaryllidaceae; genus Agapanthus; species Agapanthus africanus. Next base: position 486,166,600 of record CM057347.1, on the reverse strand, counting down.
ATGATTGGGAAATCGCGACCTTCGCTATATAAAAGCTGAAATGATAGAGCATCGTGGAGATAAAACAAAAAAAATGATGATAAAACTTTGGCCCTACAGTTAAGATCACATCGATCCCTGTATACAATCTAAGGGCGTAAACAAAGAGGGAACCATACTTTCCCAACAGGCTCCGCCAGAAGACGAAGCCAAATCTCGACGGTTCAGTCCAACTCCGAAGAAACCAGTGTCTTCAGCAAATTTCTCGACTCACGGATACAAACACTCCTTGACGAGAGCCTCCTGATCCGCGTCGACTCGCAGAGCCACCAGTGCCTCCGTGGGAAATCCTCGACTCGTTTCAAACCCCAAGAAAACAAATAATCCTTGGCGCTTAGGAAACAAATAATCCCTAGCAAACTCTTCGACTCACGGATACAAACACTCCTTGACGAGAGCCTCCTGATCCGCGTCGACTCGCAGAGCCACCAGTGCCTCCGTGGGAAATCCTCGACTCGTTTCAAACCCTAAGGAAATAAATAATCCTTGGCGCTTGGGAAACAAATAATCCCTAGCAAACACCTCGACTCACGGATACAAACACTCCTTGACGAGAGCCTCCTGATCTGCGTCGACTCGCAGAGCCATCGGTGCCTCCGTGGGAAAGCCTTGACTCGTTTCAAACCCCAAGGAAACAAATAATCCTTGGCGCTTGGGAAACAAATAATCCCTAGCAAACTCCTCAACTCACGGATACAAACACTCCTTGACGAGAGCCTCCTGATCCGCGTCGACTCGCAGAGCCACCAGTGCCTCCGTGGGAAATCCTCGACTCGTTTCAAACCCTAAGGAAATAAATAATCCTTGGCGCTTGGGAAATAAATAATCTCTAGCAAACTCCTCGACTCACGGATACAAACACTCCTTGACGAGAGCCTCCTGATCCGCGTCGACTCGCAGAGCCACCAGTGCCTCCGTGGGAAATCTTCGACTCGTTTCAAACCCCAAGGAAACAAATAATCCTTGGCGCTTGGAAAACAAATAATCCCTAGTAAACTCCTCGACTCACGGATACAAACACTCCTTGACGAGAGACTCCTGATCCGCGTCAACTCGCAGAGCCACCAGTGCCTCCGTGGGAAATCCTCGACTCGTTTCAAACCCCAAGGAAACAAATAATCCTTGGCGCTAGGGAAATAAATAATCCCTAGCAAATTCCTCGACTCACGGATACAAACACTCCTTGACGAGAGCCTCCTGATCCGCGTCGACTCGCAGAGCCACCAGTGCCTCCGTGGGAAATTCTCGACTCATTTCAAACCCCAAGGAAACAAATAATCCTTGGCGCTTAGGAAACAAATAATCCTTAGCAAATTCCTCGACTCATGGATACAAACACTCCTTGACGGGAGCCTCCTGATCCGCGTCGACTCGCAGAGCCACCAGTTCCTCCGTGGGAAATTCTCGACTCGTTTCAAACTTCGAGGAAACAAATAATCCTTGGCACCAGGGAAACAAATAATCTCTAGCAAATTCCTCGACTCATGGATACAAATACTCCTTGACGAGAGCCTCCTGATCCGCGTCGACTCGCAGAGAAACCAGTGTCTCCACGGGAAAATTCCCGATTCGTCTCAACTTGCAAGATGAAGCCTCAGACAGCAGGGACTAAAAAAAACTTGTTTCCTGAACAATGGGACCCTACAAGTAGATCTAAATGGTCTCTTGCATACTATTCACGGGTCTCACTCTCCAAAGTCGAGTTTCGACGAGGAGGGAAACAACCGCTTACGGGTCCTCTCGACTCGTAAGAAGGAAAAATTCTCTTATAGGATCCTTACAACTTATAAGAGAAAACCACACTTAGGAATCCTCATGATTCCTAAGGAGAAAAGTCTCTATGAGACCCTCACGGCTCATGGAGTTGAAAAGTCTTAGTCAGCAGATCTGAACCTGCAGCCTAAGCCATCGCTGATTCTTAAGAAAGTCAAGATGCCTACTCTATTATCTGTCAACCATGTTTATCAATATAGCATGCCGATAATAAGAGAAAGAAGAAAGCTACAGAAGGAGCATCCGATTTACGTTTGATCAAGCGTTCGAGACACACTCATTCATGCACAAGCAAAAGACTCAGAACGAAAAATAAAGACAAGCTGGGATAAAAAATTTCCATTAATATGGCCAATAGTTCTTACAATCATAAAAACAATAAACGAAAAACATTATTACAAGGGAATAACCTCGAACCCAGGACATGGATTGAGGAACTCGAAAGCAACCCTATCTATGACTTTCCAGGCCTCACGGACCATCCTAGTATGCTTTCTTTCGCGAACACAAGCGTCAGGGTCCCCCCTGATGTCTTCCACCCTCCGATAAGCAGCAAGTATGGCAGACTGTTGAAAGACCTCGTGCAAGAGATCGATAAGACTGTCTCGCCGTCTTTTCGAGATAAAGTTCAATAGGTATACCGAGTGCACCTTGTCCTCAGCAGCATCCAACGCTCTAAGTGGCACGCCGGAACAGAAGAGGGGAAGCGCTTCCCAGATGACCCCCACGATAAGCTTAAGGAGGGAGGAACGTCGGGGGAGCAATGGACCATTGTACGCGTCGAAGCGACTCATTATTTCAGCGCACTCCCCGTTCGTGAACTCTCGATTTTGAGAGCGGCCAAGTCGGCGGATGTCCCTGTAAGAGATGATCTCGTTAAGAGCATACATGTGGGCGTCCATTGTTCCTGTGAAAGAGGATCAACAGAATTATGAGAAAGACTGATTAAGCAAAACAATATAATGCAATGAGGAATAAAATGCCATCTTCAAACTCTAAGATCCATGAATAAATCTTAAGAGTTCTTCTATATGGTTTGGAAGGAGCAAAGCTCCATTAAAGAACTAAGGAAATACAAGGTGATTCTTTTAGAGAGCAAAGCTCTATTATTGGAACCTTAATAGGGTCCCCTTTAGTCCTCGTTAGATCCTTTTAGATCTATAGAACAAAGCTCTGCTAAGTAAAACCCTAAATGGGTTTTCTTTAGATCAGAGATTTATTGAGAGCAAAGCTCTGTTTATGAAACCCCAATGGGGATCTCTTTAGATCAAAAGATCTGTAAGAGCAAAGCTCCTTGGTTAAGGTTAATTTAAGTTAATTTGATTTAAATTAATTTTATCTAAAGTTTCTAACTCTGGAAATGAGTAAAGCTCTAAAGTTCTGGAAATGAGAGCAAAGCTCTGAAATTCTTAAGCAAGAGCAAAGCTCTGGTAATTAAAATCTTGAAGATGGTGAAGATTTTCTAAAGGGCCATAGGTCCTATTTATAAGACGCTTGCGCCCCTTCAGCTCACCCCTTGATCCAACGGTCAGGAGCTTGCCACCGTTGCACTCACGTGCGTGCCACGTGAGCGCAACGGTGGGGGGGCATTTGTTTCCCCCAATCAGAGCAAAGCTCTGCTGGAAATTCAAAATTCAAATTTTGAAGCAACGCTTCAAATCCCGGGCGCAACGCGCCACATGTCAGGCGCAAACGCATCAGTGCAGCGCCCAAGGCAGCGCACCCAATCAGAGCAAAGCTCTGTGTTAAACAAAGCAACGCTTCAGTTGCGCAAACACTGCGCTGCGCGACACGTGTCAGCGCAGTTGCGCTGCGCTGTGCGCTGCGTTACACGTGTCAGCGCAGTTGCGCTGCGCTGTGCGCTGCGTTACACGTGTCAGCGCAGATGCGCTAGCACAGTTGCGCTGCGCTGTGCGCTGCGTTACACGTGTTAGCGCAGATGCGCTAGCGCAGTTGCGCTGCGCTGTGCGCTGCGCGTGACACGTGTCACGCGCTGGGGCATCTGCGCCAAACAGAATTAAAATTCTAAAGAAATCTTTTCTGTTCTTGTTAAAACAAGAAGATTTTCTTCTGTAAAACAGAAGACCTTGGATCAAAGATCCAACGGTGGGGAAAATTCCCCAAATCACTCAGAGAAAGATCTCTTTAACTAATTTATGGGCACTATAAAAAGGACCCTAGGCCTCAATTCAAAGCATCAACATTTTCTTGAAAAAGTCAAGAGCTTCAAACAGAGAGAGAACTCTGAGAAAATTTCAAAGAAAAAGGTAAAAACCTTCACGAGAGAGAAGAAATCTCTTTTAATAAATCATTGATCTAAAAACCAGATCAATGATCTTCACATAATAAACAGTGCTTTGCACTTCTTATGAACCACTGGTTCTTTAAAACAAGAAAACAACAAAATAAAAAAATAGTGCTTTGCACTTTAATGAACCCCTGGTTCTTGAAATAAAAAGAAAAACTTATTTTTCTTTGATCTAAATTAGATCAAGAAATCAAATAGTGCTTTGCACTTCTGTTCTTGAATCTAAAAGATTCTTAGTGCTTTGCACTTCCAAACTGCGCTGTTGCGCTCTTGGGAAAGCGCCACGTGTCAGCATCTGAATCATTTGCGCTATGAGCTTTGAGATAGAACTTTGCTCTCTGTGATTGGCGCAACTCACCAAGGTGCGCCACGTGTCAGCAGCGCAAGCGCGGCGCACTAGCGCGGCGCACTAGCGCGGCATGACACGTGTCGTCGTCACAAGCACTTGCGCTCTCTGATTGGCGCAAAGCGCCTGAAAATGCAATGCATTTCCTGAAGGGCCAGACCCAATTAAAAGACCAAACAGGCCTAAATAAATTGATGTTCTGCATCTTTTATGGGCAGAGCCCAAACAAAAAAATAGAAAATAATGCAATGCATTATTTGAAAATGGGCCAAGCCCTAACACAGGTCTAACAGACCAAAAACAAATAAAAGGCGTTGAATATTTTTCAACTGGACTTAGCCCAATCATGGCCGTAAGTCCTCAAATTAAATTGACTGAGCGAGATTGCTCCCTTAAATCAATTTATATCCGGTTCGAGGGTACATCTCCGAGCTCCTCTGACTCCTCTCGTTGTAATCCTTCAACGACGTCAGAGAGGCGACGGGTCCCAACGACCACATATGAATATGGACTGCGGGGTCCTTAAACTCGTGGACCGAAACGTCCTTAAACTAATATTGGACCGAAACGTTCTTAAACTAATATTGGACCGAAACGTCCCTAAACTAATATTGGACTGAAACGTCCTTAAACTAATATTGGACCGAAATGTCCCTAAACTAATAGCGGACCACCACGTCCCTAAACTGGAATACGGACCACCACGTCCCTAAACTGGAATATGGACCACCACGTCCCTAAACTGGAATGCGGACCACCACGTCTCTAAACTGGAATATGGACCGCAATGTCCCTAAACTACCTATGGACCACTACGTCCCTAAAACTGGAACAATAGAGCCTCCAAATGCTCTTTTGTCGGATCTAGACGATCCCGTTTAAGTTGATCTTAGCCCCCAAACACGGCTAACATATCCTTAAACATTCAAATGGACTATAAAACTCCAAATCAACCTTGGTTCAAGGGTACATCTCTGAACTCCTCTGACATCTGCCGTTGTAATCCTTTAACGACGTTAGAGAGATGACGAGTCCCGATGGCCAGATATTAAATGGATTATCACGTTAAGTTGATCTTAGTCTCAAACAGGACTATCGTATCCTTAACGAACGTTTAAGTTGATCTTAGCCGCAACGCGACTAATGCATCCTTAAACTAAAAACACCAAACCCAAATCTAAATAAATACGGATTTGGACTAATCCACGTCCTACGGGCGACGGCATTACTCAGTCTCCGTATACAATCTACGGGCAACCACAAACAAAACAAACACACACGACACGAAGTGAAATTCTGGAGAAGGAGAAAGTTGTTACCGTGATGCGGTAGCGTAATTAACTGCAGGGGCTTGCGCCTGCAGGGAAGAGCGTCCCCACAATCAAAAACCCTTCAAGCGAGGGGGAATCTGACAAAGTCTGCTACATCGGCCGCATCCGTTTAAACCTCCGATACATGGTGCTATAAATCAACTTGGCATCTTCGGAGAGGTGGACGGATAAAACCAAATAGCATCTGCCCCGAATCTCAGCGTCAGGACAACGCGGTCCTGTGCGCCGCCGTTCGGAGGGGAACAGTACCAAAGGCGTGTGGACGAAGCCGCCATGCTTGGAGTAATAAGGGGAATGCTGGAGAATCAAAAGAAACAGACCGAGCTGATCCAGCAGCAAGCGGAATCGTTTCAGGAAGGTTTGCAGATCGTTCAGCAGTCTGTGAACAATGTTGGGAATGGATTTTCTTGGTACTTTCCACGCTCACATTGATTGTAGGGCATGGAAAGTAATTTTCCAGATTTCCGGACATCCCGAGTTTAGCTTCACTGGGAGAAGCAATTCTGTCGGGCCAGTCGAGTTTAGGGATAGGCCGACAAACAATATTCTTGCATCAATGGAAGTTGATAAAAGTGAAGAGCCAGCTGTTGTTCGCGATTTTATGGACGTGTTTGAAGATATATCGGGATTACCGCCGAAGCGAGACGTGGAGTTGCAATTGATCTTATTCCTGGTGCAGCGCCAGTATCCAAAGCGTATTATCCAGTGGCACCAGTGGAGTTGGAAGAAGTCAAGAAACAGGTTGCTGAACTGCTTGAGAAGGGTTGGATTCGAAGCAGTAACTCTCCTTGGGGAGCTCCAGTTCTTCTAGTAAAGAAGAAAGATGGCACGAGAAGGATGTGCATCGACTATCGAGAATTAAATCGGGTGACTATTAAGAACAAGTACCCGATCTCTCGCATTGGAGAACTTTTTGAGCAGCTTAGTGGCGCGAGAGTATTCTCGAAGCTGGATTTGCGATCCGGATATCATCAGGTCCGAGTAAAAGCAGAAGATATTTGCAAGACGGCGTTCCGAACTCGGTATGGACATTACGAGTACTTAGTAATGCCCTTCGGAGTAACGAATGCACCGGCGATATTCATGGACTTGATGAACCGAATCTTTTCACCATTCTTGGACCAGTTTATTGTAGTATTCATTGACGATATTCTGGTTTACTCGAAGAGTTTTGAAGAGCATGCTGAACATTTGAAGATCGCACTGCAAACGTTGAGACAAGAGAAGTTACATGCGAAGATGAGCAAGTGCGAGTTTTGGCTGGAAGAAGTAAAGTTTTTGGGGCATGTTGTGTCTGGCGATGGAATCGCCGTCGATCCCGAAAAGATTGCAGCAGTTCGAGATTAGCCGATTCCAAAAAATGTTGCGGAGATAAGAAGTTTTCTTGGACTCGCCGGGTATTACAGAAGATTTATGGAGAACTTTGCTCGTCTGGCGGAGCCGTTAACCAAGCTTACGCGTAAGGAGGTACCTTTTGTATGGATGGATAAATGTGCATTAGCTTTTGAGACGTTGAAGCAGAAATTGATAACCGCCCCTATTCTGACCGTGCCAGACAATTCCGGAGGATTGGTGATTCAAAGCGACGCATCTGGGAAAGGATTGGGATGTGTTTTGATGCAGCATGGGAAGGTTGTAGCATACGCATCGAGACAGTTGAAGACCCATGAGAAGAATTACCCAACTCATGACTTGGAGCTTGCGGCTGTGATTTTCGCTTTGAAGATTTGGAAACACTACCTTTTAGGCGAAAGGGTCGAAGTTTTCACGGATCATAAGTGCTTGAAGTATGTGTTCACGCAGATGGAGCTTAATATGAGACAACATAGATGGTTGGAGCTGATGGCTGACTACGATCTTGATCTTAAGTACCATCCGGGGAAGGTTAATGTCGTGCCGGATGCGCTTAGTCGGTTACCAGCAATTCAGGTGTTAACTACGCAGAAGGAGCTCGTTGAAGATTTTCGAAGATTTGACTTGGAAGTTGTGCTACCGCATTCTTCGGGATAGTTGATGCAGCTGCAAGTACATTCGTCGTTGATCGAGAATATTAAAGCAGCGCAATCGCAGGATCCTAGATTTCAAAAGTTTCGAGAACAGGTTGAAGCTGGACTACGAACAGATTTATTGATCCACGAAGATGGTTCGTTGAGGTATGGTAGCCGTTTGTGTGTACTAAAGGGAGATACTCGTGAAGAACTTATGAAGGAGGCACACAATTCAGATTATTCTGTACATCCAGGAGGCACAATGATGTACCGAGATATTCGACAGCATTTCTGGTGGGAAGGCATGAAACGGGAGATTGCTCGCTTTGTGGCAAAGTGCTTGGGTGTCAGCAAGTTAAGGCTGAACATCAAAGGGTTGCTGGTTTATTGCAACCACTTCCGATTCCTCAGTGGAAGTGGGAACATATAACCATGGATTTCGTGACGGCTTTACCGCGGAGTCCAAAAGGCAACAATGCGGTATGGGTGATTGTTGATCGATTGACCAAGGCAGCTCACTTTATCCCTTTTCGGGTTGGTCAATCAACAGAGACTTTGGCGGAGCGGTACATGCAGGAGATTGTAAGATTGCATGGAGTACCGGTAAGTATCGTGTCCGATCGTGACACTCGGTTTTTATCACACTTCTGGAGGAGTTCACAGGAAAGTTTGGGGACTCGATTGAAGTTTAGCACAGCTTATCATCCTCAAACTGATGGTCAGTCGGAGAGAACAATCCAAACTCTTGAAGATATGTTGAGAGCATGCATGTTGGACTTCAAGGGGTCTTGGGAGGATCATCTACATTTGGTGGAGTTTTCTTACAACAACAGTTTTCAGGCAACTATCCAGATGGCTCCGTTTGAAGCTTTGTATGGTCGTAAATGCCGTTCACCTGTTTGTTGGGACGATATCGGTGAATGAAGATTGTTGTGACCAGATTTGGTTGTGCAGACAATAGAGAAAGTTAATACTATCAGGAATCATATGAAAGCAGCTCAAGACCGACAGAAGAGTTGGGCAGATACGTCGAGAAGACCTCTAGAGTTCGCCGTGGGTGATTTGGTATTCTTGAAGATATCACCGACTAGAGAGGTGATTCGCTTTGGAAGTCGAGGAAAGCTCGGTCCTCGATTTGTTGGACCCTTTGAGATCTTGGAGCGTGTTGGTGAGGTAGCGTATCTTTTGGCGTTACCGCAGTCCTTAGCGAATGTGCACGATGTGTTTCACGTATCTCAACTCCGTAAGTATGTTCGTGATGAAACGCATGTATTGGATCATTCGGAGCTTACGGTACGAGAAGACTTGACTTTCGAGGAGCGACCGGTTGAAATTGTGGATCGAAGGGAAAAGGTTCTTAAGAACAAGGTGATCCCTCTTGTACTTATTTCTTGGGGTAATCGCTCGCATGGAAAGTCCACTTGGAAACGAGAAGATGAAATCCGGCAGAAGTTTTCTCATCTCTTTTTATAGTTTGTTTTCGTCTATCTTTGTGTTCTTGGAATTTAGAGGACGAAATTCTTTTTGTAGTTGGGTATAATGTAACAATCGAGCCCAATTCTACTAATTTCAGTTACCGTATGAATGGTGTGTGGTATTTATTTCTTTGATCTTACTTGACTGTTGCTTGTTGAGATTTACCCCGACATTTCTAATGCTGCATATAACAATTTGAGTCTTTTAAAATAAATTAAAAATATTTGTCATGGCATGCTTGACACCCCTAACCCTGTTGTAGCGTCCTTGTATCGTGTTCTCGTCCCGTTCAGTGAAACGGGCGAGTTTGGACGGCTACGCGTACGTGCGTGTGTCCGTTTTGGGGGTATGCTTTTTAATTGTAAAATACTTCATTTTAAATTTTGGATCCCGCCTATAATTTTCTTATTTCAAATTCAAATTTTTGGACCCGACCCGGGCGCAATTCTGGAATATTTTGCATTTGCGCCAAATCCTTTTTTAATATATTTTTTTTAAACCAACGAAAATAAAATTTAACCCTCAGAAAATATTTTTCCATTTCTTTAAAAATCTTTCCCTAACTGTTCTAACCCCCTACAAATCTTTCTCTTCTTTTCCTTGTTGGCCATGAGCCAATCACAATTCGTTTAAATCCTTGCACTGTTCCTTGGGTCCCACCTCCTCAACCAATCAACCAATTGAACGCCTTCCTCTGCATCGGGCCCACACCAATTTTTCCCCCTCAGCTTTCTTTTTCTCTCTCTCTCCCCTCCATCGCAGATTCCTTTCTCTCTCTCTCTTCTTTCTCTCTCCTCTCGCACCTTTCTCTCACCTCTCGCGATTACTGTTCACTCCTCGGATCGCGTCACCGCCTCCTTGCTACGCTCACCTCCCTTCACGTTTTATCTTCTTCCTCTCTTTATAACTCCGCGTCTCCTTCTTAACCCATTGCAGTAAAACCCTAACCCTAGCCACTCCTCTTCCTACCCGAGCCGACCTCGTCAACACCTCGATCCCATCCTCTCCTCATCCTCTTTCTCCTTCCTCCTTCAGTCTTCTCCTTCTCCCTCTCCCGAGACCCTGCACACCCGCTGCACTCCAGAACCCATCACCGCCACTGTTCCGTCGCCGCCGACTCCCTTCTCGTCGTCACCATCTCCCTCTCCCTTTGTTCTTGCCCTCTGATCTTTCCCCGAGCACTTAACCTGCAACCCTAGCCGAGTCTTCCCTGCAGCGTGGACCCTGTCACCTTGCCTTTGAGCTCGCCGGCGATCCCTTGCCGTCGACTTCTCACCTTGCAACCTCATACTAGACTTCTCCCAAACCCAGTGAGATATCCCTTCTCTCTCTCATTTCTTCTCTTCTCTTCTTTCTATTCTTCTTCTGTTAAGGTTTTCTTTTTCTGTTTTCTTGAAAAAGATTCCTCTGTCGATCATCGGAGTTCCGTCGATCTCATCACCGTTGGCCTGGTCACCACCGTTAGCATCCCAGTGAGTGATCTTATTCCCATTTCGTCTCTTATTCTTCTCTTTTCTTTCTTTCATGCATTCTTGTAATTTAATGTTTACTGTTTTGGGTTCGCCGGAATCCGACCGTGCCGGCGACGATTCCCGACGATCCAGCGAGGAACCCTGACCCGTGTGGCTCCACTGTTCGTCGTTTGGGTTCTTTCCGTGAACCGTGCGCACGTCGCGAGATTTCCCCGCCGACGTTTAACGTTCCATTTTCCCGATTCGCGACCCGTCGAGGCAAGTACCCCTTGCTACATGCTAAATAATATTTACATATATATTGATAACACCCTAAACCTGCAGTTTCACTTTAGTACTATAATTTCCCATTTTCATGTTCAATGTCGTGTTATATCATTTTATCTTCCAAGCTTGAAACCTACCGTTTGCAATTACTGTATTAAACCTAATAACCATATTTACATGTTTTAATCACACTTTCACTATTGACGTAGCCTATGGCACTTCCTCTATAGTTTTATTTCATTCGGACACTCGTGTATATTTAACCTGTAATTGCTGGGATTTCATCCATTGAACCTATATATAAACCATTGCACCCCTAAAATTCTTAAACTTGTTAACATGATTTAACGACCATAATTGTCATACTGTATTCTTATAATGTTGAAATCATCTCTGTGACACAACTGATAAATGTACTGTTAATTGAGTGAATCTGCCTATTGCTTAATTCATTGCTTAGATCATGTTGTTGATAACCATGCTTGATTATGTAACTGATTATGAGCGCACCTATAATATCGTTTACATCTTGACATGACTTGCTTCATCATATTGTGTGACCCGACATGGTACCGTATACTGCTTGACTTGACCTGATGTACCATAACTTGACTCGTTACCTGATCTTGTGTCTAATGCCAACAAACCTGACATGTAGTCCTCATGGACCGTTTCTGTTGTTTATCCAGACAAACCTGCTTACCTGATCCTGCGTTGGCATTAGTTCTTGATTACTGAATACTTGACTTGACATACACATATAACCTGGGGGTATGGGGAAATCAAAGGTGAAACCTGACTTGTAACTCAACAGTTCGCTACTTGTTCTGATCAGTTTAGAGGCTAGGCCAGCCTTGGGATGATGCTGCTGACATCATTCATCTGTACATATTCCTGTTTAGTGCCTAGCGGCATGTCTCGGTTTCAGCCCGAGAATCTGGACCGTGGTCCCGGGTATGCACGGGATACTATTGAGTTACATCGATGATTCACCAATTTGATTTCAAAAACTTTAGAACACAAAACCTGATAGAACAGTTTAGTTTACCCACTGCACACTACCCTGCACTGCCCTGATGTATATTATTGTTACCCTTGCTTTATTCATGTTTATATTCGCATTGCCTGTTACCCTGTTTATATTTTTATTACTTGATGTCACGATGCGCTGACATCTGGGTTTTGCATGGCCCAGATCCTGTACCGCTGTTGCAGTCCGAGCATGAGTACTTCAGCCAACAGGCTGAGCTGTGAGTGTCAACAGTAGTTAGCTTTTCTTTCCTGCATTTTATTCCTGATGTGAGCCCGCATTATGGGACATACATTCCAGTTATTTTGTATTGGATCTTTCGCTTCCGCATTTTATTATTCTTGACTCATGTTATCTTGGATTATGGACATGTTTTAGATAGTTTTATTTTGTTCTTGATATCTCTACAGCCGTAATGTGACTGTGGATTGATACTTCCTACCCACAGATTGCATGGTTGGCTATGTCACGTGCTCATTTTAGCGTACTCTGGGAAGCGGGGCGTGACAATAAGATTCCACATCTAGTCAAAAAGTGAGAAAAATCATTAAATATAAGGGTTGTAACTGTTGATACAAGAGGAATCCAATGCTTTGGAACCTCCTATAAATAGCAATGAAGAGAACTTGTGTAGCGGCATAATACAAGTGAAGAAAACTTAATAAAATTTTATAAGTTTTTGTTGACTACTTAATAGTCTATTTATGATTGAATTAGAGAAGATAGAAGAGAAAACCTCTACACTTGCAATGAAGGTTCTAAATGATTACTAAAGGGTGAAAGGTATCGAGATGGAAGGACTCGAAGTTTCCAAGGGGTTACTAATGTGATCACTATGACCATTTAGAATTGAGTTATTGACTGCAAGGGTTAGAGGGAGGAAACGACATGTTGGGACACGCTCTTTTCCCGCTCCCCAGAGCTGCATTCAACTCAACACCAAAAACTATGTAGCATTGGGTGCTTTATTGTTCTTGTATAACATTGAATTGATGTATGTGTAAATTTGCAATTGTTTAGTTTGAAAATGGTTTTGACAGTGTAATCTTGTAATGATCTAGTGTTTGTGTAAAGTTGCAATTTTTTCTGAAAAGATTTATTCCCTAAAATAAGGAATTTTGTTGAATATAAGTCAGTTTTGAAGATTGATTACAAATTTTTCTGTAAAAATAAACTCTTCCAACAATAAATATCTGCCCATGAAAAAAAAATTTGATATGGATCCACATGAAATTCCATGTAATTTACTTCAAACAAAGATTTAAAAACTTAATTGATGATGGCAAAATTCCTAGAGTATAAAGTAAATCCGAAAGCCAAATGTGATCTAGGGTTCGTAATTAGGGAAATACCCTAGATCTGGGTTCAAAATTAGGGAAATACCCTAGATTTGGGTTCAAAATTGTGAAATGCCCTAGATCTATGATTAGAAATTAGGGAAAATATCTCAATTTTTCTCCGGATCTCAGCTCTGACATCGTTTTTGTGTCACATTCACTGAAGATCTGGGTTCGTTGAATGATTTTTCCACGAACGCGTGAATCACCACGGAATCGGCTCCTTCAATTTTGGGTTCCCTTTCTAAAAGGAGATCCAATCTTAATTTGGGAAAGACGAGGCGTAATAAGGTCATTTGACACCAGCCAGGGGAACGGAGTAACGATTGCAAAGTTCAAGGGGTTTTAGACTAACTGCAAGACTATAGGGGGGTTTCTGAATAATACCCCAAACTTCATGGGGAATTTGGTGAAATAAACCACAAAATGATGGCAACAAGGTCACTTGTTGCTCATGTTACATGCTTCAAAGCGTTTTCATGTATCATGTTATTTCTAAAAACACACCAAATACTTGTTAGTTCTAAAAACAACACCAAATTCTTTGCCGTTATCTGAAAAGGACACATATGTGAGACTGCAGTTAATATGATGAGTTGCTAGGATGAGTTAATATAGTTAGGGTTAAAATATATTAAATTTGGACAACATCCGCCCTTCATCATCTCTCAACACTCAAATCCCCATACCCTATTGGATGTGACTTGAAAATTTGAACACTATCCTTTTCTTTGATTCCATGAAATACCGCATGCAGCTTCCCACAATTTAATATACATGTCTATAAGGGAGTTTTGATTGAATAATGAATGAAATGTAAGCTTTGGAATGACACAAAGCCCTTTCGGTAATTGATCAAACAGTTGGTGGCGGATTTTGTTTCGGGAGATGGTTGAATGAAAGATAGAGTGAGATGGTGAGGTTCCCGATGGCTTCTTGTTTCTAATCTACGCAAGTTCTGTTTTATTCGTCAATAATGAAATTTACAACTTTACACGCCACATGATTATCCTTCAGGAGATAAAGCTGACTGTACAGCATCTTTCTATCAATTTAATTGTTAGAGCTTCATAAGCTTCTCTCTAAAAATTTTAGATTTTTGAATGCTGAAACAGAATAGATATATAAAGAGAAATTAAAGTTCAGGATAGATATATAAAGAGAAATACAAGAAAGGAGGGGGAGAGAAGTGAGAATAGATGAAGTTCTCCAAAAATATTCTTGATTTTGCTTTGTCTAATAAATAAAACAAGAAATTAAAGTCCAATAATACTCCTGACCAATAATTCTTCTTAAAACCATCAACAAAGGTTGCACAAAATCTGATATTCCATATAAATTATTAGCCCTTAACATTAATATAAAAATATTGTACCATGCATACTAAGAAGAGCGAAAACGGTCAAATAAAAGGGGCAACTTTAGATAATAAAAATTACAACTTCAGAATTGTTGGGGCCCTTCAATGAAAAAGGGCACCCTCCAAAAAATGGCGTATGCTGCTTAAACGTGGAGAGCACACGGTATTCTTTAGTAAAAGGCGAAAGAATAGTTCGCTTTGTGCTCAACACGCAGCTGCGTAACTGTACAAATCCTCAAGGCCCATTTATTTATAGCACTCAACTCTTGGTCTCTCTCTCCTTTCTGCCGATGTGGGACTAAAGAAACCTAAACCAAACCGTGCTTTAGAATTAGGGTCGTGATCAAACCTTAAGGCTTGAGGCTGTTTCTTCTCTCTCTCAGGTATCCTTTCTTCATCTCTGATTGTCTATTTGAGTTTGGATTTTGATCTTTTTCCCACCTTAATTCTGTGTTATTGCTTAGGGTTACAATTAGGGTTTGAGAGAGATTTAGGTTTAAAAAGTTACAGAATCGAAAAAAAGGAATTTTGGGATTGTGGAGAGATGTCTTGGAGAATGAAGTTGGGCAGCCAAGTGGTTGGAAAACATTTATGGGGATGTCTTTGCTGTTTGTAGCATGAGGGCTTGAGATATGCCTAACCTTATTAGGATTGGAGGCACCAAAACCACCTATGGTTTGCCCGGAACACCCTAGGGGCTAAACAAACCCCATCACCAAAACCCTCCCACCGACATTCCATTCCGGTTAGTTCTTACACTTTTCAGCCTCTTTTATACCCAAGTTGCCCGCCTCTTCCTTCATCAGCCACTCTAGAATTCTGGGGCAGTTGGGTCGATTTATGTAAAAACCAACAGCCAAAGATGTTGCTTAACGGAAGGTAACGTCGGGTTTTTTGGGCAAGTCGGGTAAATGATGGGCTGGTTTTGGTGAAATAAGCATTCATTGATTGAATCTTATAGGCGTAGGGGTAAAGCCTTCCTTTTGTTGTTGCGTGAAAACAAATCCGCTTATATATATGATTTTACTTAAAACCCTTGATTCATACGAGGCTCGAATAAACTTATGATACCTGAAGAATCACTTATCAGATTTATAATCACATTTCTATGGTTTGATATTTGGAAGAAATCGATCCACAAAGCCAATTGAGATTTAGCATCAATGGATATTCCTTGCAGTTAAGGGCAATCGACGCACTTATCCTGATCTATCATAGTTATAAGCAAATGTAAAAGATTGTAACTAAAAGGGACAAGCATTCGAAATGGATTCATATAGCTTGCTCCAAGCACAAGGGCATGCGATAGATTATTAGTTTTATTCGTCTTTTCATTTCAATCAAAACGTTTATAGTCGTAAATTCTAGTCTTGTTTTACCATTGTTCATAGAGAATAGCACCTCTTGTGTATGCATTGTTGAGCAAATTGCTCTAGACCAATACCAGAATCATCCATTTATCTTGATAACGAAAAATTGATTGCCATAAGAAATTAACAAGATTAAAGGAATCCGAATATACCTGTTGTAACATTTCGGAATACGATATAGTGAACCAACGGATATTTTCAAACGCTACACACAAGCTAAATCAACCACAGAATGATTCGATAAAAAGAAAAGAAAGGAAAACTAAATATTAACTACTAAAGTCGATTAAAACAGCATCTCCCCCTCTAAACATTATACAAAGACTCCGTCCCTTTCTGATCATAGTTTCAGATACACAAAATACCATTACAAATTCTTACATATTCAACAGAAATGCCACAACCACCATCAATGCCATCGACACCAAAAGCTCAACCTTCGCTCCGTACCCAGCGCCGGATCCAACAGATAAGTGATCCGACAACCACAATAGAACACTGAAAATGAGGGAAAACTAGAGGATAATTTTCATTAATAATTTATCATCAATCACCTACAAAATTATGAAGCTTGAGAGCTTAATGTGGGTGCTGTAGACATTTTGGTGGAATGGTTTCATGGAGGAGCAGTGCTACAGGGATTTTGGTGGAATGGTTTCATGGAGGAATTGTCATAAATTTTGGCATAAGATAGAACAGCGATTCAAAGGTTGAATGGGGAAATGGAGTAATTAATGTTTTGGCATAGATAGATTGCTTGTTCAAAAATATTGTGGTTTTGATGTGTTCATCATAAAATTTATTCTTTTGCCACATTGTCTTAGTTGATTTTTTGAGCTGCAGTATGAAATGTCTCAATTTGTTGGATTCAATCATACCATAGTTCTTATTTTCAACTATTCTCTGATTTTCAAATTGGTATTATTTGAGTGAAGTTCTATATGTTGCAAGTGGCGCAAGGGAAACAAGGCATTGTGAGGCGCATGTTGGTGCAC
Source organism: Agapanthus africanus (assembly GCA_030015575.1). Taxonomy (NCBI): domain Eukaryota; kingdom Viridiplantae; phylum Streptophyta; class Magnoliopsida; order Asparagales; family Amaryllidaceae; genus Agapanthus; species Agapanthus africanus. The sequence continues at coordinate 486,149,508 of CM057347.1, read as the reverse complement.
GGCATTGCTGAGACATGTGCCTCGGTGTACCTCGCATCAGACACATGCTTCGCAGTAATAAGCCTTCACAATGGCGTCGCATCGCCTCAGGTACATGCTTCGCATCGTCATTTTCTTTACAAACTATCAAATGTCAGTTGCATAATTTGTTTGTCCTGAATTTAGATGTGGTTGATTAAAATGGCGGTTGTTTGTTTATTATCTTACGTGCATTACCTTAGCTATTTATTGTGTTTATCAGTTGTTGCACTATTTGTAAACTGTTGCTTATTCGTCAATATTCTTCGAGATTATTTATTAGGTGTTGCCGCAGTTCTGTAAGTGCAATTTGTTTGTATGTTAAGTTGAATCGGGTAACTAAAATGATTGGAGGTATATTGTCCCAACCCTCGAGCGTTATCTATTGATTTTGTTACCAGGTGCCACACTATTCTGATCAGAAACCAAACCTTGACTACTGTGTCTATAACATGGTTGAAATGACTTGGTCTGCATTTTGTCACTATTGCCTCCTATTAATCTTGCAATTTCATTATATTCGTTTGCAACAAATTTTAATTTCTAACGATTACCTTAAGTTTCTTGTAATCTATCGATTTTATGTGATGCCTCCCTCCACAACAACAAGAAGCAGCTTTTATCCCAAATTTTTGGTTTTTTTTTATGGGGAATCAACCCCCTTGGGGGTCAAACTTGCGCCCACATATTGGAGAGAAAATTGATATCAAGTGAGCTAAGTCCAGGTGGTCCAATTTTTTGCGGTTAGATACATGATCTTCTTGTTCTATTTTGTACTTTGGAGGGTTATCTATTCGATTAAACTAACAATTGTCATCTTAGGTTTAGACCTTTTCAGAAAAAAATAAAACAAAGGGTAAATTGTCAAAAAGCCCACGGCCTGCTCGGGAGTTGTCAAAAAATCTCTGATATTTTCAAAATTGTTGGGAAAGGCCTACCATTCAAAATCTTATTGAAAAACGCCCGGGTCGCATTTCATTTAGGCATTTTCCCTCCAACTGCTTAGATATTGCATGCAACTGCATAGGCAGCAAGTATAAAGGGTGTTTTAATTGGGCCCAGAGTTTTTTAACAAGAGCAAAAGGCCCTCCCAGCCCCACTCTAAACCCCCCCCCCCCTCCCAAAAATAAAATTGCACCGTTTATCACAGTTTTGTCATTTTTAAGTGGGGCATTAATCAACCTTCATTGCACATGTCTAGACGATAATCGATCTACTCTTTTATTCTATGTGGGAGCGACCTTTACATTGCTATGAATACATTAATTTCTTATTCTATCATTTACTGTATTACCATTCATATATCATTATATTCTAATTTCAATCATTCACTTTTGGGACATTTTTTAATTGCCAGACATAGAGATCCATAAAGAAAAAGTGTTGGCTTTATAGACTTTTCCACTTCAATTATTCGTTCTGATTCTATGAGCTATATTTTCTCAGATCATCGCATTATGATTAATTATAGATACTAATTAACGAAAATTGTTATTTATGGATATTGTTAGACCATCAATTTAAACCGTATGTTTATTTCTTTGTGTTGTTTTGTTTAAGTAACATTTTATATATCTTGCTCTTGATTTGCTAATTCTAAAGCCCGTAGATTCTAAATCATATCTTCATGTTTATGCTTTAGAGTTAATATTCGGTGAAGTTCCTAAACAGATCCAAGATGATGTTCTCACGGTGTATTTTGTTTTTTGATGATATTATTTTTGTTGATGGATCGTCCTTCCTTCTAGATACAATAACCCATTTGACTTGTCTTAGTTTGGCAACAAGGTTAAACCATGGTCTGCATGAGTATAAATTGTGGTTTTGTAAAATTGGGTTTTCGCAAAGTCTTGACAATATAGTTTATAGTTTATGAAACCGAGTTTTTGTTTAACTTAAAATCTTATTTTTAGGTGAGAGTAAGAGAGAATGTCTCAAATTTTCGCTTCATTTTACTTATTTTTAAGTGAGATAGAATAAAGGAGGGCACGAAACTTTCCAAAACTACACTATCTTTGGAGTCTAGAAAAATAAGGTTTCGAACTCTTAACCTTTTGAAACCATGGTCTGAAAAACTTTATTTTGGTTGTCGTACAAGCCATTTTTTCCATTTTTTGGAGTTTAGAATCGAAATTATATGAAAACAGGGGTGGGTTCGGCAACTGTATGCTCTTCCATGTTAACTTCCCTAACCCGAGCTCTAGAACTGATGTTATCATCAGCCAATGACATGAGATCATCACTATCTCCGTAATCTGATACAAACCTCTGGATAGCCACCAATATCCAAATCAATCGTAGCATCTGGAATTTCTTCATCACCTTCTTCAGTACAGCTGTGTGTCTGGCAGTAGATGTTTTATGCATCTGTAATATCTTAGGCATCTGTGAAGTATCTTGCTCCTGACATGTCTTAGGAATTTTTGATGTCCCAGGCTCATGACTTGCCTCATCATTACCAAGATTTATAAAAACTGGATCAGCGGTTGGTTTCTTTAATTTGTGATTCTTGCGTGATCTCGTAACATTTGTGGCTGATTTCCTATCTGAAGATCCAAAATTTAAGTTATATTAGAGTTTTAAAAATAAAATGTAGCTTCAGTGCACTGAATTTAACATAACTTAACATATATGAATAATTACTTTCTTTCTGTCTTTTATTGGCATTGTACCCGCGCTACGCGCAGGGATAGCATGAATAAAGGAAAATGAGACAATAAATTAGTTTTCAGGTAAAAATTTAAATTCTATTTAGTCCCTCACGCTCTCAACATTATTTTGATTATACTCAATGATTAATAGATACTTAAGAGAATATAAATTATATTTTTATTTTAAATTAGAATTAAGAATATGTGTTTCTTTGTTTCTCTGAATTGAAAAGACATGCAAAGCATTAATGGATAATAGCATAATAAGGTACATGATATTTATTAAACCTAAACATATAAAATGTGAAAGCATAAAAATATTTTAAGAAAATGCATATTATTAGTCATCTATTTCATTGAAATAGACGTATAATATAAGCAAAAAATCATGTCCTAAGTATAGACAGTACATCACCATATCCGTATTACATCAGAAAATAAAACAACACTAAATAACAAACTGAAATAAAAAAAACTTATAATCTCACAGCAGCCTAATATAGTGGAATACTTGGAATATGAATGAAGTGACCTTATATAGAAGAATAAGAGTTCAAAAAGTAATAGCAAAATAGAATATTAATAAGTATATCATTTTAGTTTGTTAATAAGGTGTTATTTTTTGAACTCTTACTCTTATCATAATTCACTCTGCATTTGAACGGTTTTCAATAAAGTAGATTTGACAAAACATAACTTAACTGATTTGGTAGCATCGTAACTTGAGTAAATTAAATAAAAATATTTGGAAAAGATAATATTTGATGTTGTTTAGTGGTGAAGAACACAACAAAAAATGAATGGCGCCAATATTTCCGATTTCAATGTTTTCTCCTAAGACTGTCATCATTCAACAGCAAACTAAAACCGGTTACGATATGAAAATTATATTTAGCAACAAAAGGAGATGTTGGTTTCTTAGTTACAAAAATGAACCATTACAAAGTGATCACAGATTTCAACATCCCACCCAGTAAATATGTCACATATTTCTGAAACCTAAAATTTTAAAAAAAAAAAAACTTCGAAAACGTAATCCATTAAGAGATGGTAGTAATGTTTCTATCGAAATTAATTTTCAAAGAATTTGTAGCACTCGTCCATCCATCGGCAAAACTGACCGCAAAACGCCCTCGGAAGTCGATCATTATTAACCCAATAGCCATCAATTTTTGCCTTCACAGCCTTTTCACAAAGTTTATCCTTGTAAGGAGATCTCGGTTCCATCTTCAAAATCATCCTCGTCCAACTTTTATTCGTAATCTTCAAAGCATCTCTTCTGCATTTGTCTACTATCGGATTGCCCAATCTCGTGCACTCTTTAACTTCATCACCAGCGTATAAAAGATCGCCGCAAGAAACTTTGTTCAGGATTTCCATGGCGTGTGCCCGTGTATATGCATCAAAAAAACAGCATGATTCGGACCACGTATGCCGCTGCAAAGTGGCCACCAGTCATTGATGTCTTGATATGCTCCATACCCAAAGTCATCCTTCCTAAATTGTATTTCTCTTCATATAGCTTTAAAGAAAAATCCAATATCGATGAATTAGACAATTTATATATATATATATATATAAGTAGCAAGATATGTATTAAATCAAATTATTTACCAGTCCAAGAATGAAGTTGGCATCACAGTTTGGAAGAAAAATTAGACATGCACTTTTTCCCACCAATACATCCTCAAGTACTCCTTATTCACTAAAGATTGAACACCCGACCATCTTATCTTTGGAGGACCGATAAAAACTTACATCTAAAATACATACAAAACGACATTAGATAATTTATATGTTGGTTCTGAAATTATAAAAAATAATAAATGTTTACGTCGCACGTAGGTTTTTAACATCATTGAGAGGAACCGAGGACTTGGAGACGACTTGCATGGCTGTTTTGATGAGCATATCTTGTGGAAGACGTCACGGTCGACGTCTTGCTTTTTTTGTTGGCTTTTCTTCATTACCGACGGACTAAGCTTAAGCTTCATTATGGACAACTTGAGTACTTGAAATAGCCAGACACAAGTGTTTGTGAGAAAATGCATGATATATATATATATATATATATATATATATATATATATATATATATATATATATATATATATATTGTAATTATCCTTGTAGGAGTAAGTCACTAAGTCAGTTTGAAGTTTAAAATTAGAAAATAGTGAATGCAATTATGGTGAATTGGAAATGTATAGCTTCATGTGTCCCATCATGCATTTTTCTTCATTTTGATGTCATATCATATATAAATATATATGAAGAAAAAACACATAATTGGATGGATGAAATATATGCATTTATAGCTCATACCATAATTGCATTATGCATGTAAAAAACTCTCAATAAAACATATTCTGACAAAGTATATTTGACTGGTTTGATAGTATCATAAGTTAAGTAAATTAAATAAAGATATTTGGAAAAGACAATATTTTATGTTGTCCGGTGACAGAAAAGACAACAAAAAGTGCTTCAGCCGCGAAAATAGGGAATGCAATTAAGGTGAACTGGAAATGCTGGCTTCATGTGTCCCATCATGCATTTTTCTTCATTTTGATGTCGTGTCATATATACATAGGAATGTACAAAACGCATGATTGGACGGATGAAGTATATGCATTTATAGATCATATCATAATTGCACTCTGCATGCGAAAATTTTTCAATAAGATATATTCTGTTAAATATATGATTTGACTGATTTGATAGCATCGTAACTTGAGTAAATCAAATAAAAATATCTGGAAAAGATAATTTATTGTCTAATGGTAGAGAAGACAATCAAACGTGTTTCAACCGCGAAAATAGGGAATGCAATTACGGTGAGTTAGAAATGATGGTTTCATCTATCCCATCATTCATTTTTCTTCATATATCTATATATGATATTATACAAATAATCATCTGTCCAATCAGCGTTATACTTTCCATTCAGTGTATAACTTAACATTTAGAATAAATGAATATATATCGTTTGACTTATTGATTTTTATTTTCTTTTAAACTTGTTATTTTTAATTTCTTATTATCAACAAGTATTATATAGTAAGGTATCATAAGTATAATGATTGCAAGGATTTATAAAATATTCATATAACTAAAGTTTACGTAATTGTATAAAAATGACCTGTAACTGACATGATAAAAAAGGAAAGATAATTATCACTTAAACTTTGCGATAATATTAAATCTTGATTTTAGAATTTCATTATACGTAGCAAGATACTTTTACATCAAGGATAATCTCCACGCATTAAAGAAGCGTCAATTATTGCATGCTCGAACACTTCATAAGACGGGGTGATGAACGTGCAATGATGGTCATTCTTACGAACATCACTTTCATGATATATTCGGACCGGACAGGTTCCTCGATTGCAATAAAACTTGCAGAAGACATTAAGATCCGATCGCAAAGAAACATAACTATGATTTTCAGATAACTGATTACATATCCCACCTAAACTAAATCCAACTGGATGGTGTCCATTGGTTATGAAATCACGAAACATAAACCATAATATTCTAAAATTGACAATATCAACACTCGCTGTCCATTTAGCAGTATATCCTCCGACAATGCACAATTCCAATTACATTCTGAGTACATCCTTATGCTCATCCTGAGAAGTTATATGTAGTTAAGATTTATTTTGTTATTAAATTTTTTTTCTAATGGAAATTTTAATAGAATAAAATTGAACTTAACATATTTCATGATTTTTATAAAAATAGTTTTAGAAAATTATAGAATAATACATGAATTGTTAATTATAATCTACCGTTATACAATTCTATATATGGAAGAGAACTTATATTTCCGGTTGATGGGGATGATATTTCAGGGAGCCCAATAGTTAGATCCATTCAATGCAATGCTAATCGTTTATCTGAATTCACACATTGTATTAATATTCCATTAAACTAATTTTAGATACTGCTATGTAGTTGAAATCATTTATTATTATTATATATATATATATATATATATTGTATTGATTTATTATTGTTCTTTGTTTCAGCAAATATACCTAACTAAGTAAATATTGTTACCTCAAAGAAATAAAATGAGTTGTATAGGCAAATAACAAAAAAATATCAAAATGGATATTACTTCAAAAAAATTAAATGAACGATATAAACAAATTACACAAAGTACCATACATGAATTTAAATAAAAACATTTAAATAAGCATAATGCTTTTATAATATCAAAATTGAACTCTAAAAACAAAAAGTATGCATCAAAAGTCAGTGAGATGTTTTGTTATGAAACTTCAGAGAATTTCAAACTTTTTATTTCAAACTCTAGCATATAGACATAATCGACTAAGAAGGTAGTCGAGTAAAAAGTAAAGAAAAAATTTAAATTTTATTCAAGTATAATCAAAATTGACTTATAATAATATCCGTTGAGTTGTTGAACTTTGAAGTGGCAATAACTAAAATTACCTCCCATATATATATAAGTATAACTATGTCACAGAAAGAGTTGATTGTATTTGTTAATAGAAACCTTTGAAAAAATATAGTTATTTTAAAATGACTCTCTAGATAACTCATAAAAGTTATATCAGCTTATAATATTACGATGCCGAGTTTATGATTTATATGAACTCTCTAACATTTAATACTTTTATCTTATATCTTATAAATCGAAAAATCAAGTATGGATAGTCCCAACAACTTTTTATCAAACACTATGTATTTTCTCGATGCATTAGTTGTTTTTGCTCTACTTTGTTCCCCGCCGAAGGACGCGACCGGGACGTTGGGACGTCAGGCCTGAAATTCGGGGCAGATGCTAATTGATGCTATCCGTCCACCTCTCCGAAGATGCCAAGTTGATTTATGGCACCGTGTATCGAAGGTTTAGACGGATGCGGCCGATGTAGCAGACTTCGTCAGCTTCCCCATCGCTTGAGGGGTTTTTGATTGTGGGGACGCTCTTCCCTGCAGGCGCAAGCCCCTGCAGTTAATTACGCTACCGCATCGCGGTAACAACTTTCTCCTTCTCCAGATTTTCACTTCGTGTCGTGGGTGTTTGTTTTGTTTGTGTTGCCCGTGGATTGTATACGGAGACTAATTTATGTCGTCGCCTGTAGGAAGTGGATTAGTCCAAATCCGTATTTTCTTAGATTTGGGTTTGGGGTTTTGGTTTGAGAATACGTTAGCCATATTTGAGGCTAAGATCAACTTAAACGTTTGTTAAGGATACGTTAGTCTAATTTGAGACTAAGATCAACTTAACAGGATCGTTTAGATCCTACAAAAGAGCATTTGGGGGCTCTATTGTTCCAGTTTAGGGACATAGTGGTCCATTGAATGTATGGCCGTCGGGACCCGTCACCTCTCTGACGACGTTGAAGGATTACAACGACAGATATCAGAGGAGTTCAGAGATGTACCCTTGAACCAAAGTTGGTTGGGAGATCTCTAGTCCAATTTGGGACTAAAGTCTGTTTGAATTTTTGGTTTAAGGATACGTTAGCCATATTTGAGGCTAAGATCAACTTAAACGTTTGTTAAGGATATGTTAGTCCAATTTGAGACTAAGATCAGCTTAACAGGATCGTTTAGATCCGACTAAAGAGCATTTGGGCTCTATTGTTCCAGTTTAGGGACATAGTGGTCCATTGCCAGTTTAAGGACATGGTGGTTCATTGTTCCCATTTTAGGGACGAATATTGGTTTAAGGACGCATTAGTCCATGAGTTTAAGGACCCCACAGTCTGTATTACCAGTTTAGGGACATGGTGGTCCAACATTCCCATTTTGGGGACGAACATTGGTTTAAGGACGCATTAGTCCATGAGTTTAAGGACCCCACAATCCGTATTATGTCTGGTTGTCAGGACCCGTCACCTCTCTGATGACGTTGAAGGATTACAACGACAAATATCAGAGGAGTTCAGAGATGTACCTTGAACCGGGTGTAAATTGATTTGGGAGAGCAGCTGTGCTCAGTTCCATTTAATTTGAGGACTTATGGCCAGAATTGGGTTAAGTTCAGTTAGAAAATGTCTAACATTTATTCACATTTGGCCTGTTAGGCATTTGATTGGGCTCTGCCCTTTTTTAAATGATGCACAGCATCTAAATTGGTCTGTTAGACCTTTATTTGGGCTCTGCCCCTTTTTAATAATGCATTGCATTTTTTATTAGGCATGATAGACCTTTTTATTGGGCTCTGCCCTTTTAATAATGCATTGCATTTTAATGTTCTGACAGTGCCCCACGTGGCTCGTCAGGCGCTTTGCGCCAATTGAGGAGCGCAAGGCGCAAACTCATATGGGGGTGACACGTGTCACGCTCTGGTGAGCGCAACTCTGTTAGCGCAGTGCGCTACGCCAGTACGCTGCGCTAGCGCGCTGCTGACACGTGGTGCGCTCTGATGACTTGCGCCAATTTAAGAGAGCAGTGCTCTGTTTTAGAAGCACAAGGCGCGGTTTATTCTGGGGCCGACACGTGGCGTTCTCTGGTGGCTTGCGCCAATCCAAGGAGCGCAATAGTGCAAATTTCAAAAGTGCAAGGCACTGTTTAATATCTTGATCATTTTTAGATCAAAGGAAACAAATTTTTCTTGTTTCTAGAGAGGTCCTACCTCAAATCTCAAGAACCAGTGGTTCATCAAAAGACAATGCCTTTATATAGATCAAAAGATCTAATAAAGAAGTAAATTACTTCTGTTATATTATTTTTTTTATTGAAGATTTTGATCTTGTTCTTAGATCTTTGATATTTTTTATAAGAACTTTTTTCTAAAAGTTTTACCTTTTTCTTTTCTTCGAGTTCTTCTCAATGTTTTAGAGGAGTTCTGTATCTCTTCCCTCTGTGTGTCAATCTGTTTTAGACTTGGAGTCTAGAGGCCTTTATATAGTGCCAATTGATTTGTTAAATCAGTTAAAGAGATCTTTCTCTGAGTGATTTAGGGATTTTTCCCACCGTTGGATCTTTGATCCAAGGGCTTCTGTTTTACAGAAGATAATCTTCTTGTTATTAACAAGATTTGGAAAGATCTTTCCAGAATTTTATTGTTTAAATGCTGTCACAGTTGGCGCAAGCGCACCTACGCTTGACACGTGTCGCGCAGCGCAGAGCGCAGCGCAACTGCGCTGACACGTGTTGCGCAGCGCAGAGCGCAAGTCAACTGAAGCGTTGCTTCCTTTATTTTTATTTGAATTATTAACACAGAGCTTTGCTCTGATTGGGGGAAACAGAAGCGTTGCTTCATTTTCCGTCTTGGAATTTGAACAGAGCTTTGCTCTGATTGGGGGAAACAAATGCCCCCCACCGTTGTGCTTACGTGGCCCCAGACGTGAGCGCAGCGGTTGCAGAACTCCAACCGTTGGGAAGTTGAAACAGCTCTCAATGCCTATAAATAGGACCTTTGGTCCCTTAGATGACTTCCATCTCGTCATAAGAATTTTTATTCAGAGCCTTGCTCTTTTGTTCAAGCACTTTTAAGAGTTAAAACTCTAGAAATTTTTTTAGGTAAAATTAAATTGAATTAAATTAAATTAATTTTAAGAGCCTTGCTCTCAATAGATCCCTGATCTAAAGAAAACCCATTTAGGGTTTCACTAGCAGAGCTTTGCTCTATAGGTCTAAAGGAATCTAAAGGGGATTAAAGAGAACCCTATTAGGGTTCCATTAATAGAGCTCTGCTCTTTAAAAGATTTTCCTTGTATTTTCTTAACTCATCACTGGAGCTTTGCTCCTTCCAAATCATATAGAAGAACTCTTAAGAGTTTTTCATAGATCTTAGAGGTTAAAAATGGCATTTCATTTTTTTTATGAATTATATCATCTTGCTTAATCAGTCTGTCTGCTAATTTTGTTAATTTTATTTTGCAGGAGTAATGGACGCCCATATGTATGATCTCGATGAAATCATCTCTTACGGAGACATCCGCCGACTCGGCCGTTCTCAGAACCGAGAATTTACCAACGCCGAGTGTGCCGAAATCATGAGCTGTTTCGACGCATACAATGGTCAACTGCTTCCTCGGCGCTCCCCTCTCCTGAAGCTGATTGTGGGAGCAATTTGAGAAGCGCTTCCTCTATTCTGTATTGGTGTGCCACTTGGGGCATTGGATGCCGTCGAGGATAAGGTGCACTCGGTGTATCTGATGAGCCTAATCTCAAAGAGGAGGCGAGATAACCTTATCGATCTTCTGCACCAAGCTTTTCAACAGTCTGCAATACTTGCTGCCTATCGGAGGGAGGAGGACATCAGTGGGGATCCCGACACTCGTGCTCGCGAAAGGAAGCACACTAGGATGGTTCGCCAGGCTTGGAAAGTCCTGGACAAGGTCACTTTTGAGTTTCTCAATCCATGTCCTGGATCTGAGGTTTTGCCATTGTAATCATTTGGATAATGTCTTTGTTTATTGCTTTTATTGATGTAAAACTTTACAAGTATGAATGACAAATCTTTTGCTTCCTTCCTTTTATTTTCTGCGTTGTTATTTGCCCTGCGATTTTAGCAAGTGCGATCCGTAGATAGTATAGTTGTCAGTCTTGGATTCTTTGTAGAATGGCGATGGCTTAGGAAACAGGGTTAGGATCTGTCACCTAAGACTTTTCAAGTTTATGAGTCGTGAGGGTCTCATAAAGACTTTCTCCCTACGGATCGAGAGGATCTCGTTGGTGTATTTTCTCCTTAGGAATCATGAGGATTCCTAAGTGCGTTTTCTCTTATAAGTCGTAAGGATCTTATAAGAGAATTTTCCTTCTTACGAGTCTAGAGGACCCGTAAGCGGTTGTTTCCCTCCTTGTCGAGCTTCGACTTTGGAGAGTGTGGTCCTTGAATAGCAAGCAAGAGTCCGTTTTGGACCGACTTGCGGGCCCCCAGTGCTTAGGAAACAGGTTTGTTAATCCCTGCTGTCTTAAGGCTTTTCCTCACGAGTCGAGACGAATCGAGCATTTCTCGCAAAGACACCAATTTCCTCACGAGTCGAGATGAATCGAGCATTTCTCGCAAGAATATCCTAACGTCACAGTTAACCTCTGCTCTTTACGACAGAGGTCCGTTAGGGTCTGTGGTACTTGGGGCTTTGTCCGTCCTACCGTCGCGTTGGCTGATGTATTCCTCGATAGGCAATCTTGCTGTTCGAGTAGCTTTGCGATTGTCGTGTCTCTGATCCTTTCGGGGGATGGACAAGACGTCTTCAAGCAATCCTCCTAGGCAGTTTGACCGTCGGAAGAGCAAGCGTTAGGAATTTTGCCATGCCGCTCTTTACTTGAGGTTAAGCTCATTTTGGAGAGCCCCGATGAGTCATAACCACTCCGCGCTGGTGTGGGATGATCTCCGATAGTCTTTCAGGCTTTATATGACTTGCCATTAAGACCCTGAAGCTAGGAATTTGGCTTTTGCTTCGTTTGCTGGCATTGCGTCCTCTATATCGAGACGAATGGCGCGGTTGTCTCTAGGTTGCTGGTGAACCGTCAAGGTTTGGAACTAGGGATTTTGCCGTGGCTCCTTTTGGTGATGTTGCGTCTGCTGTATCGAGACGAACGTCGAGATGGTGACCACTCCGCACTGGTGCGAAATGATCTCCGATTGTCTTTCAGGCTTTATATGACTTGCCGTTAAGACCCTGAAGCTAGGAATTTGGCCTTTGCTTCATTTGCTGACATTGTGTCTGCAACATTGCGACAAATGTCGAGATTGTCTCTAGGTTGTCTATGAACCGTCGAGATTTGGCTTCGCTTCCTGATAGAGCATGTTGGGAAGGTATGGTTCTCTCTTTGTTTGTGCCCCTGGATTGTTTACAAGGATCGATGTGATCTCACCTGTAGGGCAAAAATTTCATTCATCATTTTTTTTATATTATTATTTTATTTCCGCGATGCTCTATCATTTCAGCTTTTATATCGCGAAGGTCGCGATTCCCGAATCATTTCGGCTATTTTTCGTGGTGCCCAATCATTTCGGCTATTTTTCTTTTTTTTTACTCGCTGCTTTTTATTGCGAGTTGCCCAATCATTTCGGCTGTTTTTGTATGCATACATTTTTACTTGTTGATTTCGTTGCAGGTTGCCCCATCATTTCGGCTATTTCATATGCATTTTTGGCTCGTTGATTTTTCTTATCGCGAGTGTGAAACTTGGAATCTGGTGCCAATCTCTGCATCAGCATCGCTACAACTGGAATATTGCCATGAGCGAATCATCATTTTCCATGAAAGGATTTGGAATTTGATACCGGTTTAGGCATCAGCATCGCTACGACTGGGATATTGCCAGGAGCGAATCATCATTTGCCTTTGTCGATGTCGAACAAAGGTGGCTTAGTAAACAGGGTTAGGATTCTGTCGACTAAGGCTTTTGACTTCATGAGCCGTAAGGGTCTCACAAAGGTATTTCTCCCTACGAGTCGTGAGGATCTCGTAGGTGCTTTTTATCCTTAAGAATCGTGAGGATTTCTAAGTGTGTGTTCTCTTATAAGTCGTAAGGATCTTACAAGAGTGTTTTCTCCTTGCAAGTCGAGAGGACCTACAAGTGTTTGTTCACCGTGTGAGCATATCCCTAGTCGCTGGTGGGACTCTGTTAGGGAAATGTTTATCCGCGCCCGTGGATTGTATACAAGGGTCAATATTGAACCGCTTGTAGGGCAGCATTAGAGGTTGTGGGGGCTGCTTAAGAACAGGTTCAGATCCCTGTAGCTTAAGGCTTTCAAATCTTATGAGCCGTGAGGGTCCCATAAGAGGATTCTCTTTACGAGTCGTGAGGATCTCGTAAGCGTAATTCCTCCCTAGGGATCATGGGGATCCCTAAGTGTGTTGCTCCCTTATGAGTCGTAAGGATCTCACGCAGGTGGTTTCTCCTTACAAGGTCGAGAGGACCCTATAAGTGTCTTTTAACGAGATTGCGCCCTTTCAGGTTTTCACAAACACTCGCCGGTAGCCCTGCTGTTTTTATTCACGGAGCCCTTTTGGGTTTTCATCCGTGCCCATTTTGCTTATGGACATACCGTCTTTTTTTTATTCTTTTTATTCTTTTTTCTAACGAGGCTGCACCCTTTCAGGTTTTCACAAGACTCGATGGTAGCCCTGCTGTTTTTACTCACGGAGCCCTTTCGAATTTTCATCCGTGCCCATTTTGCTTATGGACATACCGTTTTTTTTTATGTCAGCCTGGGGATGCCGCGGGTTGGTATTAGTTTAACGACGTTTCGGTCATCAGTCAGTTTTAGGACATAGTGGTCCATCGTTAGTTTAACGATGTTTCGGTCTTCAGCCAGTTTTAGGACATAGTGGTCCACCGTCGCCGTATTTGAGGCGAATCTCTAGTTTACTGACTTTTCGGTCTATGGGGCTTCCCCTGTAAATGAGCATGATGCCCCCGGCATGTCCATCTTTTTCGGAGCATATGGTTGTGGTGGGCTCACCTTCCAGTTTTCGGACAGCGTGAACTTGCCCTGTTGGTATTGGTCTTCAGCCCAGTTTTTGAAGACGTAGCAGTTTTCGATCAGATGGCCCAATACTTGGTGGTAAGGGCAGTAATTAGGATTGTTGACATCATTCAGTTGTAGCTGGTGTTTCGGCTCTGGTAGAGTGATAAGCATGTTGTGCACTGCTAGTTCGAACAGCCTCCTTGTTTCATCCCGGGGAAATGAGTAAGGACGTTTCAACTTCTCATAGAGAGGTTGCCGTTTGTTGCTTTGGCGAACAACCGGTCTAGGACCACTCGATTGTTGTTGAGCGTTGGCGACGAAGGCCGTTTTTTCCTTCCCCTTATCCCTTTTGTTCGATCCCTTGTTTGCGGGTCCGAGATTCTTTTCGGGTAGCGTGCGATTGCACGGCTGAATGTTCTCGCAACTCCCCGATTCTTTCGTTTCAGAGATGGATTCCTTGAAGAGAGGGCCGAGGGCTACTTTTTCGTCGGAGTCGCTCTTGAAGGTGAGAACTCACGATCCCCGGGGATCAACCCTATGACAATTGCCGGAAATTCTTTTACGCTCATCTGTCGTATTTTTTCGCTGTCTACGAGCTTCACGCTTTGTCCTGTTGAAGTGTTTCCTGTGGGCGACATACCCTTGCCACCAACACTTAAAGGAGTTGCAGTCTTCAGTAGGATGTGCGATCTTCTGAAGATATAAGCAGAAGTTTGGATGTACGACCGCTTCATCAAGATGTATACCGCCAGGAGAATTTTCTCTGAAAGAGGGCAGCTTCATCCCTATCGATATGGCTTTGGCGAATCGTTTCCTCGTCTTGATCCTGCTTTCATTTGCGGCGGATGTATTTTGATCTGGTGGGAGTGTTTCGACCCTTTTGTCCAGTCGCCGGCGTTTGGCCTTTTCAAATATGGCCATTTCACGCTCTCGATCGGCTTTACTTTTCAGGAGAGCTTCGTTTAGAAATGCGTCGATCATTTCGTCTGACGGCCCCAGAAGTTCCGATTCAGGCTCTGCCCCCAGTTTCTTTATGCAAGGAGCCTCTTCATTGTTTAGCGATGAGTGAGAGATCACATGGAAACTTGCTACATAATCCTCAGATTCGTCCGACGATTCTTCTTCCTCATCTCCGTCCTCAAGAACATGGCTGAGGAATTATTGGAGCATGATTGGAGTCCGCGCTTTCTGGTTATACTCTTCCAGCGCGTCAATCTACTTTTGTAGGTCCGTGAGCTTGTCGCCAGGCTTCACGGGCTTCTTGGATTTCTTCGTCTTTTTCGAAGATTTCGACGGCTGAGTGTGAATGCTTTGGCTATCGCCACCAATATTTGGAGTTGGGTGCGGCTTCAGCATCCCCTTGATGATCTCAGGTTCCAACGGGTTCTTCCATCTGATCGCCGGGCATGTCTGGAGATCATTCAGCATCTTTTTGGTTTTGGCGGAAAGCACAACCTCCCATGGAGCTTTTTCAACAAAAGAACAAGTTGCCCCTGGCGTGCCCGTCTTCTTTGGAGTGTGCGGCTGTGGTGAGCTTACTTTCCACTTTTCAGACAGCGCAAACTTGCCTTATAGGTACTGATCCTCGATCCATCCCTTAAAGACGAAGCAATCCTTGATCAGGTGACTTACCGTTTGGTGGTAAGGGCAATAATTGGGATTATTCATCTCGCTGGGTTGCGGTGGTCTCCTTGGATTCGGGAGATTGATAAGCCTGTTGCGCATCGCCAGCTCGAACAGCCTCTTCGTTTTATCCCGCGGGAATGAGTAAGGGCGCTTCATTTTCTCATTATAATACCACCGTCTCTCTTCCAGTTGATCCGCTAGCTTTAGGGCACTGGGCTGCTGTTGGGTGTTCGCAACGAAGGTCGCCTTCCCTTTACCCTTGTTGTTTTGGGGTTCCGGCTTCGGAGGAGACGGTCTGTGACCCATTTGATCCATCTGGGCTAGCTTGTCAATTAAAACCTAGAACGTGGTCGGCTTGAAGAACATCATGAATTGCGAGATGGTTGCTTGCGGATCAAGAGTGCCCACGAACATGCCTACCGCCGGTGCTTCTTCGATGCGCTGTTCGCACTTCGACCATAGATTCCGCCATCGGATTGCGTACTGAACCCACGTCTCGCCCGGCTTTACCCTGGCATTAATCAGTGCCGTTATCGGGGTGCGTTCACTAGCACTCGTGAATCTGTGTGAATAGCAACTCCATTTCTGTAAACATTTTGACGGAGTCGTCGGGAAGCTCCAAGTACCATTCAAAAGCCGTGTCTGCTAAACTACCGACGAACTGGCGAAGTAGAAGTTTATCATCACCTCCAGTATTGCCACAAAAAGCCCTGAACTGAGCGACATGTTGATGGGGATTGCCTGTCCCCATGTACACATGGAATTTGGGGATCGTATATCCCGGCGGGTAACTGATTTGGTCGTACCAGCCCAGATAGGGTCGTCCGGTTCTAACAATTTGCCCAGCTGCCTCAGTTGCCAGGTGAACTCATATCTGCTGAGCTATATATTCATCCAGGGAAGCTTTGGAAATTGTCTCCTCCTTGGCTGTTGACAGAGACGGCGGAGGATGCGACGTTTCTCCTCTTCATCTTCAAGGACGATCGGAGGATCTTTAGCAGGAGGATCTTGCTGGATCATCATACCCATCATGTCTTGGAACAGAAGGGCCATTCATTTTATATTGGCTGCTTGTTCCGCAGCCTCTTTGTCCTTCTTTCAAGTATCCTGCGAAGGAATTCGGCGTCGGTTTCTTGCTCATGTCGCTGATCCAAGGATGCTTCTGGGCTTTCTTTTCGTCCGGTGAGCGCGGCCATCGCAGTCATCATTTCTTGGAGCTTCTGCTGCTGCTCTTGAGCTTTAGTCACCGATCGCGTAAGCGGTCTATGACCTGTGGATATACGGCTGTCCTCTTTCCCGGACGCCATGTAGACGGTGTGTACCACAATGCCCCCAGACTTAGGGCGTTTAGGCTCGCTGCCTTTGACATTTGCCGCGGGCGTGGAGACTTTCTCTGGCCTTCTTCTCTTGTGGGTCATCGAAGTTGAGGGGGCCGTTGCTTTGGGCACCAAGGTGGCCGTCGTCTTCCGTTGCTTAACAGGGCGGTTTTCCTCCTGTCGGACCTTCGACTTCTTATGCTGGTGAGAGAAATTCGGATCAATTACCGATTCTCGGACTCGTCGCCAAGTTTTGTAGACTCTGGAAGACAGCCGTTGAGGAGACTGCTCTGGCTTTTCTGGTTTTGCTTCCACGACGGTCTCTACCGGTGGAGGAGATTTTTTGAGCACCGCAGTTGGTGAATTTCTGCGCAACCTGTTCGGCAGCTCAAAGCTGTTCCCGGTTGAACAGCAGCATTAACTTCCACCGTTGGAGCTGGTGGAGTTAGCCCAGGGGGGAGTTGCCCCCAGCGTTCCTTATCCGGCGCCAGTGGCGACGTTGGGCGTGACGGGTTGTTGGGATTGGTTCAGTGACGGCTTTATCTTGCCCCATGTTCAGGTGAGGGGCTGTTGCCGGTGTCAGCCTCTTGAAGACTGACGTCCGTTGAGAAGCCGTGTCCAACCGGTCAAACACAGATTTCTGAGCAGGAGAGGGAATGGGAGCGGGAACGGGAGCAGTCAGTCTCGCAAAGACCGACCCTCTGGGAGGAGAAGCCGCCTTGACGACTTCAGGAGCAGCTATCTTCTTTGGGATGGCCACTTCAGGTATTATGGGCTTCTTGGTAGGCCCTTTGGAGCCCGAGCTCAGCCTGGTGAAGACTGAAGAGTTGGAATTGGTCGACCCGTTGAGAGGGGCTGTGGGAGTAGCAAGTAGATCGAAGACCGACTTGTTTGAAGCTTCCGGTACGGGCACTGGGATGGCGAAGCTCGCTGGCGGGAGCATGGTCCCGAAAAATAGTCCAGTCGTAGCCTGGGTGATTTGTTCCACCGGCATCGTGAATGGTGATGCCGCCTGACGCCCATAGGCTACACCTCCAGGTGAGGCGGAGCGTCGGTTGCACTTGCAGTTGGAGCAGTTTGAGCAGTTAAACGCCATTGCTGTTTGATTTCTGCGCCAAGCAAGAGACCAAATCTTAGTAACTTGAAACCCGAGAGCAACCATTAACAAACCGCGATTCGTTCGCGAATACGACGCACGAAGTGTGGAGTGGAAAGAGGAAAAGGTCCCACCGGGCGTGCCAGAATCTGTTTCCCTCCGAATGACGGCGCGACGTAGAGAGACGTCAGGCCTGAAATTCGGGGCAGATGCTAATTGATGCTATCCGTCCACCTCTCCAAAGATGCCAAATTGATTTATGGCACCGTGTATCGAAGGTTTAGACGGATGCGGCCGATGTAGCAGACTTTGTCAGATTCCCCCTCGCTTGAGGGGTTTTTGATTGTGGGGACGCTCTTCCCTGCAGGCGTAAGCCCCTGCAGTTAATTACGCAACCGCATCGCGGTAACAACTTTCTCCTTCTCCAGATTTTTACTTCGTGTCGTGGGTATTTGTTTTGTTTGTGGTTGCCCGTGGATTGTATACGGAGACTAATTTATGTCGTCGCCCGTAAGACGTGGATTAGTCCAAATCCGTATTTTCTAAGATTTGGGTTTGGGGTTTTGGTTTGAGGATACGTTAGCCATATTTGAGGCTAAGATCAACTCAAACGTTTGTTAAGGATACGTTAGTCTAATTTGAGACTAAGATCAACTTAACAGGATCGTTTAGATCCAACAAAAGAGCATTTGGGGGCTCTATTGTTCCAGTTTAGGGACATAGTGGTCCATTGAATGTATGGCCGTCGGGACCCGTCACCTCTCTGACGACGTTGTTGGATTACAACGACAGATATCAGAGGAGTTCAGAGATGTACCCTTGAACCAAAGTTGGTTGGGAGATCTCTAGTCCAATTTGGGACTAAAGTCTGTTTGAAGGTTTTGGTTTAAGGATACGTTAGCCATATTTGAGGCTAAGATCAACTTAAACGTTTGTTAAGGATACGTTAGTCCAATTTGAGACTAAGATCAGCTTAACAGGATCGTTTAGATCCGACAAAAGAGCATTTGGGCTCTATTGGAAGTTTAGGGACATAGTGGTCCATTGCCAGTTTAAGGACATGGTGGTCCATTGTTCCCATTTTGGGGACGAATATTGGTTTAAGGACGCATTAGTCCATGAGTTTAAGGACCCCACAGTCCGTATTACCAGTTTAGGGACATGGTGGTCCAACATTTCCATTTTGGGGACGAACATTGGTTTAAGGACGCATTAGTCCATGAGTTTAAGGACCCCACAGTCCGTATTATGTCTGGTTGTCGGGACCCGTCACCTCTCTGACGACGTTGAAGGATTACAACGACAAATATCAGAGGAGTTCAGAGATGTACCTTGAACCGGGTGTAAATTGATTTGGGAGAGCAGCTGTGCTCAGTTCCATTTAATTTGAGGACTTATGGCCAGAATTGGGTTAAGTCCAGTTAGAAAATGTCTAACATTTATTCACATTTGGCCTGTTAGGCCTTTGATTGGGCTTTGCCCTTTTTAAAATGATGCACAGCATCTAAATTGGTCTTTTAGACCTTTATTTGGGCTCTGCCCCTTTTTAATAACGCATTGCATTTTTATTAGGCCTGATAGACCTTTTTATTGGGCTCTGCCCTTTTAATAATGCATTGCATTTTAATGTTCTGACAGTGCCCCACGTGGCTCGTCAGGCGCTTTGCGCCAATTGAGGAGCGCAAGGCGCAAACTCATATGGGGGTGACACGTGCCACGCTCTGGTGAGCGCAAGTCTATTAGCGCAGTGCGCTGCGCTAGCGCGCTGCTGACACGTGGCGCGCTCTGATGACTTGCGCCAATTTAAGAGAGCAGTGCTCTGTTTTAAAAGCGCAGTGCGCGGTTTGTTCTGGGGCCGACACGTGGCACTCTCTGGTGGCTTGCGCCAATCCAAGGAGCGCAACTGTGCAAATTTCAAAAGTGCAGGGCACTGTTTAATATCTTGATCATTTTTAGATCAAAGGAAACAAATTTTTCTTGTTTCTAGAGAGGTTCTACCTCAAATCTCAAGAACCAGTGGTTCATCAAAAGGCAATGCCTTTATATAGATCAAAAGATCTAATAAAGAAGTAAATTACTTCTGTTCTATTATTATTTTTTTATTCAAGATCTTGATCTTGTTCTTAGATCTTTGATCTTTTTTAGAACTTCTTTTTTTTAAAAAAGTTTTACCTTTTTCTTTTCTTCGAGTTCTTCTTAAAGTTTTAGAGGAGTTCTGTATCTCTTCCCTCTGTGTGTCAATCTGTTTTAGACTTGGAGTTTAGGGGCCTTTATATAGTGCCAATTGATTTGTTAAATCAGTTAAAGAGATATTTCTCTGAGTGATTTAGGGATTTTTCCCCACCGTTGGATCTTTGATCCAAGGGCTTCTGTTTAACAGAAGATATTCTTCTTGTTTTTAACAAGATTTGGAAAGATCTTTCCAGAATTTTATTGTTTAAATGCTGGCACAGTTGGCGCAAGCGTACCTGCGCTTGACACGTGTCGCGCAGCGCAACTGCGCTGACACGTGTCGCGCAGCGCAGAGTGCAAGTCAACTGAAGCGTTGCTTCCTTTATTTTTATTTGAATTTTTAACACAGAGGTTTGCTCTGAATGGGGGAAACAGAAGCGTTGCTTCATTTCCCGCCTTGGAATTTGAACAAAGCTTTGCTCTGATTGGGGGAAACATACTTATGATAACCTCTCTATGTTGAGAACGATTTTCAATAAGATATAAATAGACATCAAGAATTAATGCATTCTCCATTAAAAAGAGAAGAAAACTGATATATGCTCTAGTCTAAACGACTATTTTCGATGTCATATCATATATAAATAGGCATGAAAAAAATGCATGATTAGACGAATGAAGTATATGCATTGAACTAATATCATTATTACACTCTGCATATGAACGGTTTTCAATAAAGTATATTTTGACAAATGTATGGTTTGACTGATTTGATAGCATCGTAATTTAAGTAAATTAAATAAAAATATTTAGAGAAGATAATTCTTGATATTGCCTAGTGATAAAGAAAAGAACCAAACGTGTTTCAACCGTGAAAGCAGGGAATGCAATTATGGTGAATTGGAAAAGCATAGCTTCATCTGTCCCATCATGCATTTTTCTTCATATTTCTATATATAATATTATACAAACAAAATCATGCATTATCTATCCAATCGTTGTCTCGAACATTGCTTTCACAATCTATTCGAAGTTGGACAGATTCCTCGATAGTAATAAAATATGCAGTATACATCAAAATCTGATTCCAGATAAGCAAGTATTATTTGCCATAACAACCAAATGGTGAATTTTGCAACAAAGTTCTTTTGACCACACGAGGTGATAAGGGAACAAAAGGATAAAAACAATTAATGCATTCTTCATTAAAAAGAAAAAAACAAAGTCGAGTTATGTTTTAGTCTAAATGACTATTTCGATGTCATATCATGTATAAACATACATGAAGAAAAAATGCATGATTGGAATTACGAAATATATACATTTACAGCTCATATCATTACTGCACTTTGCATATGAACGGTTTTTAATAAGACATATTTTGACAAATGTATGATTTGACTAATTTAATAGCATCGTAATTTGAGTAAATTAAATAAAAGTATTTGGAAAAAATAATCCTTGATGTTGTCTGGTGATAAAGAAGACAATCAAACGTGCTTCAACCGTGAAAACAGAAAATGCAATTATGGTGAATTGGAAATGCATAGCTCCATCTATCCCATCATGCATTTTCTTCATATTTCTATATATGATATTATACAAACAATCATCTGACCAATCATGTATCATCTATCCAATCGTTGTCCTGAACAGCGCTTTCACAATCTATTCGGAGTTGGACAAATTCCTCGATAACAATAAAATATGCAGTATACATCAAGATCTGACTGTAGAGATGCACAAGTATGACCCTTTCCAGATAGTTGATAATATAACCCATCTAAACTAAACACGACAGAATGGTACCCATTGGTTATGAAGGCATGAAATTGCAAAATATGTTGAATCTTATAAGTCAATATCTTTTCTGGAAAAATGATAAGCGAAAACGCATTAAGTAAACCTAGCTAGTGATGAATCTAAAACTTGTTTAAAGGTGTAAAGCTTGATTAAGAGTTTTCAAGATGATCTTGAAAGCTTGGAATCTAAAATTTTTGAGTAAACAGATAAATTGGGCGAGGGGATTCTCATAGAAATAGTATTTTAAATCACATATTTCTATAGATTTGTACTGAGTAACTAAAAAGATCCTCTATATGCATAAGCAATGTGTAGCACAAACAAATTTAAAATTAATTTGAGGCATGCTAATAATTTGTTTCATTCAGCAATTAAGAATTATTGTTTTCCTAGAAGGAGACATGCAAAAAACCTAGTAAAATACAATTTAAAAATGAATCTACAACTTCTGTGCCAAAACCCTAAATTTAAATGCAAACGACATTTAGAACTCCACTTTTCTTAGTTAAGAACTATAAAAATTCGTTCATATGCTAATACTCTACCAAAACTCTTGCCTTTTCAATTATACCAAACATTCGATCTTAGCTTCGTAATTCCAATCATGCTGGAGGTTTTGGTTTCGGACAAAGGAATGAAGTAGGTGACTCGATTCTAGATTTTGCTTTATCTTATGATTTGATCTTAGCAAACACCTGGTTTAGGAAAAGAGAGTCCCACCTTATCACTTTTAGGAGCGGATCAAGTGCTAGTCAAATAGACTTTTTCTGACGAGAAGAATAGATAGAGGTTGTTGTATCGACTGTAAAGTAGTGCCAGGTGAGAGTGTAACCACTCAACATAGACTTTTAGTTCTAGATTTTCGATTTAGAAGAGAACCTAGGAAGATTAGTCGTAAGGTAGAGCCTAAAATTAAATGGTGGCGATTGAAAGAAGGTAACCAAAAGGCTTTTATAGATCGTGTAGTACAAGAAGCGGATTGGCAGTCGGAAGATGATCCAGACAAAACATGGAACAAAATGGCTAGTTGTATCAAGAAAGTAGCTAGAGATCTACTTGGTGAGTCGAGAGGTGGTGCTCCGCCATCTAAAGACATATCATGGTGGAATGAAGATGTAAAGGCTGCTATTAAAATTAAAAGGGATTCTTATAAAGATTTGAAGAAAAGTAGAGATGTGGAGAGATTTGAGAAGTACAAAATGGCTAAAAAGGAAGTTAAGAAAGCTGTTCGGGAAGCTAAATCTAAGGTCTACAAGGAGGTGTACGAGAAATTAGACACTAAAGAGGCTGCAAATGATATATACCGGATTGCTCGTATGCGGGAAAGGAAGACTAGAGACTTATGTGCGGTGAAGTGTGTCAAAAATGAAAATCAGAAGGTTTTAGTTCGAGATGAGGATATCAAGGAAAGATGGAGAGATTATTTTGACAAATTGTTCAATGAGAGCTTTACTAAGAATTTGGATGGACTTGTCATTCAATCTCAAGATATAAATCGTGATTTCATGCTTAAAATAAGACTTCCTGAGGTTAAAGAAGCTTTGAACAGAATGGGTTTAAGAAAAGCGGTTGGTCCTGACGGGATTCCTATCGAGATTTGGAGATGCTTAGGAGAAATAGGCGTTAAATGGCTGACAGATCTGTTTAATAAGATTTGGCAGAAAAAAAAGATGCCAAATGAATGGAGGAAAAGTATCCTTGTACCTATTTACAAGAATAAGGGTAACATTCAAAGTTGCTCAAACTACCGTGGAATAAAACTGATGTGTCACACTATGAAACTTTGGGAGAGAGTGATTGAACACAGGCTAAGAAAGGATATTACGATAACAGAGAACCAATTTGGGTTCATGCCTGGACGATCGACGACAGAGGCGATTCATTTGCTTCGTCAACTTGTCGAGCGCTTTCGAGAGAGGAGAAGAGATTTGCATATGATATTTATTGATTTAGAAAAAGCGTACGACAAGATACCTAGACAGGTATTATGGGGGACAATGATGAAGAAGGGGGTCCCCGTCAAGTATATTGACATAATCAAGGATATGTACGACGGAGTAGTGGCAAATGTCAGAACTTGCGGCGGCTTAACAAGTGATTTTCCGATTACTATTGGTTTACATCAAGGATCTGCATTAAGTCCATTCCTGTTTACCATCGTGATGGATGAGCTTACTAGAACTATCCAAGATGAGGTCCCTTGGTGTATGCTATTCGCTGATGATATTGTTCTAGTAAATGAGACGAAAGCAGGGGTTAATGCCAAATTGGAATTATGGAGGCAAACATTGGAATCTCGGGGATTCAGATTGAGCAGGTCCAAGACAGCATATATGCACTGCAAATTTAGTAGCCAGAGAAGTCAAAACCATATTGGTATAACATTGGAAGTGCAAGAGATATCACCGAGCGACCAGTTTAGATATCTAGGTTCCATCATCCAAAGGAATGGGGAGATCGATAGTGATGTTAATCAAAGGATCCAAGCTGGTTGGTTGAAATGGAGGAGTGCAACAGGGATTTTGTGTGATCGTAACTTTCCGTTAAAATTGAAAGGGAAGTTTTATCGGAGCGTTATTCGTCCTGCCTTATTATATGGTACAGAATGCTGGGCTCCTAAGAAGCATCATACACAGAAGATGCACGTAGCGGAGATGCGCATGCTTCGTTGGATGTGCGGTAACACTAGAAAAGATAAGGTGCGAAATGAGGATATTCGTGCAAAAGTTGGTGTAGCACCCGTGGAGGAGAAGATGCGGGAAAACCGGCTAAGATGGTTTGGTCATGTACGATGCAGACCTATGGAAGCACCGGTTCGACGAATAGATACTCTCGATATGGGCAATGGCAAAAGGGCAAAAGGGAGACCGAAGAAAACATGGATGGAGGTGATACGAAACGATATGGTTGCCAAAGGACTCAATGAAAGTATACTGTTCGATAGAAGTGAGTGGAGACAGAGGATTCATGTGCTGGACCCGGCGTGATTCTCATGTTGGTTCATGTAGCCTACCCCATATGCTTGGGATAAAAGGCTCAGTTGTTGTTGTTGTTGTTGTTGATTCGATCACCTAACAAAACCATAATCTAAATCAATGCAATCTACACCATCACTTATATATTGAAGGCTTTTCAATATTTCAACTAAGACACATTTACATAAGAAAACCTCAATCTAAATTACTATATATTTTACTTTGTAGCCTATATATAGATTGATCATCTCATAACCCTTACCATCTTCACTCTCATATCCGGTAGCCAAATGCAAGTTCACCTTTCAAAATCGCGAAAATCCATCGTTTAGGGCCCCGAAATCGCGGTTAAAGATTTACTCCGAACTTTGACTTTCGAACTAGGAATGAAATCAGCACCCGGATCAGTTAAGATTTGACAGGCAGTATCAGAAATCAATTTGGGATGCAATCAAATAATTAGTTTCTCATTTTAACAACTTTTTATTTTTAGCAGTTTTCTATTTTTAGCAGTTTTTCTTTTGATCTATTCCGTCCTACTTGTCATTTCTGTCCTATTTGTACCTCCCTATTTTCTAGAGTCCTTTTGCACATGGTAACGTCTTTCTCTCTTTTCATGACTACTGTGTTTTTCGGTTTAATAATTCTTACTTATATTTGTTACGAATTATGATCATAAGCATGTTGTTCCAACCATAAAAGTATCCATTAAAACCAATTGACAATCTCATTATTCTTTTTCATTTGAGTTTTTTCTATACTTGCACGCTGGCACCTTCTTAAATTTTTTGCCTTTTTCTGTCATTTGTCAAATTTAATTGCAAAAACACGACCGAGTTAGAAAATTAAGTGATTTATATTATATATCCATAAAATGTATTATATGATCATCATTTTAACCGTATTAAACCAATTGAAATATTAGAAAACACAATCAGAACTTGTTAACATTGTTCATTTTTCTTCGAAATTTACATGTCAAAATAACAGAAATAACAGACAATCGGTCAACAAAGAAAAACTAACATTGACATCCTAAGTTATTTGACATGGTTCCTCACATCGACATAGCAGGCATGAGTTTTTCTTGAACAACCAAGAAACAATGCATTTCATGTGGAATGCATGATCACAACACAACTGTACTCGTTCGACTAAATCACCGTTGCTACCCATCTCAATTTCTTCAAAACACACAGCACAAACATCACCATTCTTGTCGTTCAACCCTTGTCTTTTTTGCTTACGCAGTCTCTTGATTGTCACCATCTTATCAATTCCAGTACAAACATATACCTTTATATTAGAAATATTAGAAAACACAATCAGAATTTGTTAACATTGTTCATTTTTCTTCGAAATTTACATGTCAAAATAACATAAATAACAGACAATCGGTCAACAAAGAAAAACTAACATTGACATCCTAAGTTATTTGATATGGTTCCTCACATCGACATAGCGGGCATGAGTTTTTCTTGAACAACCAAGAAACAATGCACTTCATGTGGAATGCATGATCACAACACAACTGCACTCGTTCAACTAAATCACCGTTTGCTACCCATCTCAATTTCTTCAAAACACACAGCACAAATATCACCATTCTCGTCGTTCAACCCTTGTCTCTTTCGCTTACGCGGTCTCTTAATTGTTACCATCTTATCAATTCCAGTACAAACATATACCTTTATATGAAACCTATTGTGTCACGCCCCACCCCCAATACAGAGAGTATTGTCCGCTCTGGCGGTAGCCGCACGGTTTTGTCCTTCAGAGCGAACTGGACCCGACCAGGGGCCACTTCCCAGGAGGTCACCAATCCCAGGATTTCCCTGCCCGAGCACGCTTAACTACGGAGTTCTCAAACTCCTGTAGTGCCAGTTCACTTAAAAGGCGCCTCTATATTGAAGAGCTGTATCGTTCCATTTATAGTACAGATCTGGCCTCTTTTGGAATGTATTTCAAAGATTCCCCATTGTTTTACAGTGGGTCCCCATGCTTATCTGGTATATATGGGTATACCGGATAATACCTGGGGTATTACATTCTCCCCTACTTAGAACAATGGTTCGTCCTCAAACCACAAACCTACTATTTGAGGAACCGGCTCTGATACCATTCTGTCACAACCAAGAAACAATGCACTTCATGTGGAATGCATGATCACAACACAACTGCACTCGTTCGACTAAATCACCGTTTGCTACCCATCTCAATTTCTTCAAAACACACAGCACAAATATCACCATTCTCGTCGTTCAGCCCTTGTCTCTTTCGCTTACGCGGTCTCTTGATTGTCACCATCTTATCAATTCCAGTACAAACATATACCTTTATATGAAACCTATTGTGTCACACTCCACCCCCAATATAGAGAGTATTGTCCGCTCTGATACCATTCTGTCACAACCAAGAAACAATGCACTTCATGTGGAATGCATGATCACAACACAACTGCACTCGTTCGACTAAATCACCGTTTGCTACCCATCTCAATTTCTTCAAAACACACAGCACAAATATCACCATTCTCGTCGTTCAACCCTTGTCTCTTTCGCTTACGCGGTCTTTTGATTGGCACCATCTTATCAATTCCAGTACAAACATATACCTTTATATGAAACCTATAGTGTCACGCCCCACCCCCAATACAGAGAGTATTGTCCGCTCTGGCTGTAGCCGCACGGTTTTGTCCTTCAGAGCGAACTGGACCCGACCAGTGGCCACTTCCCAGGAGGTCACCCATCCCAGGACTTCCCTGGTCCGAGCACACTTAACTACGGAATTCTCAAACTCCTGTAGTGCCAGTTCACTTAAAAAGCGTCTATATATTGAAGAGCTGTATCATTCCATTTATAGTACAGATCTGTTCTCTTTTGGAATGTATTTCGAAGATTCTCCATTGTTTTGCAGTGGGTCCCCATGCTTATCTGGTATATATGGGTATACCGGATAATACCTGGAGTATTACATTCTCCTCCGCTTAGAACAATGGTTCGTCCTCGAACCACAAACCTACTATTTGAGGAACCGGCTCTGATACCATTTTGTCACGCTTTACCCTCAATACAGAGAGTATTGTCCACTCTGGCCGAAACCGTACGGTTTTGTCCTTCGGGGCGAACTGGACCCGACCAGGGGCCACTTCCCAGAAGATCACCCATCTCAGGACTTCCCTGGCCCGAGCACGCTTAACTACGGAGTTCTCAAACTCCTGTAGTGCCAGTTCACTTAAAATGCGTCTCTGTATTGAAGAGCGGTATCATTCCATTTATAGTACAGATCTGTCCTCTTTCGGAATGTATTTCGAAAATTCCTCATTGTTTTACAGTGGGTTCCCATGCTTATCTGGTATGTATGGGTATACTGGATAATACCTGGGGTATTACATATTGTCTGCTATCTCCACAGCTCTATCGACAAACTCACCGATTTCCGTTTCAAAATACATGCGATGTTGATATTGGATAGGGAATGCACGACGAACAACCCAGCGAGCAAAACTACGACAATTCTCGAGCGAACGTAACTGAGAGATTACATACTTGCGGTTCTTGTTGGAGGGCATTTCGTCCAAAATAAATTTTGCACCATCATGAAGGTCATCGGAAGAGGGGAGTCTTTAATGTACCCGTGGGTGCACACGGAAGGATCGACACCGTCGGTATCCGACGACATGGACGTCAATTTTGCATGGAGAAAGAGGAGCAATGGCGGTTTGTTATACTCTTTGACCATTACTAAATGTAACAGCTGTTCTGCATCAAGTTTTTGCACCATTGAGAGAAATGCAAAATAAGAAAAGAAGATCGGTAGAGTTTTAAAGGCCTTTCTCTCAACTTTTTATTTATTTATTTATGGCTTTTTTCTTTTGAGTAGAGAACGAGAATGAAGTGATCTGTCTTAAATAGAGCAAGAGGTGGGCACCGGTGCCAATAGAAGATGAGACATGTGGTAATAGGAAGTGGAAATACCAAAATTTGTGAGGGCAAAATCGGCATTTTGAAAATTCATCATCCTCTCTACATCTTTACATTATGTATATAGGATGGGTGGTGTAGATTCAGTTACCTGAGTTTCCTGCTGTGTAGAGTTGGTTGCTTTAGCTTCATATGTTGCATCCTTGGTTGTCACTGCTGGTGGTGGAGAAGATGAAATATTCCTAGGTGATCTCCTTGGTGTTGTAAATGGAGTATGAACATCACGTGGCCGGATTTCTTTTAGAGGGTGATGTGATGCCTTTAGATTTCCTAAGCCATAGTTAAAAATACAGAATTATCAATTAGGATATAACTGAAAAGCAATATTGATTTAAAGCAAGACATACTAATTAAAAACACAAAATGATACTTTGGTTTTTCTTTCGATGGTGTTGTCATGACTTTAGCTTTCCTAGCACAAGTTAAAAATACAGAATTATCAATTAGGATATAACTGAAAAACTAAATTGATATAAAGCAAGACATACTAATTAAACACACTAGATGATACTTTGGTTAATTTTTCTTTAGAGGGTGTTGTGATGCCTTTTGATTTCCCAACACAAGTTAGAAATACAAAATTATCACTTGGGGTAAACATTGATAAACAATATTGATCTAAAGCAAAACATACTAATTAAACACACAGGATCATACTGTGATGTTTCTTTAGAAATTGTTGTGCCGGGAATGGGCTCTACTTAAGCCAAAATGATAGCCATTGTTTCTAGATGCTCGGCTTCTTCATTTATCTGACCTTGTGTACTAAATATAGATGCATATAATCAAGAACACCTAATACATGCATCATTTATCTCAAATCCAAGCCCTCTTTCAACTCGTACAATCGAAGACTCTTTGAATACCAACCAAGAACATCGATATGCCCAGCAATCTCAGAGAAGCTTAACTTATCAACATCAATAGCAACATTATCTGTAATGCCCTCTTTGTATACGCCGCCACTTGGATCAAATGCACCTCGATGATGAAAAACTATGGTCACCATTTCATAAGATCTACAAAATACAGAATTTATTTAACACGTATTGCATAGATTATGGTTATTTTATTATAAAAAAAACCTAGCAAACTGTTGTAGATGTGAAACCGTATGTCCAGTCTCATCATCACTATAAGGACCCTAACATACTAACTCTATGTGAAACCCTATTTGGCAGTGCACTAGAGGCCAAATACCGACTCTATAAGTGTAACAACTGAGCCCAATTCTACTAATTTCAGTTACCGTATGAATGGTGTGTGGTATTTATTTCTTTGATCTTACTTGACTGTTGCTTGTTGAGATTTACCCCGACATTTCTAATGTTGCATATAACAATTTGAGTCTTTTAAAATAAATTAAAAATATTTGACATGGCATGCTTGACACCCCTAACCCTGTTGTAGCGTCCTTGCATTGTGTTCTCGTCCCGTTCAGTGAAACGGGCGAGTTTGGACGGCTACGCGCACGTGCGTGTGTCCATTTTGGGGGTATGCTTTTTAATTGTAAAATACTTCATTTTAAATTTTGGATCCCGCCTATAATTTTCTTATTTCAAATTCAAATTTTTGGACCCGACCCGGACGCAATTCTGGAATATTTTGCATTTACGCCAAATCCTTTTTTAATATATTTTTTTTAAACCAACGAAAATAAAATTTAACCTTCAGAAAATATTTTTCCATTTCTTTAAAAATCTTTTACTAACTGTTCTAACCCCCCCACAAATCTTTCTATTCTTTTCCTTGTTGGCCATGAGCCAATCACAATTCGTTTAAATCCTTGCACTGTTCCTTGGGTCCCACCTCCTCAACCAATCAACCAATTGAACGCCTTCCTCTGCGCCGGGCCCACACCTATTTTTCCCCCTCAGCTTTCTTTTTCTCTCTCTCTCTCCTCCATCGCAGATTCCTTTCTCTCTCTCTCTTCTTTCTCTCTCCTCTCGCACATTTCTCTTACCTCTCGCGATTACTGTTCACTCCACGGATGGCGTCATCGCCTCCTTGCTACGCTCACCTCCTTTCACGTTTTCTCTTCTTCCTTTCTTTATAACTCCGCGTCTCCTTCTTAACCCATCGCAGTAAAACCCTAACCCTAGCCGCTCCTATTCCTACCCGAGCCGACCTCGTCAACACCTCGATCCCATCCTCTCCTCATCCTCTTTCTCCTTCCTCCTTCATTCTTCTCCTTCTCCCTCTCCCGAGACCCTGCACACCCACTGCACCCCAGAACCCATCACCGTCACCGTTCCGTCGCCGCCGACTCCCTTCTCGTCGGTACCATCTCCCTCTCCCTTTGTTCTTGCCCTCTGATCTTTCCCCGAGCGCTTAACCTGCAACCCTAGCCGAGTCTTCCCTGCAGCGTGGACCCTGTCACCTTACCTTTGAGCTTGCCGGCGATCCCTTGCCGTCGACTTCTCACCTTGCAACCTCATACTAGACTTCTCCCAAACCCAGTGAGATATCCCTTCTCTCTCTCATTTCTTCTCTTCTCTTCTTTCTATTCTTCTTCTGTTAAGGTTTTCTTTTTCTGTTTTCTTGAAAAAGATTCCTCTGTCGATCATCGGAGTTCCGTCGATCTCATCACCGTTGGCCTGGTCACCACCGTTGGCATCCCAGTGAGTGATCTTATTCCCATTTCGCCTCTTATTCTTCTCTTTTCTTTCTTTCATGCATTCTTGTAATTTAATGTTTACTGTTTTGGGTTCGCCGGAATCCGACCGTGCCGGCGACGATTCCCGACGATCCAGCGAGGAACCCTGACCCGTGTGGCTCCACTGTTCGTCGTTTGGGTTCTTTCCGTGAACCGTGCGCACGTCGCAAGATTTCCCCGCCGACGTTTAACGTTCCGTTTTCCCGATTCGCGATCCGTCGAGGCAAGTACCCCTTGCTACATGCTAAATAATATTTACATATACATTGATAACACCCTAAACCTGCAGTTTCACTTTAGTACCATAATTTCCCATTTTCATGTTCAATGTCGTGTTATATCATTTTATCTTCCAAGCTTGAAACCTACCGTTTGCGATTACTGTATTAAACCTAATAACCACATTTACATGTTTTAATCACACTTTCACTATTGACGTAGCCTATGGAACTTCCTCTATAGTTTTACTTCATTCGGACACTCGTGTACATTTAACCTGTAATAGCTGGGATTTCATCTTCTCGTTCCCAAGTGGACTCTCCATGCGAGCGATTACCCCAAGAAACAAGTACAAGAGGGATCACCTTGTTCTTAAGAACCTTTTCCCTTCGATCCACAATTTCAACCGGTCGCTCCTCGAAAGTCAAGTCTTCTCGTACCGTCAGATATCCCTTCTCTCTCTCATTTCTTCTCTTCTCTTCTTTCTATTTTTCTTCTGTTAAGGTTTTCTTTTTCTGTTTTCTTGAAAAAGATTCCTCTGTCGATCATCGGAGTTCCGTCGATCTCATCACCGTTGGCCTGGTTACCACCGTTAGCATCCCGGTGAGTGATCTTATTCCCATTTCGCCTCTTATTCTTCTCTTTTCTTTCTTTCATGCATTCCTGTAATTTAATGTTTACTGTTTTGGGTTCGCCGGAATCCGACCATGCCGGCGACGATTCCCGACGAGCCGGCGACGAACCCTGACCCGTATGGCTCCACTGTTCGTCGTTTGGGTTCTTTCCGTAAACCGTGCGCACGTTGCGAGATTTCCCCGCCGACGTTTAACGTTCCGTTTTCCCGATTCACGACCCGTCAAGGCAAGTACCCCTTGCTACATGCTAAATAATATATACATATACATTGATAACATCCTAAACCTGCAGTTTCACTTTAGTACTATAATTTCCCATTTTCATGTTCAATGTCGTGTTATATCATTTTATCTTCAAAGTTTGAAACCTACCGTTTGCAATTACTGTATTAAACTTAATAACCACATTTACATGTTTTAATCACACTTTCACTATTGACGTAGCCTATGGCACTTCATCTATAGTTTTACTTCATTCGGACACTCGTGTACATTCAACCTGTAATAGCTGGGATTTCATCCATTGAACCTATATATAAACCATTGCACCCCTAAAATTCTTAAATTTGTTAACATGATTTAACGACCATAATTGTCATACTGTATTCTTATAATGTTGAAATCATCTTTGAGACACAACTGATAACTGTACTGTTAATTGAGTGAATCTGCCTATTGCTTAATTCATTGCTTAGATCATGTTGTTGATAACCATGCTTGATTATGTAACTGATTATGAGCGCACCTATAATATCGTTTACATCTTGACATGACTTGCTTCATCATATTGTTTGACCCGACATGGTACCGTATACTGCTTGACTTGACCTGATGTACCATGACTTGACTCGTTACCTGATCTTGTGACTAATGCCAACAAACCTGACATGTAGTCCTCATGGACCGTTCCTGTTGTCTATCCAGACAAACCTGCTTACTTGATCCTGTGTTGGCATTTGTTTACCCAATCAGAGAAAAGCTCTACTTTGAAAATTTAAACTTTAATAAATGAAGCAACGCTTCAAATTCTTTGCGCTGCGTGCAACGCGCCACGTGTCAGGCGCAGACACATCAGCGCAGCGCCCAAAACAGCGCACCCAATCAGAGCAAAGCTCTATTTAAAGAAAAATTAAAGGAAGCAACGCTTCAGTTGCGCTGCGCTGTGCGCTGCGCGACACGTGTCAGCGTAGATGCGCTAGTGCAGTTGCGCTGCTCTGTGCGCTGCGCGACACGTGTCAGCGCAGATGCGCTAGTGCAGTTGCGCTGCACTGTGCGCTGCGTGACACGTGTCACGCGCTGGGGCATTTGCGCCAAACAGAATTAAAATTCTAAAGAAATCTTTTCTGTTCGTGTTAAAACAAGAAGATTTTCTTCTGTAAAACAGAGGCCTTTGGATCAAAGATCCAACGGTGGGGGAAATTCCTCAAATCACTCAGAGAAAGATCTCTTTAACAAATTTATGGGCACTATAAAAAGACCCCTAGACCTCAAATCAAAGGGGGAACTTTTTGTGAGAAATTAAACAGAGAGAACTCTTAAGAATTGGAGAGAAATCCTCAAGAACAAAAAAGGTAAAAAGCCTTTAGAAAAAGAGAAAATTCTCTTATGAACAGATGATTGATCTAAAAGCAAGATCAATGATCTTTAATAAAAAATAAAATAAAAAAAAATAGTGCTTTGCACTTTTTATGAACCTCTGGTTCCTGAAATAAGAAAAAGCTTGTTTTTCTTTGATCTAAATTAGATCAAGAAATCAAATAGTGCTCTGCACTTCCTTTATGAACCAAAAAGATTCTCAAATTAATAGTGCTCTGCACTTGAGAAATTGCACTATTGCGCTCCTGTGTTGGCGCAAGCCACCAGGGAGCGCCACGTGTCAGCATCGCAACAGCGCAGCGCACTGACACAGCGCACTGCGCTGTTGCGCTTGCGCTCCTCAGAACCTGACTCGTGTCAGCAGCGCAGCAGCACAGCGCACTGGCGCAGCGCATTGCGCTTGCATGACACGTGTCCTCACCACAAGCGCTTGCGCTCTTTGATTGGCGCAAAGCGCCTGAATAATACAATGCATTTCTTTTGTTAAAGGGCCAGGCCCAAGTCAAAAAGACCTAGCAGGCCAAAATAAATTGCAAAGCAATAAAAAGGGGGCAGAGCCCAAGTGAAATTGATGCCCTGCATCATTTATAAATGGGCAGAGCCCCAAAACAAATTGATGCTCTGCATCCTTTATGGGCGGAGCCCAGATCAAAGTAAAAAGAAATGCAATGCAAAAACAAATAAAAACGATGAGTATTTTCCAACTGGACTTAGCCCAATTTTGGCTGTAAGTCCTCAAATTAAATTTACTGAGCAAGATTGCTCTCTTAAATCAATTTACCTCCGGTTCGAGGGCACATCTCCGAACTCCTCTGACACCTGTCGTTGTAATCCTTCAACGACGTCGGAGAGGTGACGGGTCCCGACGACCACATATGAATATGGACCGAAACGTCCTTAAACTAATATTGGACCGAAACGTCCTTAAACTAATATCGGACCACTACGTCCCTAAACTGGAACATGGACCACCACGTCCCTAAATTGGCGATAGACCGAAACGTCCTTAAACTAATGATGGACCACCACGTCCTTAAACTGGCGACGGACCACTACGTCCCTAAACTGGAACATAGACCACCACGTCCCTAAATTGGAATACGGACCACCACGTCCCTAAACTGGAATACGGACCACCACGTCCCTAAACTGGAATACGGACCACTACGTCCCTAAACTGGAACAATAGAGCCTCCAAACGCTCTTTTGCTGGATCTAAACGGTCCCGTTTAAGTTGATCTTAGCCCCAAATACGGCTAACGTATCCTTAAACATTTAAATGAACGATAAAACTCCAAATCGACTTTAGTTCAAGGGTACATCTCTGAACTCCCCTGACACCTATCGTTGTAATCCTTCAACGACGTCAGAGAGGTGATGAGTCCTGACGACCATATATTAAATCGATCACCACGTTAAGTCGATCTTAGTCTTAAACAGGACTAACGTATCCTTAACGAACGTTTAAGTTAATCTTAGCCGCAATACGGCTAACGTATCCTTAAACTAAAAACACCAAACCCAAATCTAAGTAAATACGGATTTGGACTAATCCACGTCCTACGGGCGACGGCATTACTCAGTCTCCGTATACAATCCACGGGCAACCACAGACAAAACAAACACACACGACACGAAGTGAAATTCTGGAGAAGGAGAAAGTGGCTACCGCGATGCGGTAGCGTAATTAACTGCAGGGGCTTGCGCCTGCAGGGAAGAGCGTCCCCACAATCAAAAACCCCTCAAGCGAGGGGGAATCTGACGAAGTCTGCTACATCGGCCGTATCTGTCTAAACCTCCGATACACGGTGCCATAAATCAACTTGGCATCTTCGGAGAGGTTGACGGATAAAACCATATAGCATCTGCCCCGAATTTCAGGCAAGACGCCCCCGCGTCGTCTCCGCCGCCATTCGGTGGGGAATAGCATTAGTTCTTGATTACTGAATACTTGACTTGACATACACATATAACCTGGGGGTATGGGGAAATCAAAGGTGAAACCTGACTTGTAACTCAACAGTTCGCTACTTGTTCTGATCAGTTTAGAGGCTAGGCCAGCCTTGGGATGATGCTGCTGACATCATTCATCTGTACATATTCCTGTTTAGTGCCTAGCGGCATGTCTCGGTTTCAGCCCGAGAATCTGGACCGTGGTCCCGGGTATGCACGGGATACTATTGAGTTACATCGATGATTCACCAATTTGATTTCAAAGACTTTAGAACAGAAAACCTGATAGAACAGTTTAGTTTACCCACTGCACACTACCCTGCACTGCCCTGATGTATATTATTGTTACCCTTGCTTTATTCATGTTTATATTCGCATTGCCTGTTACCCTGTTTATATTTTTATTACTTGATGTCATGACGCGCTGACGTCTGGGTTTTGCATGGCCTAGATCCTGTACCGCTGTTGCAGTCCGAGCATGAGTACTTCAGCCAACAGGCTGAGCTGTGAGTGTCAACAGTAGTTAGCTTTTCTTTCCTGCATTTTATTCCTGATATGAGCCCGTATTATGGGACATACATTCCAGTTATTTTGTATTGGATATTTCGCTTCCGCATTTTATTATTCTTGACTCATGTTATCTTGGATTATGGACATGTTTTAGATAGTTTTATTTTGTTCTTGATATCTCTACAGTCGTAATGTGACTGTGGATGGATACTTCCTACCCACAGGTAGCATAGTTGGCTATGTCACGTGCCCATTTCCTGAAGGGCCAGACCCAATTAAAAGACCAAACAGGCCTAAATAAATTGATGTTCTGCATCTTTTATGGGCAGAGCCCAAACAAAAAAATAGAAAATAATGCAATGCATTATTTGAAAATGGGCCACGCCCTAGCACAGGTCTAACAGACCAAAAACAAATAAAAGGCATTGAATATTTTTCAACTGGACTTAACCCAATCATGGCCGTAAGTCCTCAAATTAAATTGACTGAGCGAGATTGCTCCCTTAAATCAATTTATCTCCGGTTCGAGGGTACATCTCCGAGCTCCTCTGACACCTCTCGTTGTAATCCTTCAATGACGTCAGAGAGACGACGGGTCCCAACGACCACACATGAATATGGACGCGGGGTCCTTAAACTCATAGACCGAAACGTCCCTAAACTAATATTGGACCGAAACGTCCCTAAACTAATAGCGGACCACCACGTCCCTAAACTGGATTACGGACCACCACGTCCCTAAACTGGAATACAGACCACCACGTCCCTAAACTGGAATATGGACCGCAATGTCCCTAAACTACCTATGGACCACTACGTCCCTAAAACTGGAACAATAGAGCCTCCAAATGCTCTTTTGTCGGATCTAAACGATCCCGTTTAAGTTGATCTTAGCCCCCAAACACGGCTAACGTATCCTTAAACATTCAAATGGACTATAAAACTCCAAATCAACTTTGGTTCAAGGGTACATCTCTGAACTCCTCTGACATCAGTCGTTGTAATCCTTCAACGACGTTAGAGAGGTGACGAGTCCCGATGGCCAGATATTAAATGGATTATCACGTTAAGTTGATCTTAGTCTCAAACAGGACTATCGTATCCTTAACGAACGTTTAAGTTGATCTTAGCCGCAACGCGACTAATGCATCCTTAAACTAAAAACACCAAACCCAAATCGAAGTAAATACGGATTTGGACTAATCCACGTCCTACGGGCGACGGCATTACTCAGTCTCCGTATACAATCCACGGGCAACCACAAACAAAACAAACACACACGACACGAAGTGAAATTCTGGAGAAGGAGAAAGTTGTTACCGCGATGCGGTAGCGTAATTAACTGCAGGGGCTTGCGCCTGCAGGGAAGAGCGTCCCCACAATCAAAAACCTCTCAAGCGAGGGGGAATCTGACGAAGTCTGCTACATCGGCCGCATCCGTTTAAACCTGCGATACATGGTGCCATAAATCAACTTGGAATTTTCGGAGAGGTGGACGGATAAAACCAAATAGCATCTACCCCGAATCTCAGCGTCAGGACATCGCGGTCCTGTGCGCCGCCGTTCGGAGGGGAACAGATTCTGGCACGCCCGGTGGGACCTTTTCCTCTTTCCACTCCACGCTTCGTGTGTCGTGTTTTTCCCGCGACCAAATAATCGCGGTGTGTATGTTTTTAGTTGCCCTTAGCGGAGTGGATATTGAAGCCGGCATTTCGTCTCTATAAAGAATGGCATTTGCTCCCACCCTAGTAACTCGGGCTCTATCATATCCGGCGGAGTCAAGTATGGGTCACTTGCAGCCTCAAATCTCTGCAATCCGGCTCTTCAAGAAATCAACGGGCTTCTTTTTGGGTCGATGCTCCCACCTCCCACCCTCGGTGCCTCAACGCCGATGGAGGAAGCCCAGAGGATGTCTGTCGTCCACAGGCAGGCTCCCCAAGTAGCAGCTTTGCCGTCGGAATCGGTCTTCAAACAACCGGCACATGCCAAAGACTAAGGTCGACGCAGGGGGAAAAATATTCAAGCTCTTCAAGAAATCAATGGCTTCAAACTGCACTAACTGCAACAGCAACTCTCGCTCTGTCCCATCTGGAGGAGTAACCTACGGGCCCTAAGTGGCCTCCCTTTTCACTATGCCGGTGGAGCAGGTAACTCAAGCCACCACTGGGCTATTCTTCGGGACCATGCTCCCGCCAACGAGCTTCAGCGCTCCTGTACCATCACAAGAAGCTCCCAAGAAGTTTTTTTTCAGCGCTCTTGTGCTTATTTACGCCCTACTTTGCATTATACTATATATAAGCACACAAAAAAATTGTGATAATAAAAGAGTAGAAAGTGAAAAATTATATTTAAAAGATAGGAATAGTTTAAGAAAAACAAGAAAGTTAGATGTTTTCTTAAATGAAACTAGTAATAAGTAGTTATGAGCTGTTGTCCCAAGGGTTAGTAAGATGAAGGAAATTACTAATCTGAAAATAAAAATAAGCCTGAAAAATAGTTCCTATTCTAGAAGCCAAACATTTGAACGTTGATACCCTACTATACGCACTTACACACATCTTGAAACTCGGGATAGTAGAGGATACCTTGAAATGCTCTTGTCTAGAAGCCAAAGTATGAAGAAAATAAAAGTGGAGAATAAAAGATAAAATGGTGAAAAGAAAAATGAACACTGGTTTTGTTATCACCGAGGCAGCAATAAAAAAAATATAGTGAGGGTGCTTTATCACCTAGTGCCTTAGACCAACTGGTTTGGGAGCCACTGCTAAGCCTTAGGTGTTGCAAGACGAGGAAAAACACCTAATTAGCAAGCACATGAGTAATCGATCGGTTAGTAACTCGAGAAGTATTAATGGTCGCATGAAGAATGTGTGAGCAAATTCCATCTAAATATCTATTAAAAAGTACTGAGGTAGATGGACAAGAGTATGATTGCTTGAATTGAATTCTCTGAGTGTAGGGATGTCCAATTCACACACGTAGGGGTATATGATCAATATTTGGAAGAAAGGTAGGAATGAAAACTAAAGGCGGTGTTTTATTGAGGGATGATGTGATTTCTAACATCTTTTCATGACTATTAAGATAGGGCTCATAGCAACTGAAAAGCTGGTAGAGTTGAAAACTCTTATTTTCAAGTTCTTTCTTTTATAGTTCTTATCTTTATATAACTTTCACCATCTCTCTTTTATTATATGATTTTGTGGGTGTAATCCGCTAAAAACCCTCAGGAGACAACACCCCTCCTACTAGGGATATACCACTGGCGCCGAGTAAGGAAGACCGGGGGCAACTCTCCTTCTAGACTGACTCCGCCGACTCCAACGGCGGAAATTGATGCTGCTGTTCCAACTGGAAACAGTTTTGAACCACTTAGGAAGGTCCACAATAACTCTCCGACCGCTGTGCTGAAAAGATCTCCTCCACTTATGGAGAGCGCTACAAAGGTGAAGCCGGAAAAGCCCCCTCAACGGCTGTCCTCTAAAATCTACAAGGTCTGGCGTCAAGTCCAAAACTCGGTAATTGATCAAGATTATCCCCGCCTACAGAAAAAGGTGAAATTTTAGCGGGAAGAGGACCGTCCTATCAATCCACAAAAGGGGATAGCTACTTGGGTGCCCACGGCAAGTGACCCACGGCCGACGTTCGTCAGTGAGCTGCTATCTGAAGAAAGG
This sequence comes from Agapanthus africanus, assembly GCA_030015575.1. NCBI lineage: Eukaryota > Viridiplantae > Streptophyta > Magnoliopsida > Asparagales > Amaryllidaceae > Agapanthus > Agapanthus africanus. Next base: position 486,109,209 of record CM057347.1, on the reverse strand, counting down.
ATGGCTGCGTTAAAAAACCTGCTTATGCAGCACAAAGATTGCTTCGCATGGAACTATTCCGAAATGCCGGGATTAGATCCAGAAATTGCTGTGCATAAATTGGCAATATCCCCGGACGTCAAGCCAGTCAAACAGGCACCAAGAAGAATGCGGCTCGAGCTTGAGATGAGTATCAACGCCGAGGTCAAGAAGCTGATCGACTCTAGCTTCATCCAGGAAGTTCAATACCCTGAATGGATCGCCAACATTGCCCCGGTGATGAAGAAAAATGGGACAGTGCGCATATGCGTAGACTTCCAGGATCTCAATAAAGCCTGCCCGAAAGACGATTTCCCAGTGCCAGTCACCGAACTGATGATAGACAACACGTCCGCTCATGAGGTTTTCTCCTTTATGGACGGCTCATCCGGGTATAATCAGATAAAGATGGATCTCGAAGACCAGAAGCACACCGCCTTCAGGACTCCTCCGGGAATATTCTGTTACAAGGTGATGCCCTTTGGTCTAAAGAACGCCGGTGCCACCTACCAAAGGGCCATGACGAAAATCTTCGATGACCTTATACACGAAATCGTCGAATGCTATATCGACGACCTCGTTGTTAAAAGCAAATCATATGAGGAACATCTCGAGCATCTGAAGACCGTATTTCAACGCCTTCGGCAATACAACTTGAAGATGAACCCGCTCAAGTGTGCATTCGGAGTTTCCTCAGGAAAATTCCTGGGATTCATTGTTCGACACCGAGGTATTGAAATAGATCCGTCAAAGATCAAAGCGATCATGGAAATGCCTCCGCCAAGAACTCTTAAACAGTTGCGATCTCTCCAAGGGAAACTCGCATACATACGGCGATTTATAGCCAATCTTTCAGGGAAGTATCGTCCCTATAGCCACCTGATGAAGAAGGGAACCCCGTTCGTCTGGGATCAAAAATGCCAAAGCGCACTAGACGAGATCAAGCAGTACCTGCAAAACCCTCCAGTGTTAGCTGCTCCAGTTAAGGGAAAGCCTCTCATTCTTTACACGACCGCCCTCGAAGGTTCTTTAGGCGCATTATGGGCACAAGAGAACGACCAAGGGAAAGAAAGAGCACTCTACTACTTAAGTCAAGTTCTACTAGGGGCAGAAAGCAACTACTCCTCCATTGAAAAACACTGCCTGGCGTTGATCTTCGCGATAACAAAGCTCAGACACTATGCGTTGGCGCATGAGGTCCGTCTCATTTCAAAGATGGACCCCCTTAAATACTTGATGTCAAAGGCCATATTGACGGGACGACTCGCTAAATGGGCCCTACTCTTGATGGAGTTCTCGATAACGTATCAACCTCTCAAGGCAGTGAAAGGCCAGGCCATCGCCGATTTCCTCGCTGAACATACGATACCGGCCGACTCTCCTTTAAATTGCGATCTTCCAGACGAACATGCGTTCGATGCGATCGATGGTGATAATACCCGATGGGAGCTTTATTTCGACGGAGCATCTTCCGTGAAGAAGCGCAAACAAAGTACCCCTATAATCAAATCGGGGGTAGGACTCATCTTTGTAACTCCACAAGGAGGGATAATGCGCTTTGCTTTCTCCCTGACGGAGCCGAGGACAAACAATGAAGCCGAATACGAAGCTCTGATAGCAGGCCTCGAGATCGCCATTGACATGGGAATTGAAGACCTCCTCATATACGGGGATTCTCAACTGGTCGTTAGTCAAGTAAATGGCGACTACCAAACGTGCAAACCGGAGTTAGTGAAATACGGTGAAAAAGTGCAACAGCTGTTGACCCAAATCCCCTCCTACACTTTGGAGAACATACCGTGTGCGGAAAATAGCAAAGCAGACGCGTTGGCCAAGCTTGCTAAAGAACTGGCCGACGAGAACCTCGATGACGTTAGAATCGTGGCGCAAAGCTGTCGGGTGCTTGCCCCAGCAGAAATATCTCTGGAATCATCCGAAGAAAAGGGAGCGAGCGAGCAGACGACCTTACAGATAAAAGAACGAGAAAAGGCTGAGGACTGGAGAGAAGTCTTCATAGACTACTTTATGTCCCACCGAATGCCTGAAGAAGCGTCCACAAGACATCAGCTCATAAAACGAGCTCTGTCTTTCGCCTTCATCAATGATACTCTGTACAAGAGGTCATTTGATTCTCTGTGGCTGAGATGCTTAGGACCTAACGAAGCAGAAAGAGTCGTCCAAGAAGTTCATGACGGACTCTGCGGTTCTCACCAAGCGGGCCCAAAGATGAAGTTGAAGATCAAACGGATGGGCTACTACTGGCCCACAATGATCCAGGACTGTCTCGAATATGTGAAGCAATGCCACTCATGCCAAATTCATGGGGACTTCATCCATCAGCACCCAAATCCGCTACACCCAACAGTGGCTAGCTGGCCATTCGAAATGTGGGGAACTGATATAGTCGGCCCCATTGAACCAGCGTCGTCTAGGGGACATCGTTTCATCTTGGCAACGACTGACTACTTCTCCAAATGGGCAGAGGCAGTACCGCTGAGGGAAGTAAAGACGGAGAATATCCTCCACTTCTTCAAGACGCATGTCATATATCGGTTTGGAACTTCGCGACGGATCATTTCCGATAACGGGCCAGCTTACAGAAGCCACAAGATCAGTCGCTTTACACAGCAGCACAATATAGACTGAAGATATTCCTCGGTTTATAATCCGCGAGCTAACGGTCTAGCCGAGGCTTTCAACAAGACCTTGACAAAGATCATAAAGAAAACGGTGTCTCGAAATAATAAAGACTGGCACGAGAGACTGCAAGAAGCTCTCTGGGCGTATCGAACTACGTTTAAAACGGCCACGAACGCAACACCATATGCGTTAGTATTCGGTACAGAAGCAGTACTCCCTCTCGAGATAGAATTACCCTCTCTACGAGTGGCAGTCCACTACGAGCTGACAGACGAAGAAAATGCTCACCTTCGGCTTGAGGAGCTTGACGCCCTTGATGAAACCCGGCTCATAGCACAACAAAATCTGGAAGCTTATAAAGCAAAGATGATGTGCTCATATGAAAGACTGACCCAACCGAGGACATTCCGCCAAGGGGAACTCGTGCTAGTGGTCAAAAGGCCTATGATCCCCAATCGCGCCAAACGGGGAAAATTCGAGCCAAACTATGAAGGCCCGTACATCATAGATAAGGTCTACCAGGGTGGGGCCTATCTACTCATGGATATGCACGATGAAAGGCCTTTCAGGCCGATAAACGGTCGTTTCCTAAAGAGATACTACGCTTAATGAGCCACAGCCTGGGTCAATGGTAGATGACGACGACTATGTCCGCTCGCTATCTTCCTAAGCTCAAACTCTATCAGCAGTAACCAGCCTTCTCAAAGCGGACCGAAATGTCCTTAAACTAATAGCAGACCGAAACGTCTTTAAACTAATACCGCAGCATCCTTAGGCTGACGAGATGAATAAAAAAAAATAAAGAAAGAAAAAATATAATAAATAAAAACGGTATGTCCATAAGCAAAAAGGGCACGGATGAAAACCCGAAAGGGCTCCGTGAGTAAAAACAGCAGGGCTTTCGACGAGTGTTCGTGAAAACCCGAAAGGGCGTGACCTCGTAAATAAAAAAAAAAAGAGAAAAAGAAAATAAAAAGAATAAAAAAAAAAGTATGTCCATAAGCAAAATGGGCACGGATGAAAACCCGAAAGGGCTCCGTGAGTAAAAACAGCAGGGCAACCGGCGAGTGTTCGTGAAAACCCGAAAGGGCGCGACCTCGTAAATAAAAAAAAAAATAAAAAAAAAATAAAAAGAAAAAAAAAACGGTATGTCCATAAGCAAAATGGGCACGGATGAAAACCCGAAAGGGCTCCGTGAGTAAAAACAGCAGGACTACCGGCAAGTGTTTGTGAAAACCTGAAAGGGCGCAACCTCGTTAAAGGACACTTACAGGGTCCTCTCGACCTTGTAAGGAGAAACCACCCGCGTGAGATCCTTACGACTCACAAGGGAGCAGCACACTTAGGGATCCCCACGATTCCTAAGGAGAAAATACACTTGCGAGATCCTCACGACTCGTAAGGAGAACTCTCTTATGGGACCCTCATGGCTCATAAGATTTGGAAGTCTTAAGTTACAGAGACCTAAACCTGTGCTTAAGCAACCCCCACAACTTCCGATATTGCCCTACAAGTGGCTCAATACTGACCCTTGTATACAATCCACGGGCGCGAATAAACATTTCCCTAACCAAGATCCATCCGTGACTGGGGATATGTTCGCACGACCCTTGTAAGTCCTCTCGATTTACAAAGAGAAAACCCTCCTGTAGGATCCTTACGACTTACAGAGGAAACAAACATTTAGGAATCCTCATGATTCCTAAGAAGAAAATACACCTATAAGATCCCCATGACTTGTAGGGAGAAATAACTTTGTGAGACCCTTACGGCTCATAAAGTCAAAGCCTTAGTCGACAGGACCCTAACCCTGTTCGCTAAGCTACCTTTGTTCGACATCGACGGAAGCAGATGATGATTCACTCCTGGTAATATCCCAGTTGTAGCGGTGCTGATGCCGAAATCGGCTTACGGCGAAAGCCAGTAGGCCGCACATGCATACGAAATAGCCAAAATGATGGGGCAACTTGCAATAAAAAGCAGCAAGTAAAAATGTATGCATGCAAAATAGCCGAAATGATTGGGCAACTCGCAATAAAGAGCAGCGAGTAAAAATAAAAAAATAAAATAGCTGAAATGATTGGGCAACTCGCAATAAAAAGCAGCGGGTAAAAATAAAATAAATAGCCGAAATGATTGGGCACCGCGAAAAATAGCCGAAATGATTGGGAAATCACGACCTTCGCTATATAAAAGCTGAAATGATAGAGCATCGCGGAGATAAAACAAAAAAAATGATGATAAAACTTTGGCCCTACAGTTAAGATCACATCGATCCCTGTATACAATCCAAGGGCGTAAACAAAGAGGGAACCATACTTTCCCAACAGGCTTCGCCAGAAGACGAAGCCAAATCTCGACGGTTCAGTCCAACTCCGAAGAAACCAGTGTCTTCAGCAAATTCCTTGACTCACGGATACAAACACTCCTTGACGAGAGCCTCCTGATCCGCGTCGACTCGCAGAGCCACCAGTGCCTCCGTGGGAAATCCTCGACTCGTTTCAAACCCCAAGGAAACAAATAATCCTTGGCACTTGGGAAACAAATAATCCCTAGCAAACTCTTCGACTCACGGATACAAACACTCCTTGACGAGAGCCTCCTGATCCGCGTCGACTCGCAGAGCCACCAGTGCCTCCGTGGGAAATCGTCGACTCGTTTCAAACCCCAAGGAAATAAATAATCCTTGGCGCTTGGGAAACAAATAATCCCTAGCAAACACCTTAACTCACGGATACAAACACTCCTTGACGAGAGCCTCCTGATCCGCGTCGACTCGCAGAGCCACCAGTGCCTCCGTGGGAAAGCCTCGACTCGTTTCAAACCCCAAGGAAACAAATAATCCTTGGCGCTTGGGAAACAAATAATCCCTAGCAAACTCCTCGACTCACGGATACAAACACTCCTTGACGAGAGCCTCCTGATCCGCGTCGACTCGCAGAGCCACCAGTGCCTCCGTGGGAAATCCTCGACTCGTTTCAAACCCCAAGGAAACAAATAATCCTTGGCGCTTGGGAAACAAATAATCTCTAGCAAACTCCTCGACTCACGGATACAAACACTCCTTGACGAGAGCCTCCTGATCCGCGTCGACTCGCAGAGCCACCAGTGCCTCCGTGGGAAATCTTCGACTCGTTTCAAACCCCAAGGAAACAAATAATCCTTGGCGCTTGGGAAACAAATAATCCCTAGCAAACTCCTCGACTCACGGATACAAACACTCCTTGACGAGAGACTCCTGATCCGCGTCGACTCGCAGAGCCACCAGTGCCTCCGTGGGAAATCCTCGACTCGTTTCAAACCCCAAGGAAACAAATAATCCTTGGCGCTAGGGAAATAAATAATCCCTAGCAAATTCCTCGACTCACGGATACAAACACTCCTTGACGAGAGCCTTCTGATCCGCGTCGACTCGCAGAGCCACCAGTGCCTCCGTGGGAAATTCTCGACTCGTTTCAAACCCCAAGGAAACAAATAATCCTTGGCGCTTAGGAAACAAATAATCCTTAGCAAATTCCTCGACTCATGGATACAAACACTCCTTGACGGGAGTCTCCTGATCCGCATCGACTCGCAGAGCCACCAGTGCCTCCGTGGGAAATTCTCGACTCGTTTCAAACCCCGAGGAAACAAATAATCCTTGGCGCCAGGGAAACAAATAATCTCTAGCAAATTCCTCGACTCATGGATACAAATACTCCTTGACGAGAGCCTCCTAATCCGCGTCGACTCGCAGAGAAACCAGTGTCTCCGCGGGAAAATTCCCGATTTGTCTCAACTTGCAAGATGAAGCCTCAGACAGCAGGGACTAAAAAAAAACTTGTTTCCTGAACAATGGGACCCTACAAGTAGATCTAAACGGTCTCTTGCATACTATTCACGGGTCTCACTCTCCAAAGTCGAGTTTCGACGAGGAGGGAAACAACCGCTTACGGGTCCTCTCGACTCGTAAGAGGGAAAAATTCTCTTATAGGATCCTTACAACTTATAAGAGAAAACCATACTTAGGAATCCTCACGATTCCTAAGGAGAAAAGTCTCTATGAGACCCTCACGGCTCATGGAGTTGAAAAGTCTTAGTCAGCAGATCTGAACCTGCGGCCTAAACCATCGCTGATTCTTAAGAAAGTCAAGATGCCTACTCTATTATCTGTCAACCATGTTTATCAAGATAGCATGCCGATAATAAAAGAAAGAAGAAAGCTACAGAAGGAGCATCCGATTTACGTTTGATCAAGCGTTCGAGACACACTCATTCATGCACAAGCAAAAGACTCAGAACGAAAAATAAAGACAAGCTGGGATAAAAAATTTCCATTAATATGGCCAATAGTTCTTACAATCATAAAAGCAATAAACGAAAAACATTATTACAAGGGAATAACCTCGAACCCAGGACATGGATTGAGGAACTCGAAAGCAACCCTATCTATGACTTTCCAGGCCTCGCGGACCATCCTAGTATGCTTTCTTTCGCGAACACAAGCGTCAGGGTCCCCCCTGATGTCTTCCACCCTCCGATAAGCAGCAAGTATGGCAGACTGTTGAAAGACCTCGTGCAAGAGATCGATAAGACTGTCTCACCGTCTTTTCGAGATAAAGTTCAACAGGTACACCGAGTGCACATTGTCCTCAGCAGCATCCAACGCTCTAAGTGGCACGCCGGAACAGAAGAGGGGAAGCGCTTCCCAGATGACCCCCACGATAAGCTTAAGGAGGGAGGAATGTCGGGGGAGCAATGGACCATTGTACGCGTCGAAGCGACTAATTATTTCAGCGCACTCCCCGTTCGTGAACTCTCGATTTTGAGAGCGGCCAAGTCGGCGGATGTCCCCGTAAGAGATGATCTCGTTAAGAGCATACATGTGGGCGTCCATTGTTCCTGTGAAAGAGGATCAACAGAATTATCAGAAAGACTGATTAAGCAAAACAATATAATGCAATGAGGAATAAAATGCCATCTTCAAACTCTAAGATCCATGAACAAATCTTAAGAGTTCTTCTATATGGTTTGGAAGGAGCAAAGCTCCATTAAAGAACTAAGGAAATACAAGGTGATTCTTTTAGAGAGCAAAGCTCTATTATTGGAACCTTAATAGGGTCCCCTTTAGTCCTCGTTAGATCCTTTTAGATCTATAGAGCAAAGCTCTGCTAAGTAAAACCCTAAATGGGTTTTCTTTAGATCAGGGATTTATTGAGAGCAAAGCTCTGTTTATGAAACCCCAATGGGGATCTTTTTAGATCAAAAGATCTGTAAGAGCAAAGCTCCTTGGTTAAGGTTAATTTAAGTTAATTTGATTTAAATTAATTTTATCTAAAGTTTCTAACTCTGGAAATGAGCAAAGCTCTAAAGTTCTGGAAACGAGAGCAAAGCTCTGAAATTCTTAAGCAAGAGCAAAGCTCTGGTAATTAAAATCTTGAAGATGGTGAAGATTTTCTAAAGGGCCATAGGTCCTATTTATAAGACGCTTGCGCCCCTTCAGCTCACCCCTTGATCCAACGGTCAGGAGCTTGCCACCGTTGCACTCACGTGAGCGCAACGGTGGGGGGGCATTTGTTTCCCCCAATCAGAGCAAAGCTCTGCTGGAAATTCAAAATTCAAATTTTGAAGCAACGCTTCAAATCCCGGGCGCAACGCGCCACGTGTCAGGCGCAAACGCATCAGCGCAGCGCCCAAGGCAGCGCACCCAATCAGAGCAAAGTTCTGTGTTAAACAAAGCAACGCTTCAGTTGCGCAAACACTGCGCTGCGCGACACGTGTCAGCGCAGATGCGCTAGCGCAGTTGCGCTGCGCTGTGCGCTGCGCGACACACGTGTCACGCGCTGGGGCATCTGCGCCAAACAGAATTAAAATTCTAAAGAAATCTTTTCTGTTCTTATTAAAACAAGAAGATTTTCTTCTGTAAAACAGAAGCCCTTGGATCAAAAGATCCAACGGTGGGGAAAATTCCCCAAATCACTCAGAGAAAGATCTCTTTAACTAATTTATGGGCACTATAAAAAGGACCCTAGGCCTCAATTCAAAGCATCAACATTTTCTTGAAAAAAGTCAAGAGCTTCAAACAGAAAGAGAACTCTGAGAAAATTTCAATGAAAAAGGTAAAAACCTTCACGAGAGAGAAGAAATCTCTTTTAATAAATCATTGATCTAAAAACCAGATCAATGATCTTCACATAATAAACAGTGCTTTGCACTTCTTATGAACCACTGGTTCTTTAAAACAAGAAAACAACAAAATAAAAAAATAGCGCTTTGCACTTTTATGAACCTCTGGTTCTTGAAATAAAAAGAAAAACTTATTTTTCTTTGATCTAAATTAGATCAAGAAATCAAATAGTGCTTTGCACTTCTGTTCTTGAATCTAAAAGATTCTTAGTGCTTTGCACTTCCAAACTGCGCTGTTGCGCTCTTGGGAAAGCGCCACGTGTCAGCATCTGAATCATTTGCGCTATGAGCTTTGAGATAGAACTTTACTCTCTGTGATTGGCGCAACTCACCAAGGTGCGCCACGTGTCAGCAGCGCAAGCGCAGCGCACTAGTGCGGCGCACTGCGCTTGCATGACACGTGTCGTCGTCACAAGCACTTGCGCTCTCTAATTGGCGCAAAGCGCCTGAAAATGCAATGCATTTCCTGAAGGGCCAGACCCAATTAAAAGACCAAACATGCCTAAATAAATTGATGTTCTGCATCTTTTATGGGCAGAGCCCAAACAAAAAAATAGAAAATAATGCAATGCATTATTTGAAAATGGGCCAAGCCCTAGCACAGGTCTAACAGACCAAAAACAAATAAAAGGCGTTGAATATTTTTCAACTGGACTTAGCCCAATCATGGCCGTAAGTCCTCAAATTAAATTGACTGAGCGAGATTGCTCCCTTAAATCAATTTATATCCGGTTCGAGGGTACATCTCCGAGCTCCTCTGACTCCTCTCGTTGTAATCCTTCAACGACGTCAGAGAGGCGACGGGTCCCAACGACCACACATGAATATGGACTGCGGGGTCCTTAAACTCGTGGACCGAAACGTCCTTAAACTAATATTGGACCGAAACGTTCTTAAACTAATATTGGACCGAAACGTCCTTAAACTAATATTGGACCGAAACGTCCCTAAACTAATAGCGGACCACCACGTCCCTAAACTGGAATACGGACCACCACGTCCCTAAACTGGAATACGGACCATCACGTCCCTAAACTGGAATGCGGACCACCACGTCTCTAAACTGGAATATGGACCGCAATGTCCCTAAACTACCTATGGACCACTACGTCCCTAAAACTGGAACAATAGAGCCTCCAAATGCTCTCTTGTCGGATCTAAACGATCCCGTTTAAGTTGATCTTAGCCCCCAAACACGGCTAACGTATCCTTAAACATTCAAATGGACTATAGAACTCCAAATCAACCTTGGTTCAAGGGTACATCTCTGAACTCCTCTGACATCTGCCGTTGTAATCCTTCAACGACGTTAGAGAGATGACGAGTCCCGATGGCCAGATATTAAATGGATTATCATGTTAAGTTGATCTTAGTCTCAAACAGGACTATCGTATCCTTAACGAACGTTTAAGTTGATCTTAGCCACAACGCGACTAATGCATCCTTAAACTAAAAACACCAAACCCAAATCTAAGTAAATACGGATTTGGACTAATCCACGTCCTACGGGCGACGGCATTACTCAGTCTCCGTATACAATCTACGGGCAACCACAAACAAAACAAACACACACGACACGAAGTGAAATTCTGGAGAAGGAGAAAGTTGTTACCGTGATGCGGTAGCGTAATTAACTGCAGGGGCTTGCGCCTGCAGGGAAGAGCGTCCCCACAATCAAAAACCCCTCAAGCGAGGGGGAATCTGACGAAGTCTGCTACATCGGCCGCATCCGTTTAAACCTCCGATACATGGTGCTATAAATCAACTTGGCATCTTCGGAGAGGTGGACGGATAAAACCAAATAGCATCTGCCCCGAATCTCAGCGTCAGGACATCGCGGTCCTGTGCGCCGCCGTTCGGAGGGGAACAGTACCAAAGGCGTGTGGACGAAGCCGCCATGCTTGGAGTAATAAGGGGAATGCTGGAGAATCAAAAGAAACAGACCGAGCTGATCCAGCAGCAAGCGGAATCGTTTCAGGAAGGTTTGCAGATCGTTCAGCAGTCTGTGAACAATGTTGGAGCTAAACCAGTTGACCGAGTAGGGACCGTTGCAGATTTCAGGCGTTTGGGTCCGTCTGTATTTACTGGTTTTAAGGAGCCGTTGCCAGCGGAGCAGTGGCTAATTGACACAGAGAACTTGCTTATTGCGGCATAGATTCCAGATGAGAAAAGAGTTGATGTGGTACGCATTCAGTTAGTGGACTACGCCCGAGAATGGTGGCTTGTGGAGGAGACCCGCTTGACCAAGCCGATCAAGTGGGCGGATTTTTCGAAGAGTTTCCTGGAGAAGTTCTTTCCGCGGACTGCACGGGAGGAAATGGAAGAGAAATTCATCAGTCTGAAGCAGAATGGTGCGGCCGTGGATGTGCATGCAGCAGAATGGACAAGACTCAGCAGATTCGCTGGACCTTTAGTTGCCAACGATGCAGACAGGGCACGGAGGTTCATGCGCAGCTTGGACGTGGACATCCATAGGCAGATTGTCTCCCTGGGTTTGACCACTTTCTCATAAGTACTTGCGGCAGCCCGAGAGCAGCAGAGTTTATCTGGGATGAAAGGGAGTTTGCAGCAGACAGCAGTTGCGGTAAGAAAGCCAGCATTTGTACCAAACCGAGCTCATGGTCGCAGAGGTATTCCAGTGGACCGTCGAGGCGTAGCACCCATGAAGAAGCCTGTTGTCATCGATCGAAGAAAGAGCATGACTTGTAACTACTGCAATTTACCTGGCCACGTGCAAAAGGATTGTCGAAGGAGGCTGGGACTCTGTTTAGTTTGTGGAGCGGCAGATCACGCTGTCAGCGCTTGTTCGTCGAAGCTTCGTTCGAGGGATGATATTCAGAAGCCTTCGCAGAGACCGTTCCAGGGATAGAAACAACTGACTCAGGGACCTAATCAGGCTCGAGCTTTTACCTTGACAGCTGAAGAAGCTAAGGCGTCAGGAGAAGTTGTTTCAGGTATTCTACTCGTTCATGGTTTTCGCGCATTACCGTTATTTGATTCTGGTGCATCCCATTGTTTTTTATCATCCAAGTTTATAACTACACACTCGATTGCCTGCACGACCATGTCTAGTTTCTGGGACATACACACTGGGAATGGGAAAATCATAGCTAGTAGGGAATGTAAAGACTGTACAGTTGTTGTGTGCGGACGGGAGCTTTTTGCAGATTTCTTGGTGATTGATAGGGGCAGCTACGAAGTCGTCTTGGGAATGGATTTTCTTGGTACTTTCCACGCTCACATTGATTGTAGGGCAAGGAAAGTAATTTTCCAGATTTCCGGACATCCCGAGTTTAGCTTCACTGGGGGAAGCAATTCTGTCGGGCCAGTCGAGTTTAGGGATAGGCCGACAAACAGTATTCTTGCATCAATGGAATTTGATAAAAGTGAAGAGCCACCTGTTTTTTCGCGATTTTATGGACGTGTTTGAAGATATATCGGGATTACCGCCGAAGCGAGACGTGGAGTTCGCAATTGATCTTATTCCTGGTGCAGCGCCAGTATCCAAAGCGTATTATCCAGTGGCACCAGTGGAGTTGGAAGAAGTCAAGAAACAGGTTGCTGAACTGCTTGAGAAGAGTTGGATTCGAAGCAGTAACTCTCCTTGGGGAGCTCCAGTTCTTTTAGTAAAGAAAAAAGATGGCACGAGAAGGATGTGCATCGACTATCGAGAATTAAACCGGGTGACTATTAAGAACAAGTACCCGATCTCTCGCATTGGAGAACTTTTTGAGCAGCTTAGTGGCGCGAGGGTATTCTCGAAGCTGGATTTGCGATCCGGATATCATCAAGTCCGAGTAAAAGCAGAAGATATTTGCAAGACGGCGTTCCGAACTCGGTATGGACATTACGAGTACTTAGTAATGCCCTTCGGAGTAACGAATGCACCGGCGATATTCATGGACTTGATGAACCGAATCTTTTCACCATTCTTGGACCAGTTTATTGTAGTATTCATTGACGATATTCTGGTTTACTCGAAGAGTTTTGAAGAGCATGCTGAACATTTGAAGATCGCACTGCAAACGTTGAGACAAGAGAAGTTACATGCGAAGATGAGCAAGTGCGAGTTTTGGCTGGAAGAAGTAAAGTTTTTGGGGCATGTTGTGTCTGGCGATGGAATCGCCGTCGATCCCGAAAAGATTGCAGCAGTTCGAGATTAGCCGATTCCAAAGAATGTTGCGGAGATAAGAAGTTTTCTTGGACTCGCAGGGTATTACAGAAGATTTGTGGAGAATTTTGCTCGTCTGGCGGAGCCGTTAACCAAGCTTACGCGCAAGGAGGTACCTTTTGTATGGATGGATAAATGTGCATTAGCTTTTGAGACGTTGAAGCAGAAATTGATAACCGCCCCTATTCTGACCGTGCCAGACAATTCCGGAGGATTGGTGATTCAAAGCGACGCATCTGGGAAAGGATTGGGATGTGTTTTGATGCAGCATGGGAAGGTTGTAGCATACGCATCGAGACAGTTGAAGACCCATGAGAAGAATTACCCAACTCATGACTTGGAGCTTGCGGCTGTGATTTTCGCTTTGAAGATTTGGAAATACTACCTTTTAGGCGAAAGGGTCGAAGTTTTCACGGATCATAAGTGCTTGAAGTATGTGTTCACGTAGAAGGAGCTTAATATGAGACAACATAGATGGTTGGAGCTGATGGCTGACTACGATCTTGATCTTAAGTACCATCCGGGGAAGGTTCATGTCGTGCCGGATGCGCTTAGTCGGTTACCAGCAATTCAGGTGTTAACTACGCAGAAGGAGCTCGTTGAAGATTTTCGAAGATTTGACTTGGAAGTTGTGCTACCGCATTCTTCGGGACAGTTGATGCAGCTGCAAGTACATTCGTCGTTGATCGAGAATATTAAAGCAGCGCAATCGCAGGATCCTAGATTTCAAAAGTTTCGAGAACAGGTTGAAGCTGGACTACGAACAGATTTATTGATCCACGAAGATGGTTCGTTGAGGTATGGTAGCCGTTTGTGTGTACCAAAGGGAGATACTCGTGAAGAACTTATGAAGGAGGCATACAGTTCAGCTTATTCTGTACATCCAGGAGGCACAAAGATGTACCGAGATATTCGACAGCATTTCTGGTGGGAAGGCATGAAACGGGAGATTGCTCGCTTTGTGGCAAAGTGCTTGGGTGTCAGCAAGTTAAGGCTGAACATCAAAGGGTTGCTGGTTTATTGCAACCACTTCCGATTCCTCAGTGGAAGTGGGAACATATAACCATGGATTTCGTGACGGCTTTACCGCGGAGTCCAAAAGGCAACAATGCGGTATGGGTGATTGTTGATCGATTGACCAAGGCAGCTCACTTTATCCCTTTTCGGGTTGGTCAATCAACAGAGACTTTGGCGGAGCGGTACATGCAGGAGATTGTAAGATTGCATGGAGTACCGGTAAGCATCGTGTCCGATCGTGACACTCGGTTTTTATCACACTTCTGGAGGAGTTTACAGGAAAGTTTGGGGACTCGATTGAAGTTTAGCACAGCTTATCATCCTCAAACTGATGGTCAGTCGGAGAGAACAATCCAAACTCTTGAAGATATGTTGAGAGCATGCATGTTGGACTTCAAGGGGTCTTGGGAGGATCATCTACATTTGGTGGAGTTTTCTTACAACAACAGTTTTCAGGCAACTATCCAGATGGCTCCGTTTGAAGCTTTGTATGGTCGTAAATGTCGTTCACCTGTTTGTTGGGACGATGTCGGTGAACGAAGATTGTTGGGACCAGATTTGGTTTTGCAGACAATAGAGAAAGTTAATACTATCAGGAATCATATGAAAGCAGCTCAAGACCGACAGAAGAGTTGAGCAGATACGTCGAGAAGACCTCTAGAGTTCGCCGTGGGTGATTTGGTATTCTTGAAGATATCACCGACTAGAGGGGTGATTCGCTTTGGAAGTCGAGGAAAGCTCGGTCCTCGATTTGTTGGACCCTTTGAGATCTTGGAGCGTGTTGGTGAGGTAGCGTATCTTTTGGCGTTACCGCAGTCCTTAGCGAATGTGCACGATGTGTTTCACGTATCTCAACTCCGTAAGTATGTTCGTGATGAAACGCATGTATTGGATCATTCGGAGCTGACGGTACGAGAAGACTTGACTTTCGAGGAGCGACCGGTTGAAATTGTGGATCGAAGGGAAAAGGTTCTTAAGAACAAGGTGATCCCTCTTGTACTTATTTCTTGGGGTAATCGCTCGCATGGAAAGTCCACTTGGAAACGAGAAGATGAAATCCGGCAGAAGTTTTCTCATCTCTTCTTATAGTTTGTTTTCGTCTATCTTTGTGTTCTTGGAATTTAGAGGACGAAATTCTTTTTGTAGTTGGGTATAATGTAACAACCGAGCCCAATTCTACTAATTTCAGTTACCATATGAATGGTGTGTGGTATTTATTTCTTTGATCTTACTTGACTGTTGCTTGTTGAGATTTACCCCGACATTTCTAATGCTGCATATAACAATTTGAGTCTTTTAAAATAAATTAAAAATATTTGTCATGGCATGCTTGACACCCCTAACCCTGTTGTAGCGTCCTTATATCGTGTTCTCTCCCCGTTCAGTGAAACGGGCGAGTTTGGACGGCTACGCGCACGTGCGTGTGTCCGTTTTGGGGGTATGCTTTTTAATTGTAAAATACTTCATTTTAAATTTTGGATCCTGGGTATAATTTTCTTATTTCAAATTCAAATTTTTGGACCCGACCCGGGCGCAATTCTGGAATATTTTGCATTTGCGCCAAATCCTTTTTTAATATATTTTTTTTAAACCAACGAAAATAAAATTCAACCCTCTGAAAATATTTTTCCATTTCTTTAAAAATCTTTCCCTAACTGTTCTAACCCCCCACAAATCTTTCTCTTCTTTTCCTTGTTGGCCACGAGCCAATCACAATTCGTTTAAATCTTTGCACTGTTCCTTAGGTCCCACCTCCTCAACCAATCAACCAATTGAACGCCTTCCTCTGCACCGGGCCCACACCAATTTTTCCCCCTCAGCTTTCTTTTTCTCTCTCTCTCCTCCATCGCAGATTCCTTTCTCTCTCTCTCTTCTTTCTCTCTCCTCTCGCACCTTTCTCTCACCTCTCGCGATTACTGTTCACTCCTCGGATCGCGTCACCGCCTCCTTGCTACGCTCACCTCCCTTCACGTTTTATCTTCTTCCTCTCTTTATAACTCCGCGTCTCCTTCTTAACCCATTGCAGTAAAACCCTAACCCTAGCCACTCCTCTTCCTACCCGAGCCGACCTCGTCAACACCTCGATCCCATCCTCTCCTCATCCTCTTTCTCCTTCCTCCTTCATTCTTCTCCTTCTCCCTCTCCCGAGACCCTGCACACCCGCTGCACCCCGGAACCCATCACCGCCACTGTTCCGTCGCCGCCGACTCCCTTCTCGTCGTCACCATCTCCCTCTCCCTTTGTTCTTGCCCTCTGATCTTTCCCCGAGCGCTTAACCTGCAACCCTAGCCGAGTCTTCCCTGCAGCGTGGACCCTGTCACCTTGCCTTTGAGCTCGCCGGCGATCCCTTGCCGTCGACTTCTCACCTTGCAACCTCATACTAGACTTCTCCCAAACCCAGTGAGATATCCCTTCTCTCTCTCATTTCTTCTCTTCTCTTCTTTCTATTCTTCTTCTGTTAAGGTTTTCTTTTTCTGTTTTCTTGAAAAAGATTCCTCTGTCGATCATCGGAGTTCCGTCGATCTCATCACCGTTGGCCCGGTCACCACCGTTAGCATCCCAGTGAGTGATCTTATTCCCATTTCGTCTCTTATTCTTCTCTTTTCTTTCTTTCATCCATTCTTGTAATTTAATGTTTACTGTTTTGGGTTCGCCGGAATCCGACCGTGCCGGCGACGATTCCCGACGATCCAGCGAGGAACCCTGACCCGTGTGGCTCCACTGTTCGTCGTTTGGGTTCTTTCCGTGAACCGTGCGCACGTCGCGAGATTTCCCCGCCGACGTTTAACGTTCCGTTTTCCCGATTCGCGACCCGTCGAGGCAAGTACCCCTTGCTACATGCTAAATAATATTTACATATATATTGATAACACCCTAAACCTGCAGTTTCACTTTAGTACTATAATTTCCCATTTTCATGTTCAATGTCGTGTTATATCATTTTATCTTCCAAGCTTGAAACCTACCGTTTGCAATTACTGTATTAAACCTAATAACCACATTTACATGTTTTAATCACACTTCCACTATTGACGTAGCCTATGGCACTTCCTCTATAGTTTTATTTCATTCAGACACTCGTGTATATTTAACCTGTAATTGCTGGGATTTCATCCATTGAACCTATATATAAACCATTGCACCCTTCAAATTCTTAAACTTGTTAACATGATTTAACGACCATAATTGTCATACTGTATTCTTATAATGTTGAAATCATCTCTGTGACACAACTGATAAATGTACTGTTAATTGAGTGAATCTGCCTATTGCTTAATTCATTGCTTAGATCATATTGTTGATAACCATGCTTGATTATGTAACTGATTATGAGCGCACCTATAATATCGTTTACATCTTGACATGACTTGCTTCATCATATTGTGTGACCCGACATGGTACCGTATACTGCTTGACTTGACCTGATGTACCATAACTTGACTCGTTACCTGATCTTGTGTCTAATGCCAACAAACCTGACATGTAGTTCTCATGGACCGTTCCTGTTGTCTATCCAGACAAACCTGCTTACCTGATCCTGCGTTGGCATTAGTTCTTGATTACTGAATACTTGACTTGACATACACATATAACCTGGGGGTATGGGGAAATCAAAGGTGAAACCTGACTTGTAACTCAACAGTTCGCTACTTGTTCTAATCAGTTTAGAGGCTAGGCCAGCCTTGGGATGAGGCTGCTGACATCATTCATCTGTACATATTCCTGTTTAGTGCCTAGCGGCATGTCTCGGTTTCAGCCCGAGAATCTGGACCGTGGTCCCGGGTATGCACAGGATACTATTGAGTTACATCGATGATTCACCAATTTGATTTCAAAAACTTTAGAACACAAAACCTGATAGAATAGTTTAGTTTACCCACTGCACACTACCCTGCACTGCCCTGATGTATATTATTGTTACCCTTGCTTTATTCATGTTTATATTCGCATTGCCTATTATCCTGTTTATATTTTTATTACTTGATGTCACGACGCGCTGACGTCTGGGTTTTGCATGGTCCAGATCCTGTACCGCTGTTGCAGTCCGAGCAGGAGTACTTCAGCCAACAGGCTGAGCTGTGAGTGTCAACAGTAGTTAGCTTTTCTTTTCTGCATTTTATTCCTGATGTGAGCCCGCATTATGGGACATACATTCCAGTTATTTTGTATTGGATCTTTCGCTTCCGCATTTTATTATTCTTGACTCATGTTATCTTGGATTATGGACATGTTTTAGATAGTTTTATTTTGTTCTTGATATCTCTACAGCCGTAATGTGACTGTGGATGGATACTTCCTACCCACAGATTGCATGGTTGGCTATGTCACGTGCTCATTTTAGCGTACTCTGGGAAGCGGGGCGTGACAATAAGATTCCACATCTAGTCAAAAAGTGAGAAAAATCATTAAATATAAGGGTTGTAACTGTTGATACAAGAGGAATCCACTGCTTTGGAACCTCCTATAAATAGCAATGAAGAGAACTTGTGTAGCGGCATAATACAAGTGAAGAAAACTTAATAAAATTTTATAAGTTTTTGTTGACTACTTAATAGTCTATTTATGATTGAATTAGAGAAGATAGAAGAGAAAACCTCTACACTTGCAATGAAGGTTCTAAATGATTACTAAAGGGTGAAAGGTATCGAGATGGAAGGACTCGAAGTTTCCAAGGGGTTAATGTGATCACTATGACCATTTAGAATTGAGTTATTGACTGCAAGGGTTAGAGGGAGGAAACGACATGTTGGGACACGCTCTTTTCCCGCTCCCCAGAGCTGCATTCAACTCAACACCAAAAACTATGTAGCATTGGGTGCTTTATTGTTCTTGTATAACATTGAATTGATGTATGTGTAAATTTGCAATTGTTTAGTTTGAAAATGGTTTTGACAGTGTAATCTTGTAATGATCTAGTGTTTGTGTAAAGTTGCAATTTTTTCTGAAAAGATTTATTCCCTAAAATAAGGAATTTTGTTGAATATAAGTCAGTTTTGAAGATTGATTACAAATTTTTCTGTAAAAATAAACTCTTCCAACAATAAATATCTGCCCATAAAAAAAAATTTGATATGGATCCACATGAAATTCCATGTAATTTACTTCAAACAAAGATTTAAAAACTTAATTGATGATGGCAAAATTCCTAGAGTATAAAGTAAATCCGAAAGCCAAATGTGATCTAGGGTTCGTAATTAGGGAAATACCCTAGATCTGGGTTCAAAATTAGGGAAATACCCTAGATTTGGGTTCAAAATTGTGAAATGCCCTAGATCTATGGTTAGAAATTAGGGAAAATATCTCAATTTTTCTCCGGATCTCAGCTCTCACATCGTTTTTGTGTCACATTCACTGAAGATCTGGGTTCGTTGAATGATTTTTCCACAAACGCGTGAATCACCACAGAATCGGCTCCTTCAATTTTGGGTTCCCTTTCTAAAAGGAGATCCAATCTTAATTTGGGAAAGACGAGGCGTAATAAGGTCATTTGACACCAGCCAGGGGAACGGAGTAACGATTGCAAAGTTCAAGGGGTTTTAGACTAACTGCAAGACTATAGGGGGGTTTCTGAATAATATCCCAAACTTCATGGGGAATTTGGTGAAATAAACCACAAAATGATGGCAACAAGGTCACTTGTAGCTCATGTTACATGCTTCAAAGCGTTTTCATGTATCATGTTATTTCTAAAAACACACCAAATACTTGTTATTTCTAAAAACAACACCAAATTCTTTGCCGTTATCTGAAAAGGACACATATGTGAGACTGCAGTTAATATGATGAGTTGCTAGGATGAGTTAATATAGTTAGGGTTAAAATATATTAAATTTGGACAACATCCGCCCTTCATCATCTCTCAACACTCAAATCCCCATACCCTATTGGATGTGACTTGAAAATTTGAACACTATCCTTTTCTTTGATTCCATGAAATACCGCATGCAGCTTCCCACAATTTAATATACATGTCTATAAGGGAGTTTTGATTGAATAATGAATGAAATGTAAGCTTTGGAATGACACAGAGCCCTTTCGGTAATTGATCAAACAGTTGGTGGCGGATTTTGTTTCGGGAGATGGTTGAATGAAAGATAGAGTGAGATGGTGAGGTTCCCGATGGCTTCTTGTTTCTAATCTACGCAAGTTCTGTTTTATTCGTCAATAATGAAATTTACAACTTTACACGCCACATGATTATCCTTCAGGAGATAAAGCTGACTGTACAGCATCTTTCTATCAATTTAATTGTTAGAGCTTCATAAGCTTCTCTCAAAAAAATTTAGATTTTTGAATGCTGAAACAGAATAGATATATAAAGAGAAATTAAAGTTCAGGATAGATATATAAAGAGAAATACAAGAAAGGAGGGGGAGAGAAGTGAGAATAGATGAAGTTCTCCAAAAATATTCTTGATTTTGCTTTATCTAATAAATAAAACAAGAAATTAAAGTCCAATAATACTCCTGACCAATAATTCTTCTTAAAACCATCAATAAAGGATGCACAAAATCTGATATTCCATATATATAATTAGCCTTTAACATTAATATAAAAATATTGTACCAGGCATACTAAGAAGAGCGAAAACGGTCAAATAAAAGGGGCAGCTTTAGATAATAAAAATTACAACTTCAGAATTGTTGGGGCCCTTCAATGAAAAAGGGCACCCTCCAAAAAATGGCGTATGCTGCTTAAATGTGGAGAGCACACGGTATTCTTTAGTAAAAGGCGAAAGAATAGTTCGCTTTGTGCTCACCACGCAGCTGCGTAACTGTACAAATCCTCAAGGCCCATTTATTTATAGCACTCAACTCTTGGTCTCTCTCTCCTTTCTGCCGATGTGGGACTAAAGAAACCTAAACCAAACCGTGCTTTAGAATTAGGGTCGTGATCAAACCTTAAGGCTTGAGGCTGTTTCTTCTCTCTCTCAGGTATCCTTTCTTCATCTCTGATTGTCTATTTGAGTTTGGATTTTGATCTTTTTCCCACCTTAATTCTGTGTTATTGCTTAGGGTTACAATTAGGGTTTGAGAGAGATTTAGGTTTAAAAAGTTACAGAATCGAAAAAAAGGAATTTTGGGATTGTGGAGAGATGTCTTGGAGAATGAAGTTGGGCAGCCAAGTGGTTGGAAAACATTTATGGGGATGTCTTTGCTGTTTGTAGCATGAGGGCTTGAGACATGCCTAACCTTATTAGGATTGGAGGCACCAAAACCACCTATGGTTTGCCCGGAACACCCTAGGGGCTAAACAAACCCCATCACCAAAACCCTCCCGCCGACATTCCATTCCGGTTAGTTCTTACACTTTTCAGCCTCTTTTATACCCAAGTTGCCCGCCTCTTCCTTCATCAGCCACTCTAGAATTCTGGGGCAGTTGGGTCGATTTATGTAAAAACCAACAGCCAAAGATGTTGCTTAACGGAAGGTAACGTCGGGTTTTTTGGGCAAGTCGGGTAAATGATGGGCTGGTTTTGGTGAAATAAGCATTCATTGATTGAATCTTATAGGCGTAGGGGTAAAGCCTTCCTTTTGTTGTTGCGTGAAAACAAATCCGCTTATATATATGAGTTTACTTAAAACCCTTGATTCATACGAGGCTCGAATAAACTTATGATACCTGAAGAATCGCTTATCAGATTTATAATCACATTTCTATGGTTTGATATTTGGAAGAAATCGATCCACAAAGCCAATTGAGATTTAGCATCAATGGATATTCCTTGCAGTTAAGGGCTATCGACGCACGTATCCTGATCTATCATAGTTATAAGCAAATGTAAAGGATTGTAACTAAAAGGGACAAGCATTCGAGATGGATTCATATAGCTTGCTCCAAGCACAATGGCATGCGATAGATTATTAGTTTTATTCGTCTTTTCATTTCAATCAAAACGTTTATTGTCGTAAATTCTAGTCTTGTTTTACCATTATTCATAGAGAATAGCACCTCTTGTATATGCATTGCGGAGCAAATTGCTCTAGACCATTACCAGAACCATCCATTTATCTTGATAACGAAAAATTGATTGCCATAATAAACTAACAAGATTAAAGGAATCCGAATATACCTATTGTAACATTTCGGAATACGATATAGTGAACCAACAAATATTTTCAAATGGTAAACACAAGCTAAATCAACCGCAGAATGATTCAATAAAAAGAAAAGAAAAGAAACTAAATATTAACTACTGAAGTCGATTAAAACAGCATCTCCCCCTCTAAACATTATACAAAGACTCGGTCCCTTTCTAATCATAGTTTCAGATACACAAAATACTATTACGAATTCTTACATATTCAACAGAAATGCCACAACCACCATCAATGCCATCGACACCAAAAGCTCAACCTTCGCTCCGTACCCCGCGCCGATCCAACAGATAAGTGATCCTGACAGTCAGCTATATGCTCACGTTATAATTTGTATTTATACTCTTTCTATTTATGAATTAGGGTGTAATATATAATAATTGGGATCATATTATCATTATTAACAATATAAAAGGTTTTACCCGAAATCGTTTTAGGGTTTTCTTCTCATCGACCCAAATCCTTCTCTGTCTCGTGACTCTTGCCGCCATCGAGTGTCGCCGTCGACCCTAAATCCTTCTCTTCCACCGAAACCTCCACGTCTACCCGAATTAATTTATGATAAACTGCTCTTCTATGCCAAGGAAATCTTGCAAAGCAACACTACCACCTTTGTGGCTTTGATACCATGTGAAAAATTATGGACCCAAGAAATCTGGATCCGATGCTACAATGGTGGACCAAAGTTTACACTAGCCCAAGACTCACAACCACAATAGAACACTGAAAATGAGGGGAAACTAGAGGATAATTTTCATGAATAATTTATCATCAATCACCTACAAAATTATGAAGCTTGAGAGCTTAATGTGGGTGCTGTAGACATTTAGGTGGAATGGTTTCATGGAGGAGCAGTGCTACAGGGATTTTGGTGGAATGGTTTCATGGAGGAATTGTCTTAAATTTTTGGCATAGATGGAATAGTGATTCAAAGGTTGAATGGGGAAATGGAGTAATTAATGTTTTGGGAAGGATAAAAGTCGGTGGGTTCGATGATTTAGTTGAATTTAAACTCAGCCATGCATGGTAGTGGGAAATTTGTAGAGAGAGAAAGAGTGCGATGGATTGATGGATGGGGCATGCGTCTCCCACACATGTGCAAGCTCTAACATTCAAAAATAGCCCTTATACATTATGTCCTCACTACATCTCTAATGGTAAAATTAAAATACTACTAATACAATATTCCAAAAATACGCTTTAATAAATATAACAGGTTCTACAATATGTGTTCTAATAGATTCAAGTAATACGCTTTTCTTTCAGTTATTTATATGAGTTTTGTTTTATGACTCTTGAGATTTCTTTTTCATTTATTCTTTTTTTTTGCACATTGATGTTATTCCTACTGATAGCTTGCTTCTAACTTTTCTACTTGGCTTTTTGATCATAACAAGGAAGGTTCTGCTATTTCGAATAAAAATAAGAATAAACTGCTCAAGATTTGTGAAGATTCGTTGTTGCATTAGATTGCTTGTTCAAAATTATTGTGGTTTTGATGTGTTCATCATAAAATTTATTCATTTGCCACATTGTCTTGGTTGATTTTTTGAGCTGTAGTATGAAATGTCTCAATTTGTCGGATTCAATCATACCATAGTTCTTATTTTCAACTATTCTCTGGTTTTCAAATTGGTATTATTTGAGTGAAGTTCTATATGTTGCAAGTGGCGCTAGGAAAATGAGCTTTTAGGTTATAATGTGGTTTTTCGTAAACTGAAGGAAACAAGTCGAAAGTTTGTGCTTAGTTTTTGTATTACATTGTTACTGATTTTTCGATTCTAAAGGAACCTTGTTTTTAGATGTGCAAGCAATTTAAAAACCGGATCCAAACATGCCCATACATTGATCTGGAGATGTCAGTATCAAATTAAAAAGGAAACTAAAAATGTTATCCAATTTTTCCATTCTGTTGCTAGTGGCAATAGGGAAATGAGCTTTTGAGTTGTATTTTTGGTAAATTACAGGATACAGCACTAAAGATGTATTGATTTTTTACAGTACTATATTGTTACTGATTTTTCAGATGTGTTCACACATTCTTGAAATCAGTTTCGAGCAGTCCCATATATCCATCTGGGATGTCAATATTGTATTGAAAGAGGTTATAATTTGGAGGATTGTCAGTTGGACGAAAATGAAACTCGCCTGTAAGAGGGAAGCATTATTGGGCCGTCCCGCGGTTTGCACTCGACCCATTTTCCGTCTGGCCATCACAAACCCAGTGTCAATTAACTTTTGACCAATTGTACACTAATCCGGCCATAATCACTGTGTAATTGTGCCTAAGATACAGGCGGGGCATGTCATCCTGTAAGGAACATGATAGCTCAAGCCATTTGGCTACTATTGGAAATGCAGGGCACTGCTAACATCTTATTTCTTCCGGAATGAACTTATTTGGCCACTGTGGAATGGAAATGTCTTCCCGTAATGAACCTATTTAGCCACTATGGATGGGACATGTCTTCCTGTAATGAATCCATTCGGCCAAGATCAGATGAGGTGCTGTCAATGGTGCAAACAGGCACATGCCTCGGGAACAAGGCATTGTGAGGCGCATGTTGGTGCACGGCATTGCTGAGACATGTGCCTCGGTGTACCTCGCATCAGGCACATGCTTCGCAGTAATAAGCCTTCACAATGGCATCACATCGCCTCAGGTACATGCTTCGCATCGTCATTTTCTTTACAAACTATCAAATGTCAGTTGCATAATTTGTTTGTCCTGAATTTAGATGTGGTTGATTAAAATGGCGGTTGTTTGTTTATTATCTTACGTGCATTACCATAGCTATTTATTGGGTTATCCGTTGTTGCACTATTTGTAAACTGTTGCTTATTCGTCAATATTCTTCGAGATTATATATTTGGTTTTGCCGCAGTTCTGTAAGTGCAATTTGTTTGTATCTTAAGTTGAATCTGGTAACTAAAATGATTGGTGGTCTATTGTCGCGACCCTCGAGCGTTATCTATTGATTTTGTTACCAGGTGCCACACTATTCTGATCAGAAACCAAACCTTGACTACTGTGTCTATAACATGGTTGAAATGACTTGGTCTGCATTTTGTCACCATTGCCTCCTATTAATCTTGCAATTTCATTATATTCGTTTGCAACAAATTTTAATTTCTAACGATTACCTGAAGTTTCTTGTAATCTATCGATTTTATGTGACGCCTCCCTCCACAACAACAAGAAGCCGCTTTTATCCCAAATTTTTTTTTTGGGAAATCAACCCCCTTGGGGGTCAAACTTGCACCCTCATATTGGAGAGTAAATTGATATCAACTGATCTTAGTCCAGGTGGTCCAAATTTTTGCGGTTAGATACATGATCTTCTTGTTTTAGTTTGTACTGTGGAGGGTTGTCCATTCGATTAAACCAACAATTACCATATGAGGTTTAGACCTTTTCAGAAAAAAATAAAATAAAGGGTAAATTGTCAAAAAGCCCACGGCCCCCTCGAGAGTAGTCAAAAAATCTCTGATATTTTCAAAATTGTTGGGAAATGACTACTATTCAAAATCTTATTGAAAAACCCTTGGATCACATTTCATTCAGGCATTTTCCCTCCAACTACTTAGATATTGCATGCACGTGCATAGATATTCCAGGCAGCTAGTATAAAGGGTGTTTTCATTGGGCCCAGGGTTTTTTTTAACAAGAGCAAAAGGCCCTCCCAGCCCCACTCTACACCCCCCCCCCCAAAAAAAATTGCACCATTTATCACAGTTTTGTCATTTTTAAGTGGGGCATTAATCAACCTGTGCAATCGATCTACTCTTTTATTCTATGTGGGAGCGGCCTTTACATTGCTATGAATACATTAATTTCTTATTCTATCATTTACTGTATTACCATTCATATATCATTATATTCTAATTTCAATCATTCACTTTTGGGACATGCGACATTGAACTCATTCATTTCTTTTCACCGAACCTGGCTTCATTTCCAACTCGGAGATTTGAGACGAACTAGCCTGTCGTTCCTTTGGCCACCAATCTAGCCTTCAACCTCTCAACTGCTCTATCAGCTCTTTGTTGACTTTATAGACCCACTTGTAGCCAACTATTGATTTCCCTAGAGGAAGAGAGAAGCGAAGGAAGGAAGGAGCTAATCTTAGCTGCTACCAGTGAAGCGAAGGAAGGAGCTAATCTCCTGACGAGCGGAACGGTTAACGAGTGAAGCGAGGGTCCCGAGCTGGCACTGACCGAAGAGAAGGAACTGCGCACTCTTCTTGGAGTCGGAGATTTCCGGGTATTTGATTTGACTTTTTATATGCCACTATGCATCTACTTTGAACGATTTCGCGCATTGCCTTCTTTTTTCGATGGCTTAAGAGCCTTGTTTGTGGAGGGTCGGTGTATTGCTTTTTTAATTGCCAGACATAGAGATCCATAAAGAAAAAGTGTTGGCTTTATAGACTTTTCCGCTTCAATTATTCGTTCTGATTCTATGAGCTATATTTTCTCAGATCATCGCATTATGATTAATTATAGCTACTAATTAACGAAAATTGTTATTTATGGATATTGTGCGACCATCAATTTAAACCGTATGTTTATTTCTTTGTGTTGTTTTGTTTAAGTAACATTTTATATATTTTGCTCTTGATATGCTAATTCTAAAGCCCGTAGATTCTAAATCATATCTTCATGTTTTTATGCTTTAGAGTTAATATTCGGTGAAGTTCCTAAACAGATCCAAGATGATGTTCTCATGGTGTATTTGGTTTGTTGATGATATTATTTTTGTTGATGGATTGTCCTTCCTTCTAGATACAACAACCCATTTGACTTGTCTCAGTTTGGCAACAAGGTTAAACCACCGTCTGCATGAGTATAAATTGTGGTTTTGTAAAATTGGGTTTTCACAAAGTCTTGACAATATAGTTTATAGTTTATGAAACCAAGTTTTTGTTTAACTTAAAAACTTATTTTTAGGTGAGAGTAAGAGAGAATGTCTCGAATTTTCGCTTCATTTTACTTATTTTTAAGTGAGATAGAATAAAGGAGGGCACGAAACTTTCCAAAACTACACTATCTTTGGAGTCTAGAAAAATAAGGTTTCAAACTATTAAAACCTTTTGAAACCATGGTCTGAAAAACCTTATTTTGGTTGTCGTACAAACCATATTTTCAATTTTTTGGAGTTTAGAATCGAAATTATATGAAAACGGGGGTGGGTTCGGCAACTTTATGCTCTTCCATGTCCGATTCCCTAAACCGAGCCCTAGAACTGATGTTATCATCAGCCAATGACATGAGATCATCACTATCTCCGTAATCTGATACAAACCTCTGGGTTGCCACCAATATCCAAATCAGTCGTAGCATCTGGAATTTCTTCATCACCTTCTTCAGTACAGCTGAGTTTTTACCTTTGGTGTGTCTGGCAGTAGATGTTTTATGCATCTGTAATATCTCAGGCGTCTGTGAAGTATCTTGCTCCTGACATG
Source organism: Agapanthus africanus (assembly GCA_030015575.1). Taxonomy (NCBI): domain Eukaryota; kingdom Viridiplantae; phylum Streptophyta; class Magnoliopsida; order Asparagales; family Amaryllidaceae; genus Agapanthus; species Agapanthus africanus. The sequence continues at coordinate 486,081,634 of CM057347.1, read as the reverse complement.
TCTCAGGAATTTGTGATGTCCCAGGCTCATGACTTGCCTCATCATTACCAAGATTTATAAAAACTGGATCAGCGGTTTGTTTCTTTAATTTGTGATTCCTGCGTGATCCCGTAACATTTGTGGCTGATTTCCTATCTGAAGATCCAAAATTTAAGTTATATTAGAGTTTTAAAAATAAAATGTAGCTTCAGTGCACCGAATTTAGCATAACTTAACATATATGAATAATTACTTTCTTTCTGTCTTTTACTAGCATTGTACCCGTGCTACGCGCAGGGGTAGCATGAATAAAGGAAAATGAGACAATGAAGTAGTTTTCAGATAAAGATTTAAATTCTATTTAGTCCCTCGCACTCTCAACTTTATTTTGATTATACTCAATGATTAACAGATGCTTAAGAGAACATAAGTTATATTTTTATTTTAAATTAGAATTAGGAATATGTGTTTCTTTCTTTTTCTGAGTTGAAAAGACATGCAAACCATTAATGGATAATAGCATAATAAGGTACATGATATTTATTTAACCTAAATATATAAAATGTGAAAGCATAAAGATATTTTAAGGAAATGCACATTATTAGTCATCCATTTCATTGAAATAGGCGTAAAATATAAGCAAAAAATCATGTTCTAAGTATAGACAAAGTACATCACCATATCCGTATTACATCAGAAAATAAAACAACACTAAATAACAAACTGAAATAAAAAACTTACAATCTCACAGCAGCCTAATATAGTGGAATACTTGGAATATGAATGAAGTGATCTTAGATAGGAGAGTAAGAGTTCAAAAAGTAATAGCAAAATAGAATATTAATAAGTATATCATTTTAGTTTGTTAATAAGGTGTTACTTTTTGAACTCTTACTCGGATCATAATTCACTCTGCATTTGAACAGTTTTCAATATAGTAGATTTGACAAAACATAACTTGACTGATTTGATAGTATCGTAACTTGAGTAAATTAAATAAAAATATTTGGAAAAGATAATATTTGATGTTGTTTAGTGGTGAAGAACACAACAAAAAATGAATGGCGCCAATATTTCCGATTTCAATGGTTTCTCTTGAGACTATCATCATTCAACAACAAACTAAAACCGGTTACGATATGAAAATTATATTCAGCAACAAAAGGAGATGTTAGTTTCTTACCTACAAAAACGAACCATTATAAAGTGAACACAGATTTCAACATCCTACTCAGCAAATATGTCACATACTTCTGAAACCTAAAAATTTTAAAAAAACTTCGAAAATGTAATCAATTAAGAGATGGTAACAATGTTTCCATTGGAATTAATTTTCAAAGAATTTGTTGCACTCGTCCATCCATCGGCAAAACTGACCGCAAAACGTCCTCGGAAGTCGATCATTATCAACCCAGTAGCCATCACTTTTTACCTTCACAACCCTTCCACAGAGCGAGCTTATCCTTGTAAGGAGATCTCGGCTCCATCTTCAACATCACTCTCGTCCAACTTTTATTCGTAATCTGCAAAGTATCTTTTCTGCATCTGTCTACTATCAGATTTCCCGATCTCGTGCACTCTTTAACTTCATGACCAACGCATAAAAGATCGCCGCAAGAAACTTTGTTAAGGATTTCCATGGCGTGTGCCCGTGTATATGCATAAAAAAACGGCATGATCCCGACCACGTATGCCGCTGCAAAGTGGCTACCGGTCATTGCTGTCTTGATATGCTCCATACCCAAAGTCATCCTTCCTAAATTGTATATCTCTTCCTATAGCTTTAAAGAAAAATCCAATATCGATGAATTAGACAACACACACACACACACACACACACACACACATACACAAGTCGCAAGATATGTATTAAATTAAATTATTTACCAGTTCAAGAATGAAGTTGGCATCAAGATTGCCGCTATTTGCACAGTTTCGAAGCAAAATTAGACATGCACATTTTCCCACCAATGCATCCTCAAGTGCTCCTTATTTACGGAGATTGAACGCCCGACCATCTTATCTTTGGAGGACCGATAAAAACTTACATCTAAAATACATACAAAACGACATTAGATAATTCATATGTTGGTTCTGAAATTATAAAAAATAATAAATGCTTACGTTACGTAGGTTTTTAACATCGTCGAGAGGAACCGAGGACTTAGAGACGACTTGCATGGCTGTTTCGATGAGCATATCTTGTGGGAGAGGTCACGGTCGACGTCTTCCTTTTTTATTGGCTTTTCTTTATTACCGACGGACTAAGCTTAAGCTTCATCATGAACAACTTGAGTACTTGAAATAGCCAGGCACAAGTGTTTGTTAGAAAGTGCATGATCATTGTTTATATATATATATATATATATATATATATATATATATATATATATATATATATATATATATATAAGTTCAATATTGTTATTATCCTGGTAGGAGTAAGTCACCAAGTCAGTTTGAAGTTTAAAATTAGAAAGTAGCGAATGCAATTATAGTGAATTGGAAATGTATAGCTTCATGTGTCCCATCATGCATTTTTCTTCATTTTGATATCATATCATATATAAATATGCATAAAGAAAAAAACACATGATTGGATGGATGAAATATATGCATTTATAGCTCATACCATAATTACACCATGCATGTGAAAAACTCTCAATAAAACATATTCTGACAAAGTATAATTTGACTGGTTTAATTGTATCGTAAGTTGAGTAAATTAAATAAAGATATTTGGAAAAGACAATATTTTATGTTGTCTAGTGACAGAAAAGACAACAAAAAATATTTCAGCCGCGAAAATAGGGAATGCAATTAGGATGAATTGGAAATGCTGGCTTCATGTATCTCATCATGCATTTTTCTTCGTTTTGATGCCGTGTCATATATACATAGGGATATAAAAAACACATGATTGGACGGATGAAGTATATGCATTTATAGATCATATCATAATTGCACTCTGCATGCAAAAGATTTTCAATAAAGTATATTTTGGTAAATATATGATTTGACTAATTTGATAGCATCGTAACTTGAGTAAATCAAATAAAAATATCGGGAAAAGATAATACATGATATTGTCTAATGGTAGAGAAGACAATCAAACGTGCTTCAACCGTGAAAATAGGGAATGCAATTATGGTGAGTTAGAAATGATGGCTTCATCTATCCCATCATTCATTTTTCTTCATATATCTATATATGATATTGTAAAAACAATCATCTGTCCAATCGGTGTTATACTTTTCATTCTGTATATAACTTAATATTTAAAATAAATGAACATATATCATTTGAGTTATTGATTTTTATTTTCTTTTAGACTTATTATTTTTAACTTCTTATTAACAACAAGTATTATATAGTAAGTTATCATAAGTATAATGATTGCAAGAATTTATAAAATATTCATATAACTAAAGTTTACGTAATTGTATAAAAATGACCTATAACTGACATGATAAAAAATGAAAGATAAATATCACTTCAACTTTGCGATGATATTACATCTTGATTTTAGAATTTCATTATACATAGCAAGATACTTTTACATCAAGGACAATATCCACGCATTAAAGAAGCGTCAATTATTGCATGCTCGAACACTTCATAAGACGGAGTGATGAACATGCAATGATGGTCATTCTTACGAACATCACTTTCATGATATATTCGGACCGGACAGGTTCCTCGATAGCAATAAAATATGCAGAAGACATCAAGATCCGAATGCAAAGAAACATAACTATGATTTTCAGATAACTGATTGCATATTCCATCTAAATTAAATCCAACTGGATGGTGTCCATTGGTTATGAAATTACGAAACATAAAGCATAATATATTAAAATTGACAATATCAACACTCGTTGTCTATTTAGCAGTATATACTTCTGCAATACACAATTCCAATTGCATTCTGAGTACATCCTTATGCACATCCTGAGAAGTTATACGTAGTTAAGATTTATTTTGTTATTAAAATTTTTTTCTAATGGAAATTTTAATAGAATAAAGTTGAACTTAACATATTTCATGATTTTTATAAAAATAGTATTAGAAAATTATAGAATAATACATGAATTGTTAATTATACTCTACCGTTATACAATTCTATATATTGAAGAGAACTTATATTTCCGGTTGATGGGGATGATATTTCAGGGAGCCCAATGGTTAGATCCATTCGATGCAATACTAATCGTTTATCTGAATTCACACATTGTATTAATATTCCATTAAACTAATTTTAGATACTCCTATGTAGTTGAAATCATTTATTATATATATATTGTATTGATTTATTATTGTTCTTCGTTTCAGTAAGTATACCTAACCAAGTAAATATTGTTACCCCAAAGAAATAAAATGAGTTGTATAGGCAAATAACAAAAAAATATCAAAATGGATATTACTTCAAAGAAATTAAATGAACGATATAAACAAATAACACAAAGTACCATACATGAATTTAAATAAAAACATTTAAATAAGCATAATGCTTTTATAATATCAAAATTGAACTCTAAAAGCAAAAAGTATGCATCAAAAATCAATGAGATGTTTTTTTTATGAAACTTAAGAGAATTTCAAACTCTTCATTTCAAACTCTAGTATATAGACATAATCGACTAAGAAGGTAGTCGATTAAAACGTAAAGAAAAACTTTAAATTTTATTCAAGTATAATCAAAATTGACTTACAATAATATCTGTTAAGTTGTTGAACTTTGAAATGGCAATAACTAAAATTACCTCCCATATACATAGATAAAAGTATAACTATGCCACAGAAAGAGTTGATTGTATTTGTTAATAGGAATCTTTGAAAAAGTAGAGTTATTTTAAAATAACTCTCTGGATAACTCATAAAAGTTACATCAACTTGTAATTTTATGATGCCCAGTTTATGATTTATATGAACTCTCTAACATGTAATACTTTTATCTTATATCTTATAAATCGAAAAATCAAGTATGAATAGTCCCAACAACTTTTTATCCAACACTTATGTATTTTCTCAATGCATTAGTTGTTTTTACTCTACTTATGATAACCTCTCTATGTTGAGGACGGTTTTCAATAAGATATAAATAGACATCAAGAATTAATGCATTCTCCATTAAAAAGAGAGAAGAAAACCGAGATATGCTCTAATCTAAACGACTATTTTCTATGTCATATCATGTATAAATAGGCATGAAGAAAAAATGCATGATTAGACGAATGAAGTATATGCATTCAACTCATATCATTATTACACTTTGTATATGAACGGTTTTCAATAAAGTATATTTTAACAAATGTATGATTTGACTGATTTGATAGCATCGTAATTTGAGTAAATTAAATAAAAATATTTAGAGAAGATAATCCTTGATATTGCCTAGTGATAAAGAAGAGAACCAAACGTGCTTCAACCGTGAAAGCAGGGAATGCAATTATGGTGAATTGGAAATGCATAGCTTCATTTGTCCCATCATACATTTTTCTTCATATTTCTATATATAATATTATACAAACAATTATGTGTCCAATCATGTATTATCTATCCAATCGTTGTCTCGAACATCGCTTTTACAATCTATTCGAAATTGGACAGATTTCTCGATAGTAATAAAATATGCAGTATACATCAAAATCTGATTTCAGAGAAGCAAGTATTATTTGCCATAACAACCAAGTGGTGAATTTTGCAACAAAGTTCTTTTGACCACATGAGGTGATAAAGGAACAAAGGGATAAAAACAATTAATGCATTCTTCGTTAAAAAGAAAAAACAAAGTCGAGTTATGTTTTAGTCTAAATGACTATTTCGATGTCATATCATGTATAAACAGGCATGAAAAAAAAATGCATGATTGGACAGATGAAATATATACATTTACAGCTCATATCATTATTGCACTTTGCATATGAACGGTTTTCAATAAGGTATATTTTGACAAATGTATGATTTGACTAATTTAATAGTATCGTGATTTGAGTAAATTAAATAAAAGTATTTGGAAAAAATAATCCTTGATGTTGTCTAATGATAAAGAAGACAATCAAATGTGCTTCTACCGTGAAAACAGGAAATGCAATTATGGTGAATTGGAAATGCATAGCTCCATCTATCCTATCGTGCATTTCCTTCATATTTCTATATATGATATTATACAAACAATCATCTGACCAATCATGCATCATCTATCCAATCATTGTCCTGAACAGCGCTTTCACAATCTATTCGGAATTGAACAAATTTCTCGATAACAATAAAATATGCAGTATACATCAAGATCTGATTGTAGAGATACACAAGTATGACCCTTTCAAGATAGTTGATAACACAACCCATCTAAACTAAACATTACAGAATGGTACCCATTGGTTATGAAGGCATGAAGTTGCAAAATATGTTGGGATTTATAAGTCAATATCTCTTCTGGAAAAATGATAAGAGAGAACGCATTAAGTAAACCTAGCTAGTGATGAATCTAAAACTTGTTTAAAGGTGTAAAGCTCGATTAAGAGTTTTCAAGATGATCTTGAAAGTTTGGAATCTAAAATTTTTGAGTAAACACATAAATTGGGCGAGGGGGGATTCTCATGGAAATAGAATTCTAAATCACTTATTTCTATAGATTTGTACTTAGTAACTAAAAAGATCCTCTATATGCATAGGCAATGTGTAACACAAACAAATTTAAAATTAATTTGCGGCATGCTAATAATTTGTTTCATTCATCAATTAGGAATTATTGTTTTCCTAGAAGGAGACATGCAAAAAACCTAGTAAAATACAATTTAAACATGAATCTACAACTTCTTTACCAAAACCCTAAATTTAAATGCAAACGACATTTAGAACTCCACTGTTCTTAGTTAAGAACCATAAAAATTCGTTCATATGCTAATACCCTACCAAAACTCTAGCCTTTTCAATTATACCAAACATTCGATCACCTAACAAAACCATAATCTAAATTAATGCAATCTACATCTTCACTTATATTGAAGGCTTTTCAATATTTCAACTAAGACACACTTACATAAGAAAACCCCAATCTAAATTACTATATATTTTACTTTGTAGCCTATATATAGTTGATCATCCATAACTCTTGCCATCTTCACTCTCATATCCGGTAGCCAAATGCAAGTTCACCTCTCGAAATCGCAAAAATCTATCGTTTAGGGCCCCGAAATCACGGTCAAAGATTTGCTCCGAACTTTGACTTTCGAATTAGGAATGAAATCAGCACCCGGATCAGTTAAGATTTGACAGACAGTATCAGAAATCAATTTGGGACACAATCAAATAATTAGTTTCTCGTTTTAACAACTTTTTATTTTTAGCAGTTTTCTATTTTTAGCAGTTTTTCTTTTGATCTATTCGGTCCTACTTGTCATTTCTGTCCTTTTTGTACCTGATAACGTCCTTATTTTTCTACAATCCTTTTGCACATGGTAACGTCTTTCTCTTTTTTCATAACTATTGTCTTTTTTGGTTTAATAATTTTACTTAAGTTTGGTACGAATTATGATCATAAGCCTGCTGTTCCAACCATACAAGTATCCAATAAAGCCAATTGGCAATCTCATTATTTTTTTCATCTGAGTTTTTTCTACACTTGCACACTGGCACTTTCTCAATTTTTTTTGTCTTTTTCTGTCATTTGTCAAATTTAATTGCAAAAACACGACCGAGTTAGAAAATCAAGTGATTTATATTATATATCCATAAAATGTATCATATGATCATCATATTAACCATATTAAACCAATTGAAAATATTAAAAAAACACAATCAGAATTTGTTAACATTGTTCATTTTTCTTCGAAATTTACATGTCAAAATAACATAAATAATAGACAATCGATTAACAAAGAAAAACTAACATTGACATCCTAAATTATTTGACATGGCTCCTCACATCGACATAGCGAGCATGAGTTTTTCTTGAACAATCAAGACACAATGCACTTCATGTGGAATGCTTGATCACAACACAACTTCACTCGTTCGACTAAATCACCGTTGCTACCCATCTCAATTTCTTCAAAACTATAACGACCGTGTTTTCTAATACCTAATAAAATATATTTTATTTAAATTTCTACTATCGAATAATTATTTACGTGTTTCTTTTATAGAATAATAATTTTTAAAGTAATTTTAATAATTTTTAAAGTAATAAATATTATTAAAGGAAATTTCTAAAATCTATTTATTGTTTTTATAGGCTTAAAATGTTTTAGTAAGATTTTATAACGCCTTAAAATAATCTACATATTTTTATCAATAAAAGTAATTAATTCGTAATTAAAAATATTTTAAAAAATAAACTAGATATTATATAACTTTAATAACTAACTAAAACCATAGGAATGATTATATTATTTAGTTTTAGCCTAAAATTATTTTTATACTAAAGATAACAATAAAATATATTTTCTGAATTTTTTTTCCACAATTTTCCCGTATTTTAAACTATTTTTAACAATTTTTTTAAACCAAATTCGATATTTAAAATAATAAACATAATATTATTTTAATTATATATAAAAAATATTTTAAATCCCCTTTAACCTGGACCGTTGGATCACAAGATCCAACGGCCCAGACCTTCACGGCGGCGCCCACGTGGTGGGGATCGCACGCAAAACGCGTGGTCTCCACTCGCAGGCGCACGCGTATCGCGTGGCGACACGTGGCAGGCGACGGGGGCTCGGCGGCGCGATCTCGGCCGTTGGATCAAGATCCAACGGCCACGAAACAGAGGCGGCATGCGCAATCATTAACAGATGATTCGAAAATGATTGGGGGCGCGGATTTTGATGGGATTTTAACGGAAATTTTGGATTTTATGGTTGGTGAAAAAACCCTATAAAAATTCTTTTTCTTTCAAGAGCCAAAATATTTCCCCCCTCCCCCAAACTTGAGTAAAATAGTATTAGGCAATTAAAATCATTGGGGAGGGTAAAGTTAGTGGTCAAAGTAAAGCCTTACAAAGACCAAAACTCAACACCAACCATTCAAAAAATTTATCGATGGAGTACCAAGGTTGGTGGAAGAACATGTCACCTTTTGATGTGAAGAAGTGGGGAGGTGATAAGAGGTGTGATGGAAAAGGACTGCGTCTCAATTTGGAGAGACGACACAGTGATAATGATGATGGATTACTCGCATTATCGTGATTGTCCAAAAGAAGGGGTGGAGGTTCAATTTCTTTGTCTTGGAGTTGATTCATCTCAACACCCGTGTCTTGTAAAAATGCGAGTTCATCAGCGAAAATTTTCTCAAAGCTTTCGTCGATACCCCTAAGAATGATGTCATCAGAAAAAATGGGGTGATCGTCAGACTCTATAAAAAGTTCATCATCAGCGTTAGATGTTGACCCGGACAACTTGGTGGAAGAGTATATGGTTGGGTCAAACAACAACATATGAAAAGAGTCAATATTATGAAGTTGATCAAATTCGCTGCTGTCGACATCCATTAATTCGACAGAACACACAAGAGCATAAGGTTCGGAGGGCTCACTTCCCAACTTGTAAATGTTAAGCTCAATTGACTTCTTTCCAAAGGATAGGGTCATAGAGCCGTTTCTGCAATTGATTACTGCGTTGGAAGTGGCCAAAAAGTGTCGACCGAGTATCACCGGAATTTGATTGCGTGGGTTTGCCATAGGTTGTGTATCTATAACGATAAAGTCCACAGGGAATATAAATTCCCCGACTTTGATTAACACATCCTCTAACTCACCCCTAGGTTGGGTGATAGATCGATCGGCCATCTGAAGAATGCAATGCGCAGGTTTTAACTCTCCGATCCCTAATTGCTCATAAACAGAATACGGAAGAAAGTTAACACTAGCACCTAAATCGAGTAGAGCACGATTGATATTTTTACCCCCAATAGAAATAGAAATTGTAGGACTTCCGGGGTCCTTTCGTTTCTTGGGTAGTTATTGTGTAAAAGCAGTGCTCACATTACTCGCAAGGAAAACTTTTTTAGCTACTTGAACTTTTCTCTTCCTAGTGCACAAGTCCTTTAGGATTTTCGCATATGACGGAACTTGTTGAATAGCATCTAGGAGAGGAATGTTTATGTTAACTTGCTTAAAAATTTCCACAATCCTCTCCATTTGTGGACTTGTTATGTTGCCCCTTAACCTGTTTGGATAAGGAGCTTTATCAATAAGGGTTTGGTCCAACATTGGAGAGGATTGTGGGGATGGAGTGGATCCCAAAATTGGATTGGGGATCGTTTTAGGTAGATTCGAGGAAATGGGCGAAGGGTTCGAGCCTTGGGGAAAACGGAGAATAGGCTCGGATGAAGGTGGGAGACTAGACGAATTAGGGGAAGAAGAAGAAGCTGGGGTATCATTTGTGTCACTAACATCATCACATAGCTCACCCACTCGGTTATTCAGCACTTTTTCCGATCTCAACGTAGTAACGGCACTCACATTATAACTTTGTGAGTGGTCAGGATTAGGTATGGGTTGAGATGGGAGTTTCCCTTTCTCTCTCGCACTCATTGCGGCGTTCAACTGTTCAATTTGGTTTTCTATTGATTTAATACTCTCACCATGGGAGGTGGAGTTTTTCGTTAGGGTATCAATAGAAGACTTCATCTCAGCCGACATTTGAATGGAATGTTTCATGAACAAATCTAAAGTTTGTGCGAGTGAAGAGTTATCAGTACCAGACACTTGTGGTGTAGAAGTGTTGGCCGGATTTTGGAAATTCTGTGACTGAAAGGGGAGCTGACTTTGTGGTTGTGGTTGTTGTGGAGGAGGTCTTTCATTATTGCTTTGTTGGTTTTGGTTCCAAGCAAAGTTATGATGATTCCTCCATCCTTGATTGTATGTGGAAGAATAAGGATCGTTTCTAGGTCGCTGCTGAAAAGCAACATTAGTTTGAAACGATGCATTCATAGGACATTCTTCTGTTAAGTGTGAAGGATCTGAACAGCAACCACAGACGGTCTTGTGAAGCGTGACCTGATTTAGGGAGAATGATGAAAATTTGTTCTCAATAGCGTCGAGTTTCTTCTGCATCGCTGCCATTTCGGCTTTCACTGTGATGGAAACATCGAGCTGGTGAATACCTTTCCTAGATGATGGTGGTCTTACGCTTTCCTACTGCAAAGTGTTTTCAGCGAGATCTTCCAGATATTTCCATGCTTCGCCATCTTCTTTGGACATGAAATTGCATTGACACATTGTTTCAAGCATCTGCTTTGTCGCTGGATTAATGCCCTCATATATAATTCGGCATAAATCCCATCTATTGATTCCATGATGAGGACATTGGACAAGCAGATCTTTGAAACGTTCAAAGCACTTCCAAAATGGTTCATTGGGAAGCTGGGTAAACTGGTTGATCTCGTTCCTAACACGGGCGGTCTTATGGTTTGGGTAAAACTTCTTAAGAAATGCTATTATGAATTCATCCCAATTAGTGACAGAGTGTGCGGCAGTATTATAAAGCCATTTTTCTGCCAAGTCACACAGAGTGAATGGGAGAAGACGCAAGCGCATAGCATCCACATTCAATTGTGAAGTATCCATCATTGCGCATACGTTTTCGAATTTGGTGATGAAAACGTACGTGTCTTCCGACTCAATCCCGTGAAATTTGGGCAGCAAATTGATGTAATGGGGTTTAATTTTAAAATTATCCCCGTTAGCTGGTGGAAGAGATAGACAAGTAGGAAGGGGACCACGGATAGGATAGCATCTTTCTTGGAGAGAGATGCGCGGTGGATTCTGCGTGCCTACGGGCAGTGGCAGCGTGGTGTTATAATCTGATGGAGTACCGTCCATCTCGGTCGTGGTGTGTGGTAGGGGAAAAGAAGATGAAGAAGTACCGACTTCGGAGTCGATAGCAGGAACACGGACAATACGGGCAGTAGGATCACGTGTCCAGCCGAGCATGCACTAAGCGGGTTTAGTGCAAGTGGCAGCGTGTGTGTGATTTAAAATTGGTTTGTTTTGAAAAAAGTGGGACTCAAGACAAATCACTCTAAAATGCACAAGCAACCCTAGAACTAAGGTTACCTAGGTCCAGTCTCTAGACCGCTCCTAAACATCCAAAGGACAAGCCACAGGATCAATCCTCTACCACCTTTTTACTACTCTTGTGGCCAGGTAAGTGCCAGGTAAGTGGGAGGTATCCGCTATACGAATCACCGAAAATAGCGGGCCTAATTAAGTAAACCACTTGCCTTAGACACACTTGCCTAGGCACCACAAAAGTAATGCGGATAAGCGATAGATTACCCACGACCTTCCTCTGTCCTTAATGAGCGCGACAGTCCTTAAAGTCTGGTCTAGATATTTTTTAAATTAATGTAGGGTTGATGCAGATGCTCTGTTTGTGATTTGTGGGGCTTAGAAAGGGTGATGAAATCCCCACCTAATCTAAATTTGATCTTTGCCCCTTAAAATCCGTATTAAAATATGTAAAACAAAACCAATCACAAAACTTTTGCAAAAATATTTTTGAGCGGCGTTATTTTGCAAAGAATCCTGCAGAAATAGATTTTATTGGATTTGAGAGGAGATGGAAGGAGTTGAGAAAGATACCAGAGAAGTGTGAACCCTAGATCCCTTAGTTAAGCCGCATTTCCGCCGCGGAAAGGGCGTTCGTGCCGCGGTTCTGCCGTGAAGTGGAAGGATCAGGTGATAAAAAAATTTCTTTGCCCTCCTGTACTCCTCTGGATCTCTCAGAATATCTCTGTCTTCTGTTTTCCTCAAGTCTGTGACTCCAGATCTCCTTGCAAAATTCACGCACAAATCATTAAATATGCAATTTGCAGTTTCGTGTTAATAATGATATGAATCGTCTAAGAATTCAACACAAATAGTAAGAATAAAAAATTACGCACGTATCCCCGGCAACGGCGCCATTTGATTGGTACGAAAAAAGTGTGTTTGTAGTGTAACCGCAATCAGAACGGTGTCGCGTGTAGCTAGACCGAGGTGAGTACGGGTCGTCCTCAGGGAAACGTGGAACCTTTTACTCTTACTTTAGATGTGTTGAAAAAGAGAGGAGGAATAAAGAATTTTGTGGAAAGGTTTCTAGATCTACGTTAAGCAAGAATGCAAAATATATAGATCTAGATTATTTTAGGGATGCAGTTAATATAATAAGAGGGCTTGTAGGGTTCGTTAGGATTTAGTAGTTATAGACGATTAATTAAAAGTTACCCTTTTTATTCTTTAATAGATTTAAAACGAGAACGACGATGATGCATGTAGATTAGGGTTTCTGGAGGGAAAAGGAATCCCACTCTTAACCCTTATCTCGACACGGAACTCCGTTTATATCTAGCTTTTACCAAAATAATCTTTAATCTAATCTCTAATCGTGGTCGGAACTAACAAAGAATTGTTAGCGCGCCCGATTAGGATGTTAATGATTCTTTTGATAAAGTTCATAAACTTTATAGGACTTAAAAAGGGTTTAGGGATGTTCATCATCCATTAGCCTACCCTAATCCTACGAACCCTAACAAGCGGAGCATTACTCGCGCATGTTGGGAGAAGAGGAGATGGAGAGAAAATGCATAATTAAACTACGAAGAAATAGAATAGGAAAAAGAACTATCTTTATTAATCAACAATATTCATTATACTTTGATTCCTTAGAAAATGATTACAAAGACTAGCTTGCTTCTCGAACTCTTCCAAGGAGGTAGACGAACAGTTGATGATCAGCCTGGATGCGTGAGTCGTCTTGGACTTCGTGATCGCGTCGACTTGATGAATTTTCCAAGAGGGTCTCGGTCCTTATTTATACCCCAAAAGCCAGAACTTTAGATGCCTAAATTAGGGACCTTTAGTTAGGATTCCACCAGAGAAATCCCTCTTCCTAACTCCTTACCAATGCGGCGGATCCGCGGCATCAAGGGGCTCTGGCCGCGGATCAGCGGCCAGAAGATCTCAGCCGTTGGTTTTCTTTTTGTAGGATTTCATATCATGACACGTGTGAATCTCTGGAACCTTCAGAATTTGGAAATCTTTTCTTTTCTTCTGCCCGAATTGATTTCTTAATTAGGCAGGTTAGCTTTAACAACTTGATTTCCTTGATTTAAGACCTGAAAATTCTGCACAACAACTTAAATAATATTTAGTAGACTTAGTTCTACTAGGATTAGGTCAATGATATTATTTGCATACATTTTCCTACCAAATGCTAATTATATTATATCAACACATGGAAAATATTATTTTTACACATAAACCCTCATATGTATGATATATTATAATAAAGACATTTTTTTAATATGAAAATGGTAGGAAAAATGTAATAACAAATGTGCAATTTTATCAACTGAACAACTAGCGATGGTAATTTTCATCTTGAAGATATAGAAACACTACTCTAAGGAGAACATGGGAATACGGATGATTGAAACACATGAAACAAATGAGAGGGGTCAAGTTTTATATGGGAGAAGTGCCGATCGGTTGGGACGATCCTGAAGATGGAGAATTTGTAAGATCGACATAATTGTAGAAAGAAACAAAAGTGGAGATGGTGATACAATGCAGCGAGTGCGGAAAACTCGGCCCACGGTTCATAGGTCCCTTCGATATTCTCAAACGAGTTGGAAAGGTTGGCATAACCTACGAGCAGCAACCGGTCGGAATACTGGAAGGATGAAATCTTGAGCGACAAGACAATCCAGCTGGCTAGAGCTGTATGAAGGAAGAACTACTAGGAAGACATACACGGAAGTGAGGAAACGGGACGAGAGAGCGGGACCCAAAATATTTAACCGCGATAATCCCTTCTTAGTGATTTCTTCCTTTCCTTGACCTACCTTCTGAAATTTCGAGGACGAAATTATTTTAAGGAGGGTAGATTGTAACGACCGTGTTTTCTAATACGTAACAAAATATATTTTATTTAAATTTCTGCTATCAAATAATTATTTACGTGTTTCTTTTATAGAATAATAATTTTTAAAGTAATGTTAATAATTTTTAAAATAATAAATATGATTAAAGGAAAATTTTAAAATCTATTTATGGTTTTTATAGGCTTAAAATGTTTTAGTAAGATTTTATAACGCCTTAAAATAATCTACATATTTTTATCAATAAAAGTAATTAATTCGTAATTAAAAATATTTTAAAGGATAAACTAGATATTATATAACTTTAATAACTAACTAAAACCATAGGAATGATTATATTATTTAGTTTTAGCCCAAAATTATTTTTATACTAAAGATAACAATAAAATATATTTTTTGAATTTTTCCCATAATTTTCCCGCATTTTAAACTATTTTAAACAATTTTTTAAACCAAATTCGATATTTAAAATAATAAACAGAATATTATTTTAATTATATAAAAAAATATATTTTAAATCCCCTTTAACCTGGACCGTTGGATCACAAGATCCAACGGCCCAGACCTTCGCGGCCGTGCCCACGTGGTGGGGACCACGCGAAAATGCGTGGTCTCCACTCGCAGGCGCACGCGTATCGCATGGCGACACATGGCAGGCGGCGGGGGCTCGGCGGTGCGATCTCGGCCGTTGGATCAAGATCTAACGACCACGAAATAGAGGCGGCGGGCGCAATCATTAACAGATGATTCGAAAATGATTGGGGGCGCAGATTTTGATGGGATTTTAACGGAAATTTTGGATTTTATGGTTGGTGAAAAAACCCTATAAATAGACACCTTCAAACCTAAATTTCTCACACCTCAGAACTCCAAAATTCTGAAAAAAATACCGGTGCCTTCGTATCGACGACACCGACGCTACGGCTCTACCCAATCGCCGAGGAAAAATCGGGGCGCGGAGCTATTGAGGATTTAGTACGAGCCTACGTTTTCAACCCATCGGCATCCGACTCAAACAAAAGGTAGAATCCGCCTCTCCCCCATTTTCCTGTCACCTTCTTCTTTCTCAAATAACCTAGTTCCAACTTATAATCATCAACCCTTATTTAAAATGTTGTTATAATATTCATGCATGCCTATTCCTTGTACTCTCAATAACGATAATATTAACCCATATTTTAAAACGCTGTTTAAATTTCCTCTGTACACAAAAGTATATTGCACACCCATAATACCTGGAATCTGATATACCTAATGTCATAACCCATGAATTGTCATTTCACCTCTGACATACCCATACTATAAAAATGATCTCGAAATAGGTTACTTCCACAAAATACACTCGTTTAATTAAAATATTATATTTGTTTAAAATATCCATAAGAGGTAAGATATGTGAAATAAATATTTTAGATACGACATACGTATATTTTACTTACACTTTTGTAACAACCCTAATTTTCATATATATTTTTCTGTACAAATTTTTTTAAATTTTTTAAAATCCATAAATAAGTATTTTAATCTGAGCACAAAATATATATAATTAATTATTTTGTTTTAAAATAATTTTATTTTTTGTGTACATAAAATTGTTTTAAAATTAAAGTGTACTTGGAATATTTATTACTGCTGATATCATTTTAAGTATCTACTTTTCTACAATAATCACAAGAAAGAGCTTGTACCTCACTGGTAACACATTGCACTGCTGAACCAAGCCACCAGAGTTCGAATCCCATGCCCTACATATTTTTATATCTTTTTGTTTTAAAATTTTTTGGGAAGTCAAACGGTCAAACAGCCATAACACACGAAATTAATGTGGTATATAAAAAATGAAGTACACCAAAATTCCCCCCAGGCGAAACCACACCCAACGAGACCCGACTCGGCCCCGACTCGGCTAAGTCGGCCGGTCGGCCGAGTCGTCAACACGAAAAAAATTCGTGTTGACTTGGTCAATACCCCTGCATACTCTAAATTCCCAGAACTGTTACCAAATTCCCATTACACCTCTTTTAATCCTAAATTTAATGAAATTTTAATGAATTTTTATATTTTTTAAATATTTTTTAATCCAAACCCTAACCCTAGCCTAGCCCTATATAAACACCCCTACCCTCTACCATTTCACCCTACAACTCTAAGTCCACTCTCCCAAATTCTCGAGAACTCGGTACAAAGAGCGAGAAGCGAAGCGCTGCCGAAATCGACGACAAATTCCGGCGATCGTAGTAGAACCTTCGCGACGTTTTCGATGCACCGACAACCATCACTTCCTTAGCCTCCTTAGTTTTTCCAAACCCGTAAGTCCCATCTCTTCTATCTCTCTTTTCTTTTAATAGAAAAGATGACTTTTTGGAACCCGACGGAAATCGGAACAAACCGATTTCCGATTCGGTTTTTTCTACAAAATTCCACTTGTCACCTAATCCATAATACCTACCTATATTCATGTTGACTATTAACCACCCATAAACCAATTTAGACAAAGTTTCTCACATGAAATGATAGATTTCTTGTAAAACCGTATTTTTTTCATAAAAATACCACGAAGTTTATTTTTCTTGTTCTAATTAAATCCCTCACTCCTAAATATGTTTATCTTGATAAATAAACTTGTAGAAATCAATTTTAATGAATTTTCACACATGAAATGATAACGTTTTCAAATACCGTATTCTTGCGCTTTAATACCTTCAAGTTTAATATATCATAATTAACTTTTAAAACTTCATTAAACCTTAAAATAAGTCACGAGGTAATGACCTACCTCTACACACACACCAAAATAACACTAATTGATAAACGTTAAAACATAGAATACGAAAATACAGGACTTTTCACTAAAATACCATTATCTTTATAAACCTTTCTTGAAAGGTTTAAGTTGTACACAATTCTAAATAAAATCTTTTAAAATGAAAGCACGATTTGTCATGGACATCGATCGTTTATCTAAACTGACTTTGTGGTGTCTAGGCAAGTGTGTCTAGGCTAGTGGTTTTTAATTAGGCCCACTATTGTGGTTCCTTCCCACTTACCTGGCACTTACCTGGCCGCAATTGGCGGTGAAGAGACGATTTGAGGCTTCTAATGACTTGTCGTTTAGACCTTAGAAATAGGCTAGTTGGTTTAGGAAACCCTAGAAACTAAAATACGGAAATTACATCCTTTACAAATAAATACCTTATATTTATAAAACCGTTTTTTCTAAATGAATAGTATTATTAAACCTAAGCAAAGCGCCATTACAACCCACCTTTGGGGAACCCGTTAGGGATAGTACGGTTCATCGTGCACCCGCGGGCTAGTAGTGCGGGATTCAGACCTCCGCAAGGAGCATTCGGTCTCGAAAGGTTTAAAATACGGCATTTAAGAAAAATGAGAGTTTGGAAAATAAAATATTTATTTAACATTATTCTTGAAATAATATATTTTTAATTATCATTTAAACACCTATTTTATTATCATATAAAGTTTCCACTTTTTTTTAAAATTACAAGATTAAAAGTTACATTAAAATACCATGAATTTTAAATAAATCAATTAATACTTTTATTAGGATATATTCACTAGAATAACATAAATAAAATTCACACTCATTATAACTATAAAGACGAATAATAAATACTTGAGGTGTATTTTGAAAACTATACAATAGTACTTTTTACATAAAACCCCTCAAGTTTTATAAATTACAATAAGGCCCCTAACAATTAAAGAACTTCAAATTATCTTTCTTTTAGTCTGACTCGGGTTAGAGACTGACTATTTCTGACTTGAATATGATTCAAGTCAATCTATATTCTTTTGTAATACAACTCAATATGAATACATGGTTCCCAGAATCCAGACAACAATCTATTCAATTTGACAGAATCAAACCATGGATATTCATCCATTATCCTGTTATTCCATTTACCTAATCATGCAGTTACAACATGTTTACTAATATCATGGTTTTTGGTCAGTCACCCAATTTACACAATATAATACCACATTACTGTTAAAACACTACGGGGTTAAAGGGTAGATTGGTACGGAAGGTGTTAAAGGTGGCACGAGGTGGTCAGATTAAGACACCTAACCTGAATTCTATTGCTGTTGTACCATGGCATAACGGTTCCTTGTACTACACGTGCCTTAGTCTCTGGCAAGTGAGACTCCTCTCGTATACACTGGCATCCTTCTGTACCAAGCTACAAACAACAGCGTTAACTCAATATTCCATAATATTCAACAATATAATATTTTAGAAAATACTTTTACATTGTCTTCCTAATTCTTCCTTATCTTTGGGACTTACCGAGCGACCTGTTCGCTGACGACATTCTATTTCTTTCTTCTTTGAATGTCGTCAGGTGCGTTGGACCAAGCTGAGATTGAGCCCACCGGTGAAGATTTGGAGCAATTCCAGGAAGATCCCGAGCTCTAGATATTGTACATTGTTCTTTCCAGTATTTTCATTTTCTGTTATGCCATTATTTAGGCATCGCTTTTCATTTCAGTTGTATTTTTTTTTCATGCATTGTACAAAGAATGTTATTAATAAAAGTTGATGTTATTCCTATATCATTCGTTTCTTGTGATTTACTTTATATTGCTTAGTTACGCTTAGCGTATGTACTTCTGAGTATATACGCAGCGGGCCTCGTCGCGTCCACTTCCCCGTACACTGGGAAGCGGGGCGTGACAACTTTTTCATCAACTACTATAATATTGTTAAACCCCCTTCAAACTTTTTAAAGAAGAAAATACTAAATTTAAATAACGAGATTTTTTTCAAAAGGAATAGTTAGTATCTTATTAAAACGTAATTTTAAAATAACACAAATCTAGGACAAAGAAAAGGTTGTAGGCATCGGTCGTTTATCTAAACCAGACTTTATGGTGCCTAGGCTAGACAAGTGGGAAAGGTAATTTTAAAAGGCCCGTCTCACGGTGATTCGTGAGCGGATCCCTGCTTTCCTTACTTGTGCTTACCTGGCCACAATTGGCGATGAAGAGGCGATTTGAGGACCTCACAACTTGCCCTTTTTAAAACAGTTAGTAGCAGTCTAGATTTTCAAATAAAAATCTCTTGCAACTTGTCCTTCTAAAAATCTCTTGCAAAAGATTTTCAAATAAACACCACAACCTTTTATCGAAAGGATATTTTTCCGTAAAATATTATATTTTTCCAAAATGATAAATATCCCAAATCTCATGGTTTTTCTTAGAAATAATAAAAGATAATTAAACACTATTATTCTTTTTACTAAGCATTCCCTAAGATAACACGAAGTACTTTACGAACTTTATAAAATAAAACGAGTGGTTGTGGAAGGCCATATTAAACGAGATCAATACTTTTTAAATTTTCAGTTTATGACAACATGACATATACAAAACATGATACGATTAGGGTTAGAATATGCGGACCTAGGTATGGAATATTTATTATGAAGATCCCTGCAGGCAGGACGACCGGTCCAATATATGGGCAACTATACAAATATGAAGATCCCGATATTCTGGGTGACCAGTCCAATATATGGGCGACTATACAAATATGAAGATCCCGATATTCCGGGTGATCAGTTCAATATATGGGCGACTATATAATATGGAAATTCCATGCCTAGAGGTATACGCACTAACTCTAATTCGTCAAAACCTTTATACTGAACCACGGGGATGGGAAGTTTGATTAGGCAAGGAGATTCGGAACTCGGATTCCCCTACTACTCGATCATGATCCCGGGAAGTGAAACGGTACATTTCACTTCCCCAGTTGTTGTTCCGTGGCCACAACGGAATAATCGCGAGTATCCGGACCCTTGTTTAACAAACTAAAACGTTTACAATACCTATTGATACTCAACACTAAACTCATATCTGTTTCCCCCAATCAGAGCAAGGCTCTACTGAATTTTGAAAATTCAAATTCGAAGCAACGCTTCGGTTTCCGTGCGCAGCGTGCAATTTGCCACATGGCAGAAGCTGATTCGGCGGCGTAACGCCCGAGACAGTGCGTCCCATCAGAGCAAGGCTCTTCAGAAAACACAATTAAGACTTAACTGCGCAAATGCATGGCAGCGCGACACGTGTCTGCGCAGTTGCGCAATCGCAACTGCGCAAGCGCACGGATGCGCGACACGTGTCTGCGCAAGCGCACGGATGCGCGACACGTGTCCGCGCAGTTGCGCAATCGCAACTGCGCAAGCGCACGGATGCGAGACACGTGTCCGCGCGGTTGCGCAATCGCAACTGCGTAAGCACACGGATGCGAGACACGTGTCCGCGCGGTTGCGCAATCGCAACTGCGCAAGCGCACGGATGCACGACACGTGTCCGCGCGGTTGCGCAATCGCAACTGCGCAAGCGCACGGATGCGCAACGCGTGTCCGCACGGTTGCGCAATCGCAACTGCGCAAGCGCACGGATGCGCAACGCGTGTCCGCACGGTTGCGCAATCGCAACTGCGCAAGCGCACGGATACGCGACACGTGTCACGCGCCGGTGAGTTGCGCAGCAACTGAATGAAAATTTAAGTGAATCTTTTCTGTTCTTCTGTAAAACAGGGACCCTTGGATCAGAGATCCAATGGTGGGAAAATTCCCAAAATTATTCAGGAAAGATCTTGGTAACAAATTTAACAAATTTGTGAGCACTATAAATAAGAGCCCAGACCTCATTCAAAAAAAAAAGGAAGAGAATCATCAAGAGAAGGATAAACTTCTGAAAAGAAAGAATTCTTGAAGATTGATCAAGAACAAAAAAAAGAGAAGGTAAAAATTTCTGAAGAAAAGAATATTAAAAAGTTAATAAAGAAAAAAAAAAGAAAAAGAAATAGTGCCTTGCACTTGATATGAACCCTGGGTTCTGCATGATCAGGAAAAAACAAGAACTTGTTTTCCTTTGATCCAAATTCAGATCAAAAGTGCCATGCACTTGTGTTCTTAAACCTGAAGATTTCTAGGGTTTCTGCAACCCCTTATTTTGGGCCTGGCCCAAATTAAATTGCAATAATAAAAGGGCAAAGCCCTGTTTGGAAAATTCCTGAGTTTCTGCAAACTCATTATTTAAAAGGGCCTGGCCCAAACTAAATTGCAGAACAATAAAAGGGCAAAGCCCTGTTTGTAAAAATTCTTGAGTTCCTGCAACTCATTATTCAAAAGGGCCTGGCCTAAACTAAATTGCAATAATAAAAGGGCAGAGCCCTGTTTGGACTGATTCTTTCAGTCAGGCAGAGCCTAAAATAAATAAAAAATTGGACTTAACCCAATCCTGGCTGTAAGTCCTTAAATTAAATTGATTGAGCGAAATGGCTCTCCCAAACCAATTTACAACCGGTTCGAGGGTACATCTCCGAACCCCTTTGACACCTGTCGTTGTAATTCCTCAATGACGTCAAAGAGGCGACGGGTCCCAACGACCACTTATCTAAAATCGGACCGAAACGTCCCTAAACTAAAATCGGACCGAAACGTCCATAAACTAATGACGGACCACTACGTCCCTAAACTGGCGACGGACCGAAACGTCCCTAAACTAATAATAGACCACCACGTCCCTAAACTGGAATATGGACCGTTACGTCCCTAAACTGACACAGTAGGGCCCAAACGCTCTTTTGTCAGATCTAAACGGTCCCGTCTAAGTTGATCTTAACCCCAAATACGGTTAACGTGTCCTTAGACATCTAAATAAACAATAAAATCCCAAACCAACTTTGGTTCAAGGGTACATCTTGGAACTCCTCAGACGTATGTCGTTGTAATCCCTCAACGACGTCAGAGAGGTGACGAGTCCCGACGGCCGGATAATTAAATCAATCATTACGTCAAGTCGATCTTAGTCCATAACAGGACTAGCGTATCCTTGATGAACGTTTAAGTTGATCTTAGTCGCAACGCGACTAATGCATCCTTAAACTAAAAACACCAAACCCAAATCTAAGCAAATACGGATTTGGACTAATCCACGTCCTACGGGTGACTATATTACTCAGTCTCCGTATACAATCCATGGGCAACCACAAACAAAACAAACACACACGACACGAAGTGAAATTCTGGAGAAGGAGAAAGTTGTTACCGCGATGCGGTAGCGTAATTAACTGCAGGGGCTTGCGCCTGCAGGGAAGAGTGTCCCCACAATCAAAAACCCCTCACCCTGAGGGGGAATCTGACGAAGTCTGCTACATCGGCCGCATCCGTCTAAACCCCCGATACACGGTGCCATAAACCAACTTGGCGTCTTCGGAGAGATAGACGGATAAAACCATATAGCATCTGCCCCGAACCTCAGGCATGGCCGTCCTAACGTCCAGGCCGCCGTTCGGAGGGGAACAGATTCTGGCACGTCCGGTGGGACCTTTTCCTCTTTCCACTCCACACTTCGTGTGTCGTCTTCGCGAACCAATCGCGGTTTGTTAAATGGTCGTCCTCGGATTTCAAGTTGCTAAGATTTGGTCTTTTGTCTGGCGCAGAACTCAAGATCCAATGGCCACCAACTGCACCAACTGCTCGAAATGCCATTGCAGCGGACGTTCCACCTCACCGAGAGGTGTAGCATATGGGCCCCAAGCGGCTTCCTTCCTGACTCTGCCGGTAGACCAGGTGACGCAAGCCACCACCGGCTTGTTCTTCGGGACCATGGTCCCACCTACAAGCTTCTCCATGCCGATATCCGCACCAGAAGCGAACAAGAAGTCGGTATTCGACCGGCTCACTGCTACCACGACCCCTGTCAACGGGTCGCCCGCTACTAAGCTGACAGCCTCTGTTTTCACCAGGCTAGGTCAGGATCATAAAGTGGCTGTCCCAAAGAGGGCAACGGCCACAGCTTCGGAAGTCGTTGAAGCGGCTTCTCCTATCAGAAAGTCAGTCTTCACAAGATTGACGGTTCCTACTCCTCCTTCAGCTGGTCAAAAAGCATCAGTCTTTGATAGGCTGACACCGGCAGTTACCCCACACCCAAACAGGGGGCAACAAGAAACTATCCCGATTTCCGAGCCAGTCCCAATGGTTCGTCGTGCGCGACGTCGTCATTGGCAACGAATAAGGAAAGCAGGGGGCAACTCCCCTTCAGGGCTAACCCCGCCTGCTCCAGTGGCGGAGGTCAATGCTGCTGTTCCAACTGGGAACAGCTTTGAATTACTGAGGAAAGTGAGAAAGAACTCCCCAATCACCGTATTGAAAAGATCTCCTCCGCCCGTGGAGAAAGCTCCGGAGGCAAAACAAGAACAGCCCTCTCAACGGCTGTCGTCCAAAATTTATAAAGTCTGGCGGAGAGTTCAAGACTCCGTGATTGACTCAGACCACTTCCGTCGCCAGAAAAGAGCGAAGGTGGAAAAAGACAAGAACCACCCCATTAAACGGCAGGGGGCAACAAATGCTAGGAGGCCCACTTCAACGGCTCCTTCAACCTCAAAGGTCCATAAAAGGAAAAGACCAGAGAAAGCTCCCGCGACGATGACAAAATCTAAAAGCGGCGAACCTAAACGCCCAAGTCAGGGGGCATGATAGTACATACGGTCTATATGGCTTCGGGAAAAGAAGAAAGTCGTACTTCTACGGGCCACCGACCGCTTACCCGGTCAGTGACCAAGTCTCAGGAGCAGCAACAAAAGCTCCAGGAGATGATGACTACAATGGCTGCACTCACGGGGCCAAAAGAGAATCCTGAGACGTCCTTAGATGAACGCCAAGAGGAAGAGACCGACGCTGAGTTCCTCCGCCGAACACTGGAAAAGAGAGACAAAGAGGCTGCGGAACAGGCAGCCAACATAAAGAAAATGGCCCTCCTGTTCCAGGATGTGGTGGGTATGATGATTCAACCAGATCCATCTGTTGGAGATCCCCCGATCATTCTTGAAGATGATAGGGGAGAGACATCGAATCCTCTACCGGCTCTATCCGCAGCTAAAGAGGATACCATATCAAAAGCTGATTTGGATGAATATATTGCTCAACAAATACGGGTGCATCAGGCGGCCGAAGCAGCCGGCCACGTTGTAAAAACGGGACGGCCATATCCGGGCTGGTATGACCAAATCAAGTACCCGCCAGGTTACACAATTCCTAAGTTTCATGTCTACAAGGGGACCGGCAATCCCCATCAATATGTTGCCCAGTTCAGGGCGCTTTGTGGTAACACTGGAGGCGACGACAAACTCTTGCTGCGCCAATTCGTTGGAAGCTTATCAGATACGGCTTTCGAGTGGTATTCCGAGCTCCCCAACGACTCTATTAAAACCTTTACGGAGATGGAGCTGCTCTTCACCCAACGTTTTGCAAGTGCCAGCGAGCGTACCCCAATGACGGCATTGATTAACGCCAGGGTAAAACCCGGCGAGACGTGGGTTCAGTACGCTATACGGTGGCGTAATCTATGGTCTAAATATGAACAGCGCATAGAAGAAGCCCCTGCGGTGGGAATGTTTGTTGGAACCCTTGATCCACAAGCAACTATTTCACAATTTATGATGTTCTTCAAGCCGACTTCCTTCCAGGCTTTGATCGACAAATTGGCGCAGATGGACCAGATGGGCCATAAACCCCCTCTCCCGAAGCCGGACCCCCGAAACGATAAAGGAAAAGGAAAAGCGATCATCGTCGCTAATGCCCAACAACAACCGAACGACTCGAAGCCGGTTGCTCGTCCAAACAATACGCGCCCATACGTACCCCTTGAGGACAGGATGGGACGTGCTTACTCCTTCCCTCGTGATAAAACAAGGAGGCTATTCGAGCTGGCATTGCGCAACAGGCTCATAAATCTGCCAGATCCAAAACGTCCGTCACAACCGAGTGACGTCAACGAGCCCAATTACTGCCCTTATCATCGAGTGCTAGGCCATCCAATTGAGGATTGCTACGTTTTCAAGAATTGGCTTGAGAACCAGTACCGTCAGGGCAAATTTGCGCTATCTGACAAATGGAAGGTGAATCCTCCGCAGCCCCACACCTCTAAGGGGACAAATATGCCGGGGGCAACATGCTCCGTTATTGAAGAGGCTCCCTAGGAGGTTGTATCATCAGCCAAAACGAGGAGAATGCTAAGTGATCTTCAGACCTGTCCAGCGGTCAGGTGGAAGAACCCCTTGGAGCCGCAGGTTATTGAGGGGATGTTGAAGCCACGACCGATTCCAAAGACCGATGGTGGCAGTTCAAGCACTCATGGTCAGCCGGCAAAATCTTCTAAAAAGAAAAAGAAGAAATCTAAGAAGCCCGTGAAGCCTGGTGACAAGCGCACGGACTTACAAAAGCAAATCGATGCGCTGGATGAGTACAACCAAAAGGCACGGACTCCCATTACGCTCCAAGATTTCCTTAATCACGTCTTCCAGAAAGAAGATGAGGGAGAGAGTTCATCAGACGAATCCGAGGAGTACGTAGCGAGCTGTCATATGATCTCTCATTCGGTCACGAATGATGAAGGGACTTCTGGTACTGAAACGCTGGGGGCAAATACCGAATCAGGAACCCCAGGGTTACCAGTTGAAACGATCAGCGCGTTTCTTAATGAAGCTCGGTTGAAAAGCAAGGCTGATCGAGAACGCGAGACGGCTATATTCGAAAGGGCCAAGCGTCAGCGACTTGAGGAAGGAGCTGAAATGATCCCGTTGGAGCAAAATGCCTCCACCGCTGACAAAAGCCAATTCAAGATAAAAAAGAAGTTCGCTAAGGCCATATCGATGGGCATGAAGCTACCACCCTCTGAAGAAAAAGTTACTGGCGTGGTAGAAATGCACCCCTCTTATTGCTTATACCATCAGAAGGTCTCGCATTCCACCCAAGATTGTAAAGCTTTCAATGGATGGTGGCAAGGATACGTCGCTAATCAACAACGATTTAAACGGGAAAAACGTAAAATTCGCCAAGAGCAAAGAGATACGACTAAAGAACTTGAAAGAACTGCCGGCAATTGTCACATGGTTAACACTGCCGGGTCACAAGTGCCTACATTTGGGAGCGATTCCGATGAGGAGCTAGAGCTTGGCCCCCTCTTCAAAGAATCCACTTCGGGAAAAGAAGAAGAACCGAAGGCTTGCGAAAATATACAGCTGCGCAATCGAACATTACCCGAAAAGAACCTCGGACCCTTGAACAAGAAAAACAAAGGGAAAGAGAAGGTCTCTGAAGACATCGCTTTGGATGACCAAGTTGCGGAAGAGTTAACCGCCAAGAATCCCCCAAAAAGGAATAAAGTAGATTACAATGTCTTGGCGCATCTGAGAAAGCTACCCTCACAACTCAGCATTCTCGATGCCCTGTTGCTATCGAAAGAGGCGAGAGACTCTTTGATTAAGGCGCTACAAGATCCGGACCAGTTCCAAGCCTTCTTAGCCGAAGAAAAGATGAAAGACGAATTAGAAGAGGTGCACACAGCCGACGTTGCTTTTGGTGATGAAGACCTTCTCCTCGGGACGTGTGAACACAATCGCCCACTTTATGTCTCAGGATACTGCCATGACGTAAAGATAGGAAAAATCTTGGTCGATAACGGATCGTCTGTCAATCTACTCAATGTGCGAGTGTTAAAGGAGATTTGCATGAGTGTCCAACACCTTGCCCGAGACAAAATCACTATCTCCGGTTTCGATTCCCAATCCTCGAAGACTCTTGGATCTGTGATATTGACGCTGCGCTTCGGGTTGCTCGTCACAGACATCAAATTCTATGTTATAGACGCCAAGACGTGCTACAATGCTCTACTCGGCCGACCATGGCTGCACGAATACAATATCATCCCTTCTACACAGCATCAGTGCATGAAGTATTGTAGGGATGGCCTCGAGTACACAGTGGCGGGGGAACTGAATCCGTTTTCCGTAAACGAAGTTCGCAAGTATGAAGATGCCAAATACTTCTTACCGAGTTTTGAAGACACGGAAAGATGTCACAAACCGGAGAACAAAACTAACGCCACCATCCCCGTCTTCGGCAGCGACACCGAGGAGGAGGAGGATATAATTTATTCAGGTCCATCCCAATCCACTAGGCCAGGACCATCCGTTCCTTCATTGATCTTCGGCAGTGATTCGGAAGATGAAGTTCATGCTGTATTCCCCGCTCGGCCTTCAATACGAATTTCCGCTGATGAAGAGCGAAGCCTGCAAATAACCATGGTACCGCTTGAACACTACAAAGAACTGGATACACTCGACACCAACAGTGTGGAAGAATTGCTGACGTTTTACGTCCCTCCCGGACGAGAAGGCGAGAAAGCAATCCTATTCTACCGTTCTGAAGAAAACAAGGTAGAAAAAGAAATTTGGCATGGCGCGGATCCCACGCTCGACAGGCTTCAGCCTATCCGTCTTCCCAGATATTATGCCGAAGGTTTGAAGAAACTGCTGAAACGCCAAGGGATGTCCCTCACACAGACCATTAGAAAAGCCAAATTCTATGACAAGGTCTGGAACATTCCTGGGACCCAATGCAAACTGCCTAACGGGAGAACGGAAACAAAAGGACTCGGGTATGTTCGTTCAAAAAAACGGGAGCTGATAAACAGCTGTTATGTCATGTACGACTTTGATGAAGAAGCGGACGCTCAATGGGAAGACGCTAATCCTGAATCAGCAAAAGCTCCTGATGCAAGACCTCCCAACCCATCGTCTGAAGACCATATGAGCAAACTTACAAAGGATGCCAGTCAAAAAGCCCGAGATGATCACGATCGTGAAATGGCAATCTATGAGTAGGCTAAAACACAGCGCCTCCTCCAACAGGCAGTAAAGAACGAAGATGCCGCTCCTTGTCAACCTGCTACAAAAAAGGTTCGACGCGAGAACAAAAACAAGTCGAAAGGCAAGAGAGGCGCTCGACAACCACAAAACAGAGCTAAGAAGCCACGCATCCGAGAGTCGAGCGTTATTGACTTAGCCCTCAGAAAGAAAATGGGTCGAGCATACTCATTTCCTCGGAACAAAATAAGGAAAATATTCGATCTCGCTCTAAAACATCAAATGCTTACGTTGCCAGAGTCTAAACACCTTGAGCACGCAGGCGAAGTGTTCAACCCAAATTATTGCTTTTACCATCGAGTGGTAGGACATCCGCTTGAAGATTGCTTTACCTTCAAGAATTGGGTTGAGGACCAATATCAGTTAGGCAAATTCGCGCTTTCTGACAACTGGAGGGTAGCACCACCACAGAAGCACGAACCCGAGGCTGCAAAAGAAAAACCAACCCCGCATTGGGATTGGCAGAAAATTCGCACTTGCCACGTGGTAACAATATTAAAAGAAGAGTCCGAGGACATGAACGACTTCCCTTGGTGCTTTGAAAACGGCAACGATGAGGTAATCTCAGAATTTCCCCCAGCTCCGAAAGAACTGGAGGATGGAATCCACACCACTGCAGATAATCTCAAGAAAATTGAGTTGGGGACGGAAAATGACCCGCGACCAACATTCATCAGCGAGCTGTTATCTGAAGAAAGGGTGACTGCGTTGAAGGATGTGCTTCTACAACACAAAGATTGCTTCGCGTGGAACTATTCCGAAATGCCGGGACTAGATCCAGAAATTGCTGTACACAAATTGGCGATATCTTCGGACATCAAGCCCGTCAAACAAGCGCCGAGGAGAATGCGACTCGAGCTTGAGATGAGCATCAACGCCGAAGTCAAAAAGCTTATAGACTCTGGCTTCATCCAGGAAGTTCAATACCCTGAATGGATTGCCAACATCGTCCCGGTGATGAAGAAAAATGGGACGGTGCGTATATGCGTAGATTTCCGGGATCTTAATAAAGCCTGCCCAAAAGATGATTTCCCAGTACCAGTCACCGAGCTGATGATAGACAACACGTCTACTCATGAAGTTTTCTCCTTCATGGACGGCTCATCGGGGTATAATCAAATAAAAATGCATCCTGAAGATCAGAAACACATAGCTTTCAGGACCCCTCTTGGGATATTTTGTTATAAAGTGATGCCCTTCGGTTTGAAGAACGCCGGTGCTACTTATCAGAGAGCCATGACAAAAATCTTCGACGACCTCATACATGAAATCGTTGAATGCTATATCGACGATCTTGTGGTTAAAAGCAAATCATACGAGGAACATCTCGAGCATTTGAAGATCGTGTTTCAACGCCTTCGGCAATACAACTTGAAGATGAATCCTCTTAAATGTGCGTTCGGGGTTTCCTCGGGTAAATTCCTAGGATTCGTCGTTCGACACCGAGGTATTGAAATAGATCCGTCAAAGATCAAAGCGATCATGGAAATGCCTCCGCCGAGGACTCTCAAACAGTTGCGGTCTCTCCAAGGGAAACTCGCATACATACAGCGATTTATAGCCAACCTTTCAGGAAAGTGCCGCCCTTATAGTCACCTGATGAAGAAGGGAACCCCATTCGTTTGGGATCAAAAATGCCAAGGCGCACTGGATGAGATCAAGCAATACCTGCAGAACCCGCCGGTGTTGGCTGCTCCGGTTAAGGGGAAGCCTCTTATTCTTTATACAACCGCCCTCGAAAGTTCCTTAGGCGCATTATGGGCACAAGAGAACGATCAAGGGAAAGAAAGGGCGCTCTACTACTTAAGTCGAGTGCTGCTGGGGGCAGAAAGCAACTATTCTCCCATTGAAAAACACTGCCTGGCATTGATCTTCACAATAACAAAGCTTAGGCACTATGCGTTGGCGCACGAGGTCCATCTGATTTCAAAAGTGGACCCTCTCAAATATTTAATGTCAAAAGCCATATTGACAGGACGACTCGCTAAATGGGCCCTGCTCTTGATGGAATTTTCCATAACATATCAACCTCTCAAGGCAGTAAAAGGCCAGGCCATCGCTGACTTCCTTGCTGAGCATCCCATACCTGCCGACTCTCCTTTAAACTGCGATTTGCCAGACAGACATGCATTTGACGCAATCGACAGTGGTGATACCCGTTGGGAGCTTTACTTCGATGGAGCGTCCTCTATGAAAAAGCACAAACAAAGTATGCCAACGATCAAATCGGGGGTGGGACTCATCTTTGTGACTCCCCAAGGAGGAATAATGCGCTTCGCCTTCTCCTTAACGGAGCCGAGGACGAATAATGAAGCTGAATATGAAGCTCTGATAGCAGGCCTTGAGATCGCCATTGATATGGGAATTGAGAGCCTCCTCATATACGGGGACTCCCAACTGGTCGTCAGTCAAGTGAACAGCGATTACCAAACATGTAAACCGGAATTGGTAAAATATGGTGAAAAAGTGCAGCAACTGCTAACCCAAATTCCCTCCTACACGTTGGAAAGCATACCGCGCGCGGAAAACAGCAAAGCAGACGCACTAGCCAAACTTGCTAAAGAACTGGCTGACGAGAACCTCGACGACGTTAGAATCGTGGTGCAAAGCCGTCGAGTGCTCGCCCCAACAGAAATATCTCCGGAATCGTCTGAAGAAAAAGGAGCGAAAGAGGAGACAACCCTGCAAGTAAAAGACTGGGAAAATACCGGGGACTAGAGAGAAGTCTTCATAGATTACTTCAAGTTCCACCGAATACCTGAAGAAGCGTCCACAAGACATCAGCTCACGAAACGAGCTCTGTCTTTCGCCTTCGTCAATGATACTCTGTACAAGAGGTCATTCGATTCTCTGTGGTTGAGATGCTTAGGACCTGACGAAGCGAGAAGGGTCGTCCAAGAAGTTCACGACGGACTCTGCGGTTCCCACCAAGCAGGCCCTAAGATGAAGTTAAAGATAAAGCGGATGGGCTACTACTGGCCCACGATGATGCGGGATTGCCTAGAATACGCGAGGCAATGTCATTCATGCCAAATTCATGGAGACTTCATCCATCAGCATCCCAATCCACTGCATCCAACAGTGGCTAGTTGGCCATTTGAAATGTGGGGAACTGACATAGTCGGTCCCATCGAACCAGCATCGTCAAAGGGACATCGTTTCATCTTGGCGACGACTGATTACTTCTCCAAATGGGCAGAAGTGGTACCGTTGAGGGAAGTGAAAACGGAAAACATCCTCCATTTCTTCAAAACGCATGTCATATACCGGTTTGGAACCCCAAGAAGGATCATCTCTGACAATGGGCCAGCCTACCGAAGTCATAAGATTAGCCGCTTCGCACAGCAGCACAATATAGACTGGAGATATTCCTCAGTTTATAACCCGCGAGCTAACGGTCTAGCTGAGGCCTTCAACAAGACCTTGACGAAGATCATGAAGAAAACAGTGTCACGAAATAAGAGAGATTGGCACGAAAGATTGCAAGAGGCTCTTTGGGCGTATCGAACTACATTTAAAACGGCCACAAACACAACGCCATACGCGTTGGTATTTGGGACGGAAGCAGTACTCCCCCTCGAGATAGAATTACCCTCTCTACGAGTGGCAGTCCATTACGAGTTGACGGACGAAGAAAATGCTCACCTTCGGTTTGAAGAGCTTGACGCACTTGACGAAATCCGGCTTCTAGCACAGCAAAATCTGGAAGCTTATAAAGCAAAGATGACGCGCTCATATGAAAGATTGAGCCGCCCGAGGACATTCCACCAAGGCGAACTCGTGCTAGTCGTCAAAAGGCCCATGATCCCCAATCGCGCCAAGCGGGGAAAGTTTGAGCCAAACTATGAAGGACCGTACATCATTGATAAGGTCTACCAGGGCGGGGCCTATCTACTCATGGACATGCACGGTGAAAGACCTTTCAGGCCAATAAACGGTCGCTTCCTAAAGAAATACTACGCTTAACGAGCCTTAGTTTAGGTCAATGATAGATGACGACGACTATGTCCGCTCGCTATCTTCCTAAGCTCAAGCTTTATAAGCAGTAGCCAGCCCTCTCAACGGCGGACCGAAATGTCCTTAAACTAATAGCAGACCGAAACGTCTTTAAACTACTACCGCAGCATCTTTAGGCTGACGAGATATATAAAAAAAAAACATATAAAAATAAAATAAAAAAAAACGGTATGTCCATAAGCAAAAAAGGGCACGGATGAAAACCCGAAAGGGCTCCATGAGTAAAAACAGCAGGACTACCGGCGAGTGTTCGTGAGAACCCGAAAGGGCGCGACCTCGTAAAAAAAAAAATATATATATATATATATATATATATATATAATAAATAAAAACGGTATGTCCATAAGCAAAATGGGCACGGATGAAAACCCGAAAGGGCTCCGTGAGTAAAAACAGCAGGACTACCGACGAATGTTTGTGAAAACCCGAAAGGGCGCAACTTCGTTAAAGAACCCTTACAGAGTCCTCTCGACCCTGTAAGGAGAAACCACCCGCGTGAGATCCTTACGACTCATAAGGGAACAACACACTTAGGAATCCCCACGATTCCTAAGGAGAAAATACACTTGCGAGATCCTCACGACTCGTAAGGAGAACTCTCGTATGGGACCCTCACGACTCATGAGATTTGAAAGTCTTAAGTTACAGAAACCTAAACCTGTGCTTAAGCAAGCCCCCACAAACTTCCAATATTGCCCTACAAGTGGCTCAATATTGACCCTTGTATACAATCCACGGGCGCGAATAAACATTTCCCTCGCCAAATTTCATCCATAACTGGGAATACGTTCGCATGGTAAACAACCCTTATAAATCCCCTCGATTTATGAGGAGAAAACCCTCCTGTAGGATCCTTACGACTTACAGAAGAACAAAACACTTAGGAACCCTCACGGTTCCTGAGGAGAAAATACACCTACAAGATCCTCACGACTTGTAGGGAGAAATACCTTTATGAGACCCTTACGGCTCATGAAATCGAAAGCCTTAGTCGACAGGTCCCTAACCC
Source organism: Agapanthus africanus (assembly GCA_030015575.1). NCBI lineage: Eukaryota > Viridiplantae > Streptophyta > Magnoliopsida > Asparagales > Amaryllidaceae > Agapanthus > Agapanthus africanus. Next base: position 486,048,014 of record CM057347.1, on the reverse strand, counting down.
TGATCGCTAAGCCCCCTTTATTCGACAATAACGGAGGCAAATGATGATTCGCTCCTGGCAATATTCCAGTTGCAGCGGTGCTGATGCCGAAATCGGTGTCCAATTTCAGGTTTATGGCGAAAGCCAGTAGGCCGCTCATGCATACAAAATAGCCGAAATGATAGGGCAACTTGCAATAAAAAGCAGCAAGTAAAATGTATGCATGCAAAATAGCCGAAATGATCGGGCAACTCGTAATAAAAAGCAACGAGTAAAGATAAAATAAAAAAGCCGAAATGATTGGGCACCGCGAAAAATAGCCGAAATGATTGGGCAATCGCGACCTTCGCGATATAAAAGCTGAAATGATAGAGCATCGCGGAAATAAAATAAAACAAAAATAAGAAATGATGAAACTTCGGCCCTACAGTTAAGATCACATCGATCCCTGTATACAATCCAAGGGCGCAAACAGAGAAGAAACCATACTTCCCCAGCGGATTCCGTCAAACGACGAAGCTAAACCCCAACGGTTCATTTCAACCGAAGAAACCAACGACTTCAGCAAAACTTCTCAACTCACGGATACAAACACTCCTTGACGAGAGCCTTCTGATCCGCGTCGACTCGCAGAGCCACCAGCGCCTCCGTGGGAACCATCGACTCGTTTCAAACCCCAAGGACACAAATAATCCTTGGCGCTTGGGAAACAAATAATCCTTCGCAAAACTTCTCAACTCACGGATACAAACACTCCTTGACGAGAGCCTTCTGATCCGCGTCGACTCGCAGAGCCACCAGCGCCTCCGTGGGAACCATCGACTCGTTTCAAACCCCAAGGACACAAATAATCCTTGGCGCTTGGGAAACAAATAATCCCTCGCAAAACTTCTCAACTCACGGATACAAACACTCATTGACGAGAGCCTTCTGATCCGCGTCGACTCGCAGAGCCACCAGCGCCTCCGTGGGAACCATCGACTCGTTTCAAACCCCAAGGACACAAATAATCCTTGGCGCTTGGGAAACAAATAATCCCTCGCAAAACTTCTCAACTCACGGATACAAACACTCCTTGACGAGAGCCTTCTGATCCGCGTCGACTCGCAGAGCCACCAGCGCCTCCGTGGGAACCATCGACTCGTTTCAAACCCCAAGGACACAAATAATCCTTGGCGCTTGGGAAACAAATAATCCCTCGCAAAACTTCTCAACTCACGGATACAAACACTCCTTGACGAGAGCCTTCTGATCCGCGTCGACTCGCAGAGCCACCAGCGCCTCCGTGGGAACCATCGACTCGTTTCAAACCCCAAGGACACAAATAATCCTTGGCGCTTGGGAAACAAATAATCCCTCGCAAAACTTCTCAACTCACGGATACAAACACTCCGTGACGAGAGCTTTTCTGACTCACATCTCGGGCAATAAGGATTCAAAAACTTGCTTCCTGAACAATGGGACCCTGCAAGTCAATCCTAAATGGTCTCTTGCATACTATTCACGGGTCTCACTCTCTGAAGTCGATTCTCGACAAAGAGGGAAACAACCGCTTACGAGCCCTCTCGACTCGTAAGAAGGGCAATGGGACCCTGCAAGTCAATCCTAAATGGTCTCTTGCATACTATTCACGGGTCTCACTCTCTGAAGTCGATTCTCGACAAAGAGGGAAACAACCGCTTACGAGCCCTCTCGACTCGTAAGAAGGGCAATGGGATCCTGCAAGTCAATCCTAAATGGTCTCTTGCATACTATTCACGGGTCTCACTCTCTGAAGTCGATTCTCGACAAAGAGGGAAACAACCGCTCACGAGCCCTCTCGACTCGTAAGAGGGAGAAATTCTCTCATAAGATCCTTTCGACCTATGAGAGAAAACTACACTTGGGAATCCTCACGATTCCTAAGGAGAAAATCCACTTACGAGATCATCTCGATCCGTAGGGAGAAAAGTCTCTATGAGACCCTCACGGCTCATAGAGTTGAAAAGTCTTAGGCAGCAGATCCGAACCTGCGGCCTAAGCCATCGTTATATCTTGAAGAAACCAAAATGCTTACTCTGTTACCTGTCAATCATGTTTATCAAGACAGCATGCTGATAATAAGAGAAGGGAGAAAGCAAAGAAATGATACAAGACATTGCAAAAAAAAATGTGTATCTTTATTTATTAACTCAATCAAGTACATGGTGAATCGTATAAAAGAATAAAGAATGTATACATCTTATTCAAAAAAGAAAATTACAAGTATATTGATACAATGGCAGCTACTGGGAAGGGAGCGTCTTGCACAGATGTAGCAATCGCTCGCATATCTCCTTCCACGCCTTCTCCTGCTCGGCTACCGCCGTCAACTCTGCCTCCACTTGAGCTCGTTGCCGCAAGACCAGTGCAAGCTGCTCCCTCACGCCCTGATAAGCAGCCTCCCGACTTGGGATATGGCGCTCAGCCACGTCAAGCTTCCTCTTTAAGTTTAGCCCATGGGAGATGCGCTCCAAGAGACCCTCAAAGATAGTCTTCACTTGGGCAGCATTTGCCTCAACCTCAGCGCGCAGATGGGCCGTTTCGTTTGAGGTCTTTTGGCATTCCCTTAGTCTCCGAGCTGCTTCTTGCTCCAAGTGGCGGGAGTGCGAAGCGCTTTGCTCGAGCCAAGTTGTGCGTTGGGCGCTCAGAGCTAAAACTTCGGGAGCAGGGCGCGTCAACTCCAGCCGGTACAAGCAAGCCTCAATCTCCCTGCAGTGATTAACCCAAGATTCAACGACGCCCTCGCTGTGAAAAGTTACGAGCGCCGCTAACATGGGGTTAACATCCACAGCGAAATCTGCAGCGGAAGGGAGAGCGTCCATGCTGAGCTCGTCGATATACCCGCTCAGCATGCCTAGACTCATCACCGCACCCTTTGAAGACGGACGTCTCAAAAAGGGGCCTGACGGTAAAAGGACGCGAGCATCGAAGGGGACCGGAGCCGGAACAATAGCTGCAAAACAAAACAGGTTTAAACGATGGTTCAAAAGATGTTGAAGGATTACCAAAAGGAAATTTACCATACCAGGTACAGCGAACGGCAAAGCCGGGAAGGCCGGTAGCGCGACAGGGCTTGCATCCCCTCCTTCGATTTGTGGCACTGCAATAAAGAAAAGGAAAAGTCAGAAATCGTCCCATTGCTAGAAAAAAGGGGTAAACAAAGATATTACCGGCGCCACTAGAGGGAGAAGCGAGTTCGGATGGGAAAGAGAAGTGCGGGAGCAACACTTGATATAAGTGATCAAAAAGCACTCCTGCAAAGGCACAATAGTGTAACGTTAGTACAAAAGCCGCATTTTTGAAAGATTAATGCATGAGTCGTGAACCCATACCTTCCAACATCCGTGACGGTACAAGGGAAGACGGGGAGGTGACTACTGCCAAAGCAGTAGTTGACGGTGCCCCCTCGAGCAATGAAGCATCGGTACTGGCCGCACCTGCAAGAACAAGCTTGTTAGAAGAGATCACAAGATATACACAAAAAAAAAGGGAAACGCTGGTGACTAAAAAAATTTACCTGACGAGCTGCCAGCAGAAACTGAGGCAGTCCCTTCCTCCACTGACGGAAGACCACCGCCTGTAGCTTCATCACCCGACTCAAGGGGAACCGTTGTTATGCTCTCAAGCTCTGCAGGCGGCGGGGAACCATGGACAGGGAGGGCCAAGATAGGAACATTGCCAGATTCCTGAGAAGGAGCGCCTAGCTCGTCCTCAGGAATCATGGCCGCCTCACCCGCTGCTCCCTCAGGATCAGCGATTACAGCTGCCTTGTCCATCGGCACCACGAGGTCCCCAGCCTCAAGTACCTCGCCCTCTACCGCCTTCGGCTCGGTCGAGACAATCATCTCATCTGCCGCCACTTCGGGTACGGCATCAATGACTTTCTCCGCGGTAGGTTCCTCAATCTCGGCTCCAGGCCCCATGGCCTCGACAAAGTTGTCCACTGTCGGTTCGGGTTCGGCGAGTACCGCTTCTTCCGCTCCCTTGGGTTCGACGGTCGTCTCCGCCTCGCCCTCAGTTGGACTTGACCCTGCAAGATGAGATATGTATAAGCCAATAGTTTTACAAGTCATACAACAAGGCTCTGAAAGGAGTACTACCTGAAGCGGATTTATCATTGGCGTTCCGAACCGCGCGCGCAACTCCCCGACGAGCGGTAGATAGGGCCACAGGGGGCTCTTCAGAAGGAGTACTAGCGTGAGGAACAGTGCTAGGGCCCGCTCCTGCGACCAGAGCAACTCTGCGCGCCTTAGCTTCGCGTCTGGACCGCTTCCGCTCCTCTTGAGCCGATGAGACAGATGCCATCAGAGCTTCCTTGAGCGAAGCCTCCTCATCCGTGTAGAGGGATGCCTCCAGATTTTTCAGAGCATCCCTCGTTGTTGCATCAAGCCGAGGCTCTTGCGGCAGCTTCGACGGAGCTGGGACTTCGATGACGGGCTTGGGAAGGGTCCTTGCGCCGATTAATACAACCCCTGTAAAGAAACAAGAGAAGGTCAGGTCGACTATCATAAAAAGATAACGAACTTTCCGTATAAAAGAGAAAGGGATAAAACATACCGACGCTCGCTAGGGTACGCTTCTTCTCCTCCTCCTGGAAGGTCTTCAGAGAGGCAGCAATGGCCTCTTCAGTGGATACACCTGTTGAAAATGAGGCAAATATTAGCTAAAGATAATAATAAAAAGTGGGATAAAATGACAAATAAGGAGGCTGAGGATTACCTGACTCAGCGAGTCTGCTTAATATTGCTTCGAGCCTCGCCGATCGCTCCGAGGCTGCAATGGCGGCGGCTAGGTTGGTGTCCTCAGGGTCCACCACGAAACCCTCGTTGCTGCCGTACTCACATATAGTCTCGGCAGGATGAGCCGCGGACTCTAAGTTAAGAATCGCGTCGAGGGATAAAGTGGACTTCTTCTTCTTTTGCCCGCCAGCCTTGGACCCACTGGGAGCAGCTTTGCGCTTGCCAGTTTTGGCAGTCACTTTCGGGCGGCGAGTCCCGATGTCCGCTCCTGCACCCGACTCCGGCGATGCCGCTTTAACCGTCTTTGTCGGAGCACGGGGTGCCGTTGGGGCATCCACCGTAGTAGGCAGTGGCAGTCCACGCGGAGGGGCCAACACCCGTGGTCGATCAGCTCCGGCCTCTTTCGTCGGAGGGATAACCTGAACCCTGGGCTGCAATGGAGCCTTGCGATTGCCGCCGGGAGGCGCAGCCCTACGATCGACCAATAGACGTTTCTCCATCAAGATGATTGGGCCCATCGCGTGCGCGTACCAGGCCACATACGAATTGAGTATCTTAGGGGTACAGCTGGGCTCACTGATAAAAAAGTAGGAGCCTGTATTGAGCCGGATGAAGTGATGCATCGCATTCCGTACTCCCTCTGGACCGACTGCAGGTGTTCTCAAGAAGGCTTCCAACGGGACTCCTTGGTTATAACTCGATTACCGGGCAAATCGATGCGGGTTATACCTCATGAAGAGGGCCGTGTCATTCTGCCTAAATACCAAGTAGCCCGGCCGAATGGAATAAAGATGGAGGATTTCCCGAGCCTTCAACACGGAGACACCGCCCTTAAAGTCATCACGCAGCGGCACCACCGACTTAGTGGTCTCGGAACCCATGGTGATGACCTTATCCACAAAAGAGGTCTTCGCCCCGACTAGATGCGAACGCAGAAGCAGTCCCCTAGACTCCCGCGGAGGTGCAAACACGATGGAAGCCCCGACCAATCGCATGATTCTTGGAAGTGTGAATCTCTCAAAGAATGGAGGAGTTTTGTGGGCACCAAACACTCCTCGAACATGCAGCTCCATCCAAGAAGTGAAGTAGTGCATCGGGAAGTTAGCAGGCTGTACCCCAGGTTCATTAGCGTCCGCCGCTACGCTAAGTCCATTGTAGAGGTAAGCCAACCCGGCGATCCCCACTGATAACTGCAGACCGGCCACCATTCGATGCGCCGGGTAAAAGACAGAAGACCGCATGAGGCGTGGGTGCATGGGAAGCGCGAAGCTGCACAGCCACAGACCTAAGAACCCGATGAAGAAGGTCTCCTTATCCATGCCAGGAACGGCGATCTCTGAGAAAGGGACGCTAGCAGTGCCGGGAAGGTAAAAACTTCGCTGATCAATTTCCGATGAAGGTCGGCGGTCCAGGCCGAAACCAAAAGGATCAGCAAGTTGGGCGAACTTCTCACCTTGCTCTGATAAAAATTCCGGGCGAATAAAACGAGCAATGAAGTCCGCGAAACTAACGCCTCGGTCGCCCAATTCCAAATGAAGCTCCTCGTAAATCTCCAACACCTTCACCAAGCCCGGATGCTGATGCTGGATGGTATTTTCCGGAGTCAAGTCGAGTACCACCTGCTTGGTGGCAAAGACGTACTCATCAGGAGGAAGCAGCTCCTCGTAATGCTCCCCCCTCGCCGGTAAACCTGAAAGCTCAACGAATTCCTCCAGAGAAATGGAAACTTCCCTATCCGCTGTCAGAAAAGTATGCGTGGGAATATTCCATTGTTCGATAAAAGCCTTTGTCCACCACGTTGGAGGAGTAGGATATTCGAAAAGCGAGACGTAGACGGCGGAGTATAAACCGATCTTCGTCAGGTGAGCTCTCTCCGCCGCTAAAATGTACCGAGCCCATGGCAGGTATCCAGCAAGCGGTCGCGGATTCAGTCCAAGATTGTAAGCCTGTCCCCAAGGGCGTGCTTCACCCTGACAGATTCGCCTTCCCAAGATATCTATGGCCGGCGGCGGCTGCACCGGAATAGCGCCGATTGCAGGCTGGAGAAGGTCATCTGAATTCCAATTTTTTACCTCCACGGCATACTCCACCGGGGGTTTGTCCGCATAGGGGATCGTGACTGTAGGTTCGGAAGGCGAGGCGGAACTAAAACTACGGCGGCCTTGGATAATCTGGCTGTACCACCTTCCCCATAAGTGAAGTCTCTTGCACTCGGGATCGTGATCTTTAATCAAGGCGAACACTACCCGGTCCACTGGTGCATGTGGGAATCCTCCTTCTGAGCGAACGAAGGGGAAAGATAAGTCATCAGACATCTTTTCTGTGGAAAGACAAAGAAACATACATTATTAGTGGCCTAACGCTTGGCATTTAAAATATATATATATATATTTTGCTCCACACTGTGATGCAGTAGGTAGGGGACCAAAGGGGGACCCACAAAATCTGGATGATGTGCATCATTTAATAAGACAATCCCATCATTAGATGGGACTGTCAATTCATAAAAAATTCTCAATAGGATACACCCATTGGGGGGGAACCCCTAGAGACAAGGAAAAGATCTCCTCTTTTCAGAGCAAAGCTCTGTCACAGAATGACATTTGTCAAACTCCTGTATCAAAAGAATAAAACTTCTTAAAAAAAGAGCCTAGCTCTGTAGCAGTAATAAAAATTCATAACTCCTAAGAATTAAAATTTTGGGATCTTAAAGATCCATGGAAATTTTTAAAAAGTTTTCTAGTTGATCTGTGAGCAAGGCTCTGTTCATGGGTTAAAACCTAAGAACAGAGTCTCTGCAAAATTTTGAGAGCAAGGCTCTGTGAATAAAAACCCCAAAAAGGTTTCCTTTAGATCAAAGATCTATAAGAGCAAGGCTCTGTGAATAAAAACCCCAAAGGGGTTTCCTTTAGATCAAAGATCTATAAGAGCAAGGCTCTGTTGAATAAAAACCCCAAAGGGGTTTCCTTTAGATCAAAGATCTATAAGAGCAAGGCTCTGATTATTTAAATTTGATTTAAATTAAATTAATTTAATTTACCTAGAATGGTTCTAAGGATAGAACTTGGAAGTTCTTAAGGAAATCACAAGAGCAAGGCTCTGGAAGTTCTCAAGTAAGAGCAAGGCTCTGAAATTCAATTTCTTGAGAATGGTAAAAAAAATTACCAAGGACCAAGGGTCCTATTTATAGGCGCCTGCGCCTGTTCACTTGACCCGTCGATCCGACGGTCAGGATCTTGCCACCGTTGCACTCACGCGCGCGCCACGTGAGCGCAACGGTGGGGGGGCATCTGTTTCCCCCAATCAGAGCAAGGCTCTACTGAATTTTGAAAATTCAAATTCGAAGCAACGCTTCGGTTTCCGTGCGCAGCGTGCAATTTGCCACATGGCAGAAGCTGATTCGGCGGCGTAACGCCCGAGACAGTGCGTCCCATCAGAGCAAGGCTCTTCAGAAAACACAATTAAGACTTAACTGCGCAAATGCATGGCAGCGCGACACGTGTCTGCGCAGTTGCGCAATCGCAATTGCGCAAGCGCACGGATGCGCGACACGTGTCTGCGCAAGCGCACGGATGCGCGACACGTGTCCGCGCAGTTGCGCAATCGCAACTGCGCAAGCGCACGGATGCGAGACACGTGTCCGCGCGGTTGCGCAATCGCAACTGCGCAAGCGCACGGATGCACGACACGTGTCCGCGCGGTTGCGCAATCGCAACTGCGCAAGCGCACGGATGCGCGACGCGTGTCTGCGCGGTTGCGCAATCACAACTGCGCAAGCGCACGGATGCGCGACACGTGTCACGCGCCGGTGAGTTGCGCAGCAACTGAATGAAAATTTAAGTGAATCTTTTCTGTTCTTCTGTAAAACAGGGACCCTTGGATCAGAGATCCAATGGTGGGAAAATTCCCAAAATTATTCAGGAAAGATCTTGGTAACAAATTTAACAAATTTGTGAGCACTATAAATAAGAGCCCAGACCTCATTCAAAAAAAAAAGGAAGAGAATCATCAAGAGAAGGATAAACTTCTGAAAAGAAAGAATTCTTGAAGATTGATCAAGAACAAAAAAAAGAGAAGGTAAAAATTTCTGAAGAAAAGAATATTAAAAAGTTAATAAAGAAAAAAAAAAGAAAAAGAAATAGTGCCTTGCACTTGATATGAACCCTGGGTTCTGCATGATCAGGAAAAAACAAGAACTTGTTTTCCTTTGATCCAAATTCAGATCAAAAGTGCCATGCACTTGTGTTCTTAAACCTGAAGATTTCTAGGGTTTCTGCAACCCCTTATTTTGGGCCTGGCCCAAATTAAATTGCAATAATAAAAGGGCAAAGCCCTGTTTGGAAAATTCCTAAGTTTCTGCAAACTCATTATTTAAAAGGGCCTGGCCCAAACTAAATTGCAGAACAATAAAAGGGCAAAGCCCTGTTTGTAAAAATTCTTGAGTTCCTGCAACTCATTATTCAAAAGGGCCTGGCCCAAACTAAATTGCAATAATAAAAGGGCAGAGCCCTGTTTGGACTGATTCTTTCAGTCAGGCAGAGCCTAAAATAAATAAAAAATTGGACTTAACCCAATCCTGGCTGTAAGTCCTTAAATTAAATTGATTGAGCGAAATGGCTCTCCCAAACCAATTTACAACCGGTTCGAGGGTACATCTCCGAACCCCTTTGACACCTGTCGTTGTAATTCCTCAATGACGTCAAAGAGGCGACGGGTCCCAACGACCACTTATCTAAAATCGGACCGAAACGTCCCTAAACTAAAATCGGACCGAAACGTCCCTAAACTAAAATCGGACCGAAACGTCCCTAAACTAATGACGGACCACTACGTCCCTAAACTGGCGACGGACCGAAACGTCCCTAAACTAATAATAGACCACCACGTCCCTAAACTGGAATATGGACCGTTACGTCCCTAAACTGACACAGTAGGGCCCAAACGCTCTTTTGTCAGATCTAAACGGTCCCGTCTAAGTTGATCTTAACCCCAAATACGGTTAACGTGTCCTTAGACATCTAAATAAACAATAAAATCCCAAACCAACTTTGGTTCAAGGGTACATCTTGGAACTCCTCAGACGTATGTCGTTGTAATCCCTCAACGACGTCAGAGAGGTGACGAGTCCCGACGGCCGGATAATTAAATCAATCATTACGTCAAGTCGATCTTAGTCCATAACAGGACTAGCGTATCCTTGATGAACGTTTAAGTTGATCTTAGTCGCAACGCGACTAATGCATCCTTAAACTAAAAACACCAAACCCAAATCTAAGCAAATACGGATTTGGACTAATCCACGTCCTACGGGTGACGATATTACTCAGTCTCCGTATACAATCCACGGGCAACCACAAACAAAACAAACACACACGACACGAAGTGAAATTCTGGAGAAGGAGAAAGTTGTTACCGCGATGCGGTAGCGTAATTAACTGCAGGGGCTTGCGCCTGCAGGGAAGAGTGTCCCCACAATCAAAAACCCCTCACCCTGAGGGGGAATCTGACGAAGTCTGCTACATCGGCCGCATCCGTCTAAACCCCCGATACACGGTGCCATAAACCAACTTGGCGTCTTCGGAGAGATAGACGGATAAAACCATATAGCATCTGCCCCGAACCTCAGGCATGGCCGTCCTAACGTCCAGGCCGCCGTTCGGAGGGGAACAATATCATGTGATATACCTACCTGTTACCTTTTCTACCTTTCTTCATGAAACACGAGTTATTCAGTATCTTGGATGTGGATATTTTACCAGTTTAGACTTGTTGTTTATTATGGAACTGAAGGGTGGTAATAACTGTGCACTTGAATGATATTCACGCTAGACAAAACTCCATCGTGGTCATGGGACACCTTTCTGGGATGTTCACACTACCACAATGATTGCCATCCCAGGCACGAGCACCAGCTCATACTGCTTCTAGCTAGTCATGGGATACCTCAAGGATACGAGTATGTTCACCAGTCAGTTTCATCCATACACACCTTGTTTAACCTGATCTAACTCTTACACTGAATATCCGTTTGACTTGACTTGAATCTTTACCAAACAGATACAACCTTCTCATATTCACATATCTAATTTGTATATAACCTCATACATTTATACACATGTATATCATATTCATTATATACACCTGTTCGTTTCTATACCTTTACTTTCTTACGAGGCAATCCTACCCAAATATAACTCGCTGACGGACCTTCCTTTTCTTCCTCTATCTTTGGAATGTCCGTCAGATAAGAACGGGTATTATAGCGAGGATCAAGGTGTGAAACCAGCTTATGAAGATTATGCAGACTAGACGATGGAAGATTATCTAGTTTTAATTTTTGTTGTTGCCCACATGTTTAGGGCTTTTGATTCTCCTTTGATGTAATTAAACTACTCAGTTTATTTTACTCTTTCCTTTGGGATGTAATAAAGTTTGGTTAATGGAAATAAATGTCTTTCGCTTTTATTATTTTGTTTTGGTACACATCCTGCATGTTATATGTTCATACGCTTAACGTAACTGTATTGAATAGACCACCTTCAATACAGTTAGGTTGCGGACTTTGCCACGTCATCCTTCACCTTCTTTTGGGAAGCGGGGCATGACAAAAACATACAGCACAAATATCGACATTCTTGTCCTTCAACCCTTGTCTCTTTCGCTTACACGGTCTCTTAATTGTCATCATCTTATCAATTCCAGTACAAACATATACCTTTATATGAAACCTATTATCTGCTATCTCCACAGCTCTATAGAAAAACTTGATGATTTCCGTTTCAAAATACATGCGATGTTGATATTGGATAGGGAATGCACGACGAAGCACCCAGCGAGCAAAACTACGACAATTCTCGAGCGAACGTAATTGAGAGACTACGTACTTGCGATGCTTGTAGGAGGGCACTTCGTCCAAAATAAATTTTGCATCATCATGAAGCCTATCGGAAGAGGGGAGTCTTCAATGTACCCGTGGGTTCATACGGAAGGATCGACACCGTCGGTATCCGACGATGTGGGCGTCGGTTTTGCATGGTGAAAGAGAAGCAATGGCGGTTTGTTGTACAATTTGTCCATTGAGAAAGGTAACAGCTATTCTGCATCAAGTTTTCGCGCCATTGAGAGAAATGCAAAATAAGAAAAGAAGATCGGAAGAGTTTTAAAGGCCTTTCTCGCTCCTTTCTCTCAACTTTTTTTTTATATTTGGGTTTTTTTTTTTGAGTAGAGAACGAGAATGGAGTGATTTGTCTTATATAGAGCAAGAGGTGGGCACAGATGCCAATAGGAGATGAGGCATGTGGCAATACGAAGTGGAAATACCAAAATTTGTGAGGGCAAAATCGGCATTTTGAAAATTTTGCCTCCTCTCTACACCTTTACATTATGTATATAAGATGGGTGGTGTAGATTCAGTTACCTGAGTTTCCTGCTGTGTAGAGTTGGTTGCTTTAGCTTCATATGTTGCATCCTTGGTTGCCACTGCTGGTGGTGGAGAATATGCAATATTCCAGGTGATCTCCTTGGTGTTGTCAATGGAGTATGAACATCACTTGGCCGGATTTCTTTTAGAGGGTGATGTGATGCCTTTAGATTTCGTAAGCCCAAGTTAAAAATACAGAATTATCAATTAGGATATAACTGAAAAGCAATATTGATTTAAAGCAAGACATGCTAATAAAAAACACAGAATGATACTTTGGTTTTTCTTTAGATGGTGTTGTCATGACTTTAGATTTCCTAGCACAGGTTAAAAATACAGAATTATCAATTAGGATATAACTGAAAAACTAAACTGATATAAAGCAAGACATACTAATTAAACACACTATATGATACTTTGGTTTTTCTTTAGAAGCTGTTGTGATGCCTTTTGATTTCCCAACACAAGTTAGAAATACAAAATTATCACTTGGGATAAACATTGATAAACAATATTGATCTAAAGCAAAACATACTAATTAAACACACAGGATCATGCTGTGATGTTTCTTTAGAAATTGTTGTGCAGGGATGGGCTCTACTTAAGCCAAAATGATAGCCATTGTTTCTAGATGCTCGGCTTCTTCATTTGTCTGACTTTGTGTACTAAATATAGATGCATATAATCAAGAACACCTAATACAAGCATCATTTATCTCAAATCCATGCCCTCTTTCAACTCGTACAATCGAAGACTCTTTGAATACCACACGATACTGTAAGTACCTCTTTCATAACCAAGAACATCGATATGCCCAGCAATCTCAGAGAAGCTTAACTTATCAACATCAATAGCAACATTATCTATAATGCCCTCTTTGTATACACCGTCACTTGGATCAAATGCACCATGATGATGAAAAACTATGGTCACCATTTCATAAGATCTACAAAATACAGAATTTATTTAACACATATTGCATAGATTATGGTTATTTTATTATAAAAAAAACTAGCAAACTATTGTGGATGTGAAACCGTATGTCCAGTCTCATCATCACTATAAGGACCCTAACATACTAACTCTATGTGAAACCCTATTTGGCAGGGCACTATAAGCCAAATACCGACTCTATAAGATTCCACATCTAGTCAAAAAGTGAGAAAAATCATTAAATATAAGGGTTGTAACTGTTGATACAAGAGGAATCTAATGCTTTGGAACCTCCTATAAATAGCAATGAAGAGAACTTGTGTAGCAGCATAATACAAGTGAAGAAAACCTAATAAAATTTTATAGGTTTTTGTTGTCTACTTAATAGTCTATTTAAGATTGAATTAGAGAAGATAGTTGAGAAAACCTATACACTTTGCAACGAAGGTTCTAAATGGTCACTAACGGGTGAAAAGTATCGGGATGGAAGAACTCGAAGTTTCTAAGGGGTTACTAATGTGAGCACTTAATGAACTCTTAGAATTGAGTTATTGACCGCAAGGGTTAGAGGGAGGAAACGACATGTTGGGACACGCTCTTTTCCTGCTCCCCGGAGCTGCATTCAATTCAACACCAAAAACTATGTAGCATTGGGTGCTTTATTGTTCTTGTATAACATTGAATTGATGTATGTGATGTATGTGTAAATTTGTAATTGTTTAGTTTGAAAATGGTTTTGACAGCGTAATCTTGTAATGATCTAGTGTTTGTGTAAAGTTGCAATTTTTTCTGAAAAGATTTATTCCCTAAAATAAGGAATTTAGTTGAATATAAGTCAGTTTTGAAGATTGATTACAAATTTTTCTGGAAAAATAAACTCTTCCAACAATAAATATCTGCCCATGAAAAAAAAACAAAAAATTGATATGGATCCACATGAAATTCCATGTAATTTACTTCAAACAAAGATTTAAAAACTTAATTGATGATGGCAAAATTCCTAGAGTATAAAGTAAATCCGCAAGCCAAATGTGATCTAGGGTTCGAAATTAGGGAAATACCCTAGATCTGGGTTCAAAATTAGGGAAATACCCTAGATTAATCTAGGTTCAAAATTGTGAAATGCCCTAGATCTATGGTTAGAAATTAGAGAAAATATCTCAATTTTTCTCCGGATCTCAGCTCTCACATCGTTTTTGTGTCACATTCACTGAAGATCTGGGTTCGTTGAATGATTTTTCCATGAACGCGTGAATCACCACGGAATCGGCTCCTTCAATTTTGGGTTCCCTTTCTAAAAGGAGATCCAATCTTAATTTGGGAAAGACGAGGCGTAATAAGGTCATTTGACACCAGCCAGGGGAACGGAGTAACGATTGCAAAGTTCAAGGGGTTTTAGACTAACTGCAAGACTATAGGGGGGTTTCTGAATAATACCCCAAACTTCATGGGGAGTTTGGTGAAATAAACCACAAAATGATGGCAACAAGGTCACTTGTAGCTCATGTTACATGCTTCAAAGCGTTTTCATGTATCATGTTATTTCTAAAAACACACCAAATACTTGTTATTTCTAAAAACAACACCAAATTCTTTGCCGTTATCTGAAAAGGACACATATGTGAGACTGCAGTTAATATGATGAGTTGCTAGGATGAGTTAATATAGTTAGGATTAAAATATATTAAATTTGGACAACATCCGCCCTTCATCATCTCTCAACACTCAAATCCCCATACCCTATTGGATGTGACTTGAAAATTTGAACACTATCCTTTTCTTTGATTCCATGAAATACCGCATGCAGCTTCCCACAATTTAATATACATGTCTATAAGGGAGTTTTGATTGAATAATGAATGAAATGTAAGCTTTGGAATGACACAAAGCCCTTTCGGTAATTGATCAAACAGTTGGTGGCGGATTTTGTTTCGGGAGATGGTTGAATGAAAGATAGAGTGAGATGGTGAGGTTCCCGATGGCTTCTTGTTTCTAATCTACGCAAGTTCTGTTTTATTCGTCAATAATGAAATTTACAACTTTACACGCCACATGATTATCCTTCAGGAGATAAAGCTGACTGTACAGCATCTTTCTATCAATTTAATTGTTAGAGCTTCATAAGCTTCTCTCTAAAAATTTTAGATTTTTGAATGCTGAAACAGAATAGATATATAAAGAGAAATTAAAGTTCAGGATAGATATATAAAGAGAAATACAAGAAAGGAGGGGGAGAGAAGTGAGAATAGATGAAGTTCTCCAAAAATATTCTTGATTTTGCTTTGTCTAATAAATAAAACAAGAAATTAAAGTCCAATAACACTCCTGACCAATAATTCTTCTTAAAACCATCAATAAAGGTTGCACAAAATCTGATATTCCATATAAATTATTAGCCCTTAACATTAATATAAAAATATTGTACCAGGCATACTAAGAAGAGCGAAAACGGTCAAATAAAAGGGGCAGCTTTAGATAATAAAAATTACAACTTCAGAATTGTTGGGGCCCTTCAATGAAAAAGGGCACCCTCCAAAAAATGGCGTATGCTGCTTAAATGTGGAGAGCACACGGTATTCTTTAGTAAAAGGCGAAAGAATAGTTCGCTTTGTGCTCACCACGCAGCTGCGTAACTGTACAAATCCTCAAGGCCCATTTATTTATAGCACTCAACTCTTGGTCTCTCTCTCCTTTCTGCCGATGTGGGACTAAAGAAACCTAAACCAAACCGTGCTTTAGAATTAGGGTCGTGATCAAACCTTAAGGCTTGAGGCTGTTTCTTCTCTCTCTCAGGTATCCTTTCTTCATCTCTGATTGTCTATTTGAGTTTGGATTTTGATCTTTTTCCCACCTTAATTCTGTGTTATTGCTTAGGGTTACAATTAGGGTTTGAGAGAGATTTAGGTTTAAAAAGTTACAGAATCGAAAAAAAGGAATTTTGGGATTGTGGAGAGATGTCTTGGAGAATGAAGTTGGGCAGCCAAGTGGTTGGAAAACATTTATGGGGATGTCTTTGCTGTTTGTAGCATGAGGGCTTGAGACATGCCTAACCTTATTAGGATTGGAGGCACCAAAACCACCTATGGTTTGCCCGGAACACCCTAGGGGCTAAACAAACCCCATCACCAAAACCCTCCCACCGACATTCCATTCCGGTTAGTTCTTACACTTTTCAGCCTCTTTTATACCCAAGTTGCCCGCCTCTTCCTTCATCAGCCACTCTAGAATTCTGGGGCAGTTGGGTCGATTTATGTAAAAACCAACAGCCAAAGATGTTGCTTAACGGAAGGTAACGTCGGGTTTTTTGGGCAAGTCGGGTAAATGATGGGCTGGTTTTGGTGAAATAAGCATTCATTGATTGAATCTTATAGGCGTAGGGGTAAAGCCTTCCTTTTGTTGTTGCGTGAAAACAAATCCGCTTATATATATGATTTTACTTAAAACCCTTGATTCATACGAGGCTCGAATAAACTTATGATACCTGAAGAATCGCTTATCAGATTTATAATCACATTTCTATGGTTTGATATTTGGAAGAAATCGATCCACAAAGCCAATTGAGATTTAGCATCAATGGATATTCCTTGCAGTTAAGGGCTATCGACGCACGTATCCTGATCTATCATAGTTATAAGCAAATGTAAAGGATTGTAACTAAAAGGGACAAGCATTCGAGATGGATTCATATAGCTTGCTCCAAGCACAAGGGCATGCGATAGATTATTAGTTTTATTCGTCTTTTCATTTCAATCAAAACGTTTATAGTCGTAAATTCTAGTCTTGTTTTACCATTGTTCATAGAGAATAGCACCTCTTGTATATGCATTGCGGAGCAAATTGCTCTAGACCATTACCAGAACCATCCATTTATCTTGATAACGAAAAATTGATTGCCATAATAAACTAACAAGATTAAAGGAATCCGAATATACCTATTGTAACATTTCGGAATACGATATAGTGAACCAACGGATATTTTCAAACGGTAAACACAAGCTAAATCAACCGCAGAATGATTCAATAAAAAGAAAAGAAAAGAAACTAAATATTAACTACTGAAGTCGATTAAAACAGCATCTCCCCCTCTAAACATTATACAAAGACTCCGTCCCTTTCTGATCATAGTTTCAGATACACAAAATACCATTACAAATTCTTACATATTCAACAGAAATGCCACAACCACCATCAATGCCATCGACACCAAAAGCTCAACCTTCGCTCCGTACCCAGCGCCGGATCCAACAGATAAGTGATCCGGACAACCACAATAGAACACTGAAAATGAGGGAAAACTAGAGGATAATTTTCATTAATAATTTATCATCAATCACCTACAAAATTATGAAGCTTGAGAGCTTAATGTGGGTGCTGTAGACATTTTGGTGGAATGGTTTCATGGAGGAGCAGTGCTACAGGGATTTTGGTGGAATGGTTTCATGGAGGAATTGTCATAAATTTTTGGCATAGATAGAACAGCGATTCAAAGGTTGAATGGGGAAATGGAGTAATTAATGTTTTGGCATAGATAGATTGCTTGTTCAAAAATATTGTGGTTTTGATGTGTTCATCATAAAATTTATTCATTTGCCACATTGTCTTAGTTGATTTTTTGAGCTGCAGTATGAAATGTCTCAATTTGTTGGATTCAATCATACCATAGTTCTTATTTTCAACTATTCTCTGGTCTTCAAATTGGTATTATTTGAGTGAAGTTTTATATGCTGCAAGTGGCGCTAGGGAAATGAGCTTTTAGGTTATAATGTGGTTTTTCGTAAACTGAAGGTAACAAGTCGAAAGTTTGTGCTTAGTTTTCGTATTACATTGTTACTGATTTTTCAATTCTAAAGGAACCTTGTTTTCAGATGTGCGTGCAATTTAAAAACCGGATCCAAACACGCCCATACATTGATCTGGAGATGTCAGCATCAAATTAAAAAGGAAACTAAAAATGTTCTCCAATTTTTCCATTCTGTTGCTAGTGGCAATAGGGAAATGAGCTTTTGAGTTGTATTTTTGGTAAACTACAGGATACAGCACTAAAGATGTATTGATTTTTTACAGTACTATATTGTTACTGATTTTTCAGATGTGTTCACACATTCTTGAAATCAGTTTCGAGCAGTCCCATATATCCATCTGGGATGTCAATATTGTATTGAAAGAGATTATAATTTGGAGGATTGTCAGTTGGACGAAAATGAAACTCGCCTGTAAGAGGGAAGCATTATTGGGCCGTCCCACGGTTTGCACTCGACCCATTTTCCGTCTGGCCATCACAAACCCAGTGTCAATTAACTTTTGACCAATTGTACACTAATCCGGCCATAATCACTGTGTAATTGTGCCTAAGATACAGGCGGGGCATGTCATCCTGTAAGGAACATGATAGCTCAAGCCATTTGGCCACTATTGGAAATGCAGGGCACTTCTAACATCTTATTTCTTCCGGAATGAACTTATTTGGCCACTGTGGAATGGAAATGTCTTCCCGTAATGAACCTATTTAGCCACTATGGATGGGACATGTCTTCCCGTAATGAATCCATTCGGCCAAGATCAGATGAGGTGCTGTCAATGGTGCAAACAGGCACATGCCTCGGGAACAAGGCATTGTGAGGCGCATGTTGGTGCACGGCATTGCTGAGACATGTGCCTCGGTGTACCTCGCATCAGGCACATGCTTCGCAGTAATAAACCTTCACAATGGCATCACATCGCCTCAGGTACATGCTTCGCATCGTCATTTTCTTTACAAACTATCAAATGTCAGTTGCATAATTTGTTTGTCCTGAATTTAGATGTGGTTGATTAAAATGGCGGTTGTTTGTTTATTATCTTACGTGCATTACCATAGCTATTTATTGGGTTATCCGTTGTTGCACTATTTGTAAACTGTTGCTTATTCGTCAATATTCTTCGAGATTATATATTTGGTTTTGCCGCAGTTCTGTAAGTGCAATTTGTTTGTATCTTAAGTTGAATCTGGTAACTAAAATGATTGGTGGTCTATTGTCGCGACCCTCGAGCGTTATCTATTGATTTTGTTACCAGGTGCCACACTATTCTGATCAGAAACCAAACCTTGACTACTGTGTCTATAACATGGTTGAAATGACTTGGTCTGCATTTTGTCACCATTGCCTCCTATTAATCTTGCAATTTCATTATATTCGTTTGCAACAAATTTTAATTTCTAACGATTACCTGAAGTTTCTTGTAATCTATCGATTTTATGTGACGCCTCCCTCCACAACAACAAGAAGCAGCTTTTATCCCAAATTTTTGGTTTTTTTTTATGGGGAATCAACCCCCCTTGGGGGTCGAACTTGCGCCCACACATTGGAGAGAAAATTGATATCAAGTGAGCTTAAGTCCAGATGGTCCAATTTTTTGCGGTTAGATACATGATCTTCTTGTTCTATTTTGTACTTTGGAGGGTTATCTATTCGATTAAACTAACAATTGTCATCTTAGCTTTAGACCTTTTCAGAAAAAAATAAAATAAAGGGTAAATTGTCAAAAAGCCCACGGCCCGCTCGGGAGTTGTCAAAAAATCTCTGATATTTTCAAAATTGCTGGGAAAACCCTAAATTTAAATGCAAACGACATTTAGAACTCCACTGTTCTTAATTAAGAACCATAAAAATTCGTTCATATGCTAATACCCTACCAAAACTCTAGCCTTTTCAATTATACCAAACATTCGATCACCTAACAAAACCATAATCTAAATTATTGCAATCTACATCTTCACTTATATTGAAGGCTTTTCAATATTTCAACTAAGACACACTTACATAAGAAAACCCCAATCTAAATTACTATATATTTTACTTTGTAGCCTATGTATAGTTGATCATCTCATAACCCTTACCATGTTCACTCTCATATCCGGTAGCCAAATGCAAGTTCACCTCTCGAAATCGCGAAAATCTATCGTTTAGGGCCCCGAAATCACGGTCAAAGATTTGCTCCGAACTTTGACTTTCGAATTAGGAATGAAATCAGCATCCGGATCAGTTAAGATTTGACAGACAGTATCAGAAATCAATTTGGGATGCAATCAAATAATTAGTTTCTCGTTTTAACAACTTTTTATTTTTAGCAGTTTTCTATTTTAGCAGTTTTTCTTTTGATCTATTCCATCCTACTTGTCATTTATGTCCTATTTGTACCTGATAACGTCCCTATTTTTCTACAATCCTTTTGCACATGGTAACGTCTTTCTCTTTTTTCATGACTACTGTCTTTTTTGGTTTAATAATTTTACTTAAGTTTGGCACGAATTATGATCATAAGCTTGTTGTTCCAGCCATAAAAGTATCCAATAAAGCCAATTGGCAATCTTATTTTTTTTCATCTGAGTTTTTTCTACACTTGCACACTAGCACTTTCTCAATTTTTTTTGTCTTTTTCCGTCATTTGTCAAATTTAATTGCAAAAACACGACCGAGTTAGAAAATTAAGTGATTTATATTATATATCCATAAAATGTACCATATGACCATCATATTAACCATATTAAACCAATTGAAAATATTAGAAAACACAATCAGAACTTGTTAATATTGTTCGAATTATAAATTTCCAAAATAATAGATAGGAATATCGCTTCGAAATTTACATGTCAAAATAACATAAATAACAAACAATCGATTAACAAAGAAAAACTAACTTTGACATCCTAAATTATTTGACATGGCTCCTCACATCGACATAGAGGGCATGAGTTTTTCTTGAACAACCAAGAAACGATGCATTTCATGTGGAATGCATGATCACAACACAACTGCACTAGTTCGACTAAATCACCGTTGCTACCCATCTCAATTTCTTCAAAACACACGGCACAAATATTGTCATTCTTGTCCTTCAACCCTTGTCTCTTTCGCTTACACGGTCTCTTGATTGTCATCATCTCATCAATTCCAGTACAAACATATACCTTTATATGAAACCTATTATCTGCTATCTCCACAGCTCTATGGAAAAACTCGCTGATTTCCGTTTCAAAATACATGCGATGTTGATATTGGATAGGGAAAGCACGAAGAACCACCCAGCGAGCAAAACTACGACAATTCTCGAGCGAACGTAATTGAGAGACTACATACTTGCGATGCTTGTAGGAGGGCACTTCGTCCAAAATAAATTTTGCAACATTATGAAAGCCATCGGAAGAGGGGAGTCTTTAATGTACCCGTAGGTGCACACGGAAGGATCGACATCGTCGGTATCCGACGAAGTGGGCATCGGTTTCGCATGGAGAAAGAGAAGCAATGGCGGTTTGTTGTACTCTTTGACCATTGAGAAAGGTAACAGCTGTTCTGCATCAAGTTTTTGCACCATTGAGAGAAATGCAAAATAAGAAAAGATGATCGGTAGAGTTTTAAAGGCCTTTCTCTTTCCTTTCTCTCAACTTTTTTTTTGGCTTTTTTCTTTTGAGTAGTGAACGAGAATGGAGTGATCTGTCTTAAATAGAGCAAGAGGTGGGCACATGTGCCAATAGGAGATGAGACATGTGGCAATAGAAAGTGGAAATACCAAAATTTGTGAGGGCAAAATCGGCATTTTGAAAATTCTGCCTTCTCTCTATACCTTTACATTATGTATACTAGTATTGTACCCGTGCTACGTGCGGGAATAGCATGAATCAAGAAAAATGAGACGATGAAGTAGTTTTCAAGTAAAAATTTAAATTCTATTTAATCCCTCGTACTCTCAATTTATTTTGGTTATACTCAATGATTAATAGATACTTAAGAGACTATAAGTTATATTTTTTATTTTAAATTAGAATTAAGAATGTGTTTCTTTATTTCTCTGAATTGAAAAGACATGCAAGGCATTAATGGATGATGGCATAATAAAGTACATGACATTTATTTAACCTAAACATATAAAATGTGAAAGCATAAAAATATTTTAAGGAAATGCACATTATTAGTCATCCATTTCATTGAAATAGACGTATAATATAAGCAAAAATTCATGTCCTAAGTATTGATAAAGTACATCACCATATCCGTATTACATAAAAAAATAAAACAACACTAAATAACAAACTGAAAAAAACTTACAATCTCACAGCGGTCTAATATAATGGAATACTTAGAAAATGAATAAAGTGACCTTATATAGGAGAGTAAGAATTCAAAAAGTAATAGCAAACTAAAACATTAATAAATATATCATTTTAGTTTGTTAATAAGGTGTTACTTTTTGAACTCTTACGCTTATCATAATTCACTTTGTATTTGAACTGTTTTCAATAAAGTAGATTTGACAAAACATAACTTGACTGATTTGATAGTATCGTAACTTGAGTAAATTAAATAAAAATATTTGAAAAGATAATATTTGATGTTGTTTAGTGGTGAAGAACACAACAAAAAATGAATGACGCCAATATTTCTGATTTCAATGTTTTCTGCTGAGACTATTATCATTCAACAACAAACTAAAACCGATTACGATATGAAAATTATTTTTAGCAACAAAAGGAGATGTTGGTTTCTTACTTACAAAAACGAACTATTGCAAAGTGATCACAGATTTCAACATCCTACCCAGCAAATATGACACATACTTCTGAAACCTAAAAATTGAAAAAAAAAAACTTCGAAAACACAATCAGTTAAGAAATGGTAGCAATGTTTCCATTGGCATTAATTTCCAAAGAATTTGTATCACTCGTCCATCCATCGGCAAAACTGACCGCAAAATACCCTCGGAAGTCGATTATTATCAACCCAGTAGCCATCACTTTTTGCCTTCACAACCCTTCGACAGAGCTTATCCTTGCAGAAAGATCTCGGTTCCATCTTCAACATCATCCTCGTCCAACTTTTATTCGTAATCTGCAAAGCATCTCTTCTGCATCTGTCTATTATCGGATTGCCCGATCTCGTGCACTCTTTAACTTCATGACCAGCGCATAAAAGATCGCCGCAAGAAACCTTGTTCAGAATTTCCATGGCGTGTACCCGTGTATATGCATCAAAAAACAGTATGATCCCGACCACATATGTCGCTGCAAAGTGGCCACCAGTCATCGCTGTCTTGAGATGCTCCATACCCAAAGTCATCCTTCCTAAATTGTATATCTCTTCCTGTAGGTTTAAAGAAAAACCCAACATTGATGAATTAGACAATTTATATATATATATAGGAAGATATGTATTAAATCAAATTATTTACCAGTCCAAGAATAAAGTTGGCATCAAGATTGCCGCTATTTGCATAGTTTCGAAGCAAAATTAGACATGCACCTTTTTCCCACCAATACATCCTCAAGTACTTCTTAATCATCGAGATTGAACGCCCAAACATCTTATCTTTGGAGGCACGCTAAAAACTCTTACATCTAAAATGCATACAAAACGATATTAGATAATTTATATGTTGGTTCTGAAATTATAAAAAGTAATAAATGCTTACGTTGGTTGCACGTAGGTTTTTAATATCATCGAGAAGAGCCGAGGACTTGGAGACGACTTGCATGGCTATTTCGATGAGCATATCTTGTGGGAGAGAGGTCACGGTCGACGTCTTACTTTTTTTATGGCCTTTCTTCATTATCGACGGACTAAGCTTAAGCTTCATCATGGACAACTTGAGTACTTGAAATAGTCAGGCATAAGTGTTTATGAGAAAATGCATGATCATGGTTTATATATATATATATATATATGTATATATGTATATATATATGTATATATGTATATATATATGTATATATGTATATATATGTATATATATATGTATATATATATATATATATGTATATATATGTATATATATATATATATAAGAGTCACCAAGTCAGTTTGAAATTTAAAATTAGCAAGTAGCGAATGCAATTATGGTGGTCTTGTGGGAGAGAGGTCACGGTCGACGTCTTACTTTTTTTATGGCCTTTCTTCATTATCGACGGACTAAGCTTAAGCTTCATCATGGACAACTTGAGTACTTGAAATAGTCAGGCATAAGTGTTTATGAGAAAATGCATGATCATGGTTTATATATATATATATATATATGTATATATGTATGTATATATGTATATATGTATATATGTATGTATGTATGTATATATGTATATATATATATATATGTATATATATATATGTATGTATATATGTATATATGTATATATATATATATATGTATATATATATATGTATATATATATGTATATATATATATATATATATATATGTATATATATATATATATAAGAGTCACCAAGTCAGTTTGAAATTTAAAATTAGCAAGTAGCGAATGCAATTATGGTGGATTGGAAATGTATAGCTGCATGTGGTCTCATCATGCATTTTTCTTCTGAGTTCTGGGACACGTCATCTGCCACGTGTCCTGATCTTGGAGACCGCCAATATTGTGCATCATCACTATGGTTCGAAATTAGGGAAATATCTCAAATTTTCTCCAGATCTGAGCTCTCGCATCGTTTTTGTGTCACATTCACTGAAGATCTTGGTTTGTTGAAGGATTTTTCCACGAACGCGTGAATCACCACGGAATCGCTCCTTTGATTTTGGGTTCTCTTTCTAAAAGGAGATCCAATCTTAATTTGGGAAAGACGAGGCGTAATAAGGTCATTTGACACTAGCCAGGGGCACGGAGTTCAAGGGGTTTTAGACTAACTGCAAGACTATAGGGTGGTTTCTGAATAATACCCCAAACTTCATAGGGGGTTTTGGTGAAATAAACCAGAAAATGATGGCAACAAGGTCACTTGTAGCTCATGTTACATGCTTCAAAGCGTTTTCATATATCATGTTATTTTTATGGGTTTTTTATTTTAGCCATCAAATTCTATGATATTTTCAAAAAACACATCAAATACTTGTTATTTCTAAATTAGAATTAGGAATATGTGTTTCTTTCTTTCTCTGAGTTGAAAAGACATGCAAAGAATTAATGGATAATAGCATAATAAGGTACATGATATTTATTTAACCTAAACATATAAAATGTGAAAGCATAAAGATATTTTAAGGAAATGCACATTATTAGTCATCCATTTCATTGAAATAGGCGTAAAATATAAACAAAAAATCATGTTCTAAGTATAGACAAAGTAATCACCATATCTGTATTACATTAGAAAATAAAACAACACTAAATAACAAACTGAAATAAAAAACTTACAATCTCACAGGAGCCTAATATAGTGGAATACTTGGAATATGAATGAAGTGACCTTAGATAGGAGAGTAAGAGTTCAAAAAGTAATAGCAAAATAGAATATTAATAAGTATATCATTTTAGTTTGTTGATAAGGTGTTACTTTTTGAACTCTTACTCGGATCATAATTCACTCTGCATTTGAACAGTTTTCAATATAGTAGATTTGACAAAACATAACTTGACTGATTTGATAGTATCGTAACTTGAGTAAATTAAATAAAAATATTTGGAAAAGATAATATTTGATGTTGTTTAGTGGTGAAGAACACAACAAAAAATGAATGACGCCAATATTTCCGATTTCAATGTTTTCTCCTGAGACTATCATCATTCAACAACAAACTAAAACCGGTTACGATATGAAAATTATATTCAGCAACAAAAGGAGATGTTAGTTTCTTACCTACAAAAACGAACCATTATAAAGTGATCACAGATTTCAACATCCTACTCAGCAAATATGTCACATACTTCTGAAACCTAAAAATTTTAAAAAAACTTCGAAAATGTAATCAATTAAGAGATGGTAACAATGTTTCCATTGGAATTAATTTTCAAAGAATTTGTTGCACTCGTCCATCCATCGGCAAAACTGACCGCAAAACGTCCTCGGAAGTCGATCATTATCAACCCAGTAGCCATCACTTTTTACCTTCACAACCCTTCCACAGAGCGAGCTTATCCTTGTAAGGAGATCTCGGCTCCATCTTCAACATCACTCTCGTCCAACTTTTATTTGTAATCTGCAAAGTATCTTTTCTGCATCTGTCTACTATCGGATTGCCCAATCTCGTGCACTCTTTAACTTCATGACCAACGCATAAAAGATCGCCGCAAGAAACTTTGTTAAGGATTTCCATGGCGTGTGCCCGTGTATATGCATAAAAAACGGCATGATCTCGACCACGTATGCCGCTGCAAAGTGGCTACCGGTCATTGCTGTCTTGATATACTCCATACCCAAAGTCATCCTTCCTAAATTGTATATCTCTTCCTATAGCTTTAAAGAAAAATCCAATATCGATGAATTAGACAATACACACATACACACACACACACACACACACATATACACAAGTAGCAAGATATGTATTAAATCAAATTATTTACCAGTTCAAGAATGAAGTTGGCATCAAGATTGCCGCTATTTGCACAGTTTCGAAGCAAAATTAGACATGCACATTTTCCCACCAATGCATCCTCAAGTGCTCCTTATTTATGGAGATTGAACGCCCGACCATCTTATCTTTGGAGGACCGATAAAAACTTACATCTAAAATACATACAAAACGACATTAGATAATTCATATGTTGGTTCTGAAATTATAAAAAGTAATAAATGCTTACGTTATGTAGGTTTTTAACATCGTCGAGAGGAGCCGAGGACTTAGAGACGACTTGCATGGCTGTTTCGATGAGCATATCTTGTAGGAGAGGTCACGGTCGACGTCTTCCTTTTTTATTGGCTTTTCTTCATTACCGACGGACTAAGCTTAAGCTTCATCATGGACAACTTGAGTACTTGAAATAGCCAGGCACAAGTGTTTGTTAGAAAGTGCATGATCATTGTTTATATATATATATATATATATAAGTTCAATATTGTAATTATCCTGGTAGGAGTAAGTCACCAAGTCAGTTTGAAGTTTAAAATTAGAAAGTAGCGAATGCAATTATAGTGAATTGGAAATGTATAGCTTCATGTGTCCCATCATGCATTTTTCTTCATTTTGATATCATATCATATATAAATATGCATAAAGAAAAAAACACATGATTGGATGGATGAAATATATGCATTTATAGCTCATACCATAATTACACCATGCATGTGAAAAACTCTCAATAAAACATATTCTGACAAAGTATAATTTGACTGGTTTAATAGTATCGTAAGTTGAGTAAATTAAATAAAGATATTTGGAAAAGACAATATTTTATGTTGTCTAGTGACAGAAAAGACAACAAAAAGTGTTTCAGCCGCGAAAATAGGGAATGCAATTAGGATGAATTGGAAATGCTGGCTTCATATATCTCATCATGCATTTTTCTTCGTTTTGATGCCGTGTCATATATACATAGGGATATAAAAAACACATGATTGGACGGATGAAGTATATGCATTTATAGATCATATCATAATTGCACTCTGCATGCGAAAGATTTTCAATAAAGTATATTTTGGTAAATATATGATTTGACCAATTTGATAGCATCGTAACTTGAGTAAATCAAATAAAAATATCTGGAAAAGATAATACATGATATTGTCTAATGGTAGAGAAGACAATCAAACGTGCTTCAACCGTGAAAATAGGGAATGCAATTATGGTGAGTTAGAAATGATGGCTTCATCTATCCCATCATTCATTTTTTTTCATATATCTATATATGATATTGTAAAAACAATCATCTGTCCAATCAGTGTTATACTTTTCATTCTGTATATAACTTAATATTTAGAATAAATGAATATATATCATTTGAGTTATTGATTTTTATTTTCTTTTAGACTTATTATTTTTAACTTCTTATTAACAACAAGTATTATATAGTAAGGTATCATAAGTATAATGATTGCAAGAATTTATAAAATATTCTTATAACTAAAGTTTACGTAATTGTATAAAAATGACCTATAACTGACATGATAAAAAATGAAAGATAAATATCACTTAAACTTTGCGATGATATTACATCTTGATTTTAGAATTTCATTATACATAGCAAGATACTTTTACATCAAGGATAATATCCACGCATTAAAGAAGCGTCAATTATTGCATGCTCGAACACTTCATAAGACGGAGTGATGAACGTGCAATGATGGTCATTCTTACGAACATCACTTTCACGATATATTCGGACCGGACAGGTTCCTCGATAGCAATAAAATATGCAGAAGACATCAAGATCCGAATGCAAAGAAACATAACTATGATTTTCAGATAACTGATTGCATATTCCATCTAAATTAAATCCAACTGGATGGTGTCCATTGGTTATGAAATTACGAAACATAAAGCATAATATATTAAAATTGACAATATCAACACTCGTTGTCTATTTAGCAGTATATACTTCTGCAATACACAATTCCAATTGCATTCTGAGTACATCCTTATGCACATCCTGAGAAGTTATATGTAGTTAAGATTTATTTTGTTATTAAAAAAATTTTCTAATGGAAATTTTAATAGAATAAAGTTGAACTTAACATATTTCATGATTTTTATAAAAATAGTATTAGAAAATTATAGAATAATACATGAATTGTTAATTATTCTCTACCGTTATACAATTCTATATATTGAAGAGAACTTATATTTCCGGTTGATGGGGATGATATTTCAGGGAGCCCAATGATTAGATCCATTCGATGCAATACTAATCGTTTATCTGAATTCACACATTGTATTAATATTCCATTAAACTAATTTTAGATACTCCTATGTAGTTGAAATCATTTATTATATATATATTGTATTGATTTATTATTGTTCTTCGTTTCAGTAAGTATACCTAACCAAGTAAATATTGTTACCCCAAAGAAATAAAATGAGTTGTATAGGCAAATAACAAAAAAATATCAAAATGGATATTACTTCAAAGAAATTAAATGAACGATATAAACAAATAACACAAAGTACCATACATGAATTTAAATAAAAACATTTAAATAAGCATAATGCTTTTATAATATCAAAATTGAACTCTAAAAGCAAAAAGTATGCATCAAAAATCAATGAGATGTTTTTTTTATGAAACTTAAGAGAATTTCAAACTCTTCATTTCAAACTCTAGTATATAGACATAATCGACTAAGAAGGTAGTCGATTAAAACGTAAAGAAAAACTTTAAATTTTATTCAAGTATAATCAAAATTGACTTACAATAATATCGGTTAAGTTATTGAACTTTGAAGTGGCAATAACTAAAATTACCTTCCATATATATAGATAAAAGTATAATTATGCCACAGAAAGAGTTGATTGTATATGTTAAGAGGAATCTTTGAAAAAGTAGAGTTATTTTAAAATGACTATCTAGATAACTCATAAAAGTTACATCAACTTATAACATTACGATGCCCAGTTTATGATTTATATGAACTCTCTAATATGTAATACTTTATCTAATATCTTATAAATCGAAAAATCAAGTATGGATAGTCCCAACAACTTTTTATCCAACACTTATGTATTTTCTCAATGCATTAGTTGTTTTTGCTCTACTTATGATAAGCTCTCTATGTTGAGGACGGTTTTCAATAAGATATAAATAGACATCAAGAATTAATGCATTCTCCATTAAAAAGAGAGAAGAAAACCGAGATATGCTCTAATCTAAACGACTATTTTCTATGTCATATCATGTAGGCATGAAGAAAAAATGCATGATTAGACGAATGAAGTATATGCATTCAACTCATATCATTATTACACTTTGTATATGAACGGTTTTCAATAAAGTATATTTTAACAAATGTATGATTTGACTGATTTGATAGCATCGTAATTTGAGTAAATTAAATAAAAATAATTAGAGAAGATAATCCTTGATATTGCCTAGTGATAAAGAAGAGAACCAAACGTGCTTCAACCGTGAAAGCAGGGAATGCAATTATGGTGAATTGGAAATGCATAGCTTCATTTGTCCCATCATACATTTTTCTTCATATTTCTATATATAATATTATACAAACAATTATCTGTCCAATCATGTATTATCTATCCAATCGTTGTCTCGAACATCGCTTTTACAATCTATTCGAAATTGGACAGATTTCTCGATAGTAATAAAATATGCAGTATACATCAAAATCTGATTTCAGAGAAGCAAGTATTATTTGCCATAACAACCAAGTGGTGAATTTTGCAACAAAGTTCTTTTGACCACATGAGGTGATAAAGGAACAAAGGGATAAAAACAATTAATGCATTCTTCGTTAAAAAGAAAAAACAAAGTCGAGTTATGTTTTAGTCTAAATGACTATTTCGATGTCATATCATGTATAAACAGGCATGAAGAAAAAATGCATGATTGGACAGATGAAATATATACATTTACAGCTCATATCATTATTGCACTTTGCATATGAACGGTTTTCAATATGGTATATTTTGACAAATGTATGATTTGACTAATTTAATAGTATCGTGATTTGAGTAAATTAAATAAAAGTATTTGGAAAAAATAATCCTTGATGTTGTCTAATGATAAAGAAGACAATCAAATGTGCTTCAACCGTGAAAACAGAAAATGCAATTATGGTGAATTGGAAATGCATAGCTCCATCTATCCTATCGTGCATTTCCTTCATATTTCTATATATGATATTATACAAACAATCATTTGACCAATCATGCATCATCTATCCAATCATTGTCCTGAACAGCGCTTTCACAATATATTCGGAATTGAACAAATTTCTCGATAACAATAAAATATGCAGTATACATCAAGATCTGATTGTAGAGATACACAAGTATGACCCTTTCAAGATAGTTGATAACACAACCCATCTAAACTAAACATTACAGAATAGTACCCATTGGTTATGAAGGCATGAAGTTGCAAAATATGTTGGATTTTATAAGTCAATATCTCTTCTGGAAAAATGATAAGAGAGAACGCATTAAGTAAACCTAGCTAGTGATGAATCTAAAACTTGTTTAAAGGTGTAAAGCTCGATTAAGAGTTTTCAAGATGATCTTGAAAGTTTGGAATCTAAAATTTTTGAGTAAACACGTAAATTGGGCGAGGGGGGATTCTCATGGAAATAGAATTCTAAATCACTTATTTCTATAGATTTGTACTTAGTAACTAAAAAGATCCTCTATATGCATAGGCAATGTGTAACACAAACAAATTTAAAATTAATTTGCGGCATGCTAATAATTTGTTTCATTCATCAATTAGGAATTATTGTTTTCCTAGAAGGAGACATGCAAAAAACCTAGTAAAATACAATTTAAACATGAATCTACAACTTCTTTACCAAAACTCTAAATTTAAATGCAAACGACATTTAGAACTCCACTGTTCTTAGTTAAGAACCATAAAAATTCGTTCATATGCTAATTCCCTACCAAAACTTTAGCTTTTTCAATT
The DNA here is from genome assembly GCA_030015575.1 of Agapanthus africanus. Taxonomy (NCBI): domain Eukaryota; kingdom Viridiplantae; phylum Streptophyta; class Magnoliopsida; order Asparagales; family Amaryllidaceae; genus Agapanthus; species Agapanthus africanus. The sequence goes on along the minus strand of CM057347.1, from coordinate 486,016,592 downwards.
ATACCAAACATTCGATCACCTAACAAAACCATAATCTAAATTAATGCAATCTACATCTTCACTTATATTGAAGGCTTTTCAATATTTCAACTTAGACACACTTACATAAGAAAACCCCAATCTAAATTACTATATATTTTACTTTGTAGCCTATATATAGTTGATCATCCATAACCCTTGCCATCTTCACTCTCATATCCGGTAGCCAAATGCAAGTTCACCTCTCGAAATCGCAAAAATCTATCGTTTAGGGCCCCGAAATCACGGTCAAAGATTTGCTCCGAACTTTGACTTTCGAATTAAGAATGAAATCAGCACCCGGATCAGTTAAGATTTGACAGACAGTATCAGAAATCAATTTGGGACACAATCAAATAATTAGTTTCTCGTTTTAACAACTTTTTATTTTTAGCAGTTTTCTATTTTTAGCAGTTTTTCTTTTGATCTATTCGGTCCTACTTGTCATTTCTGTCCTTTTTGTACCTGATAACGTCCTTATTTTTCTACAATCCTTTTGCACATGGTAACGTCTTTCTCTTTTTTCATAACTATTGTCTTTTTTGGTTTAATAATTTTACTTAAGTTTGGTACGAATTATGATCATAAGCCTGCTGTTCCAACCATACAAGTATCCAATAAAGCCAATTGGCAATCTCATTATTTTTTTCATCTGAGTTTTTTCTACACTTGCACACTGGCACTTTCTCAATTTTTTTTGTCTTTTTCTGTCATTTGTCAAATTTAATTGCAAAAACACGACCGAGTTAGAAAATCAAGTGATTTATATTATATATCCATAAAATGTATCATATGATCATCATATTAACCATATTAAACCAATTGAAAATATTAAAAAAACACAATCAGAACTTGTTAACATTGTTCATTTTTCTTCGAAATTTACATGTCAAAATAACATAAATAACAGACAATCGATTAACAAAGAAAAACTAACATTGACATCCTAAATTATTTGACATGGCTCCTCACATCGACATAGCGAGCATGAGTTTTTCTTGAACAATCAAGACACAATGCACTTCATGTGGAATGCTTGATCACAACACAACTTCACTCGTTCGACTAAATCACCGTTGCTACCCATCTCAATTTCTTCAAAACTATAACGACCGTGTTTTCTAATACCTAATAAAATATATTTTATTTAAATTTCTACTATCGAATAATTATTTACGTGTTTCTTTTATAGAATAATAATTTTTAAAGTAATTTTAATAATTTTTAAAGTAATAAATATTATTAAAGGAAATTTCTAAAATCTATTTATTGTTTTTATAGGCTTAAAATGTTTTAGTAAGATTTTATAACGCCTTAAAATAATCTACATATTTTTATCAATAAAAGTAATTAATTCGTAATTAAAAATATTTTAAAAAATAAACTAGATATTATATAACTTTAATAACTAACTAAAACCATAGGAATGATTATATTATTTAGTTTTAGCCTAAAATTATTTTTATACTAAAGATAACAATAAAATATATTTTCTGAATTTTTTTCCCACAATTTTCTTTTATTTTTAACTATTTTTAACAATTTTTTTAAACCAAATTCGATATTTAAAATAATAAACAGAATATTATTTTAATTATATAAAAAAATGTTTTAAATCCCCTTTAACCTGGACCGTTGGATCACAAGATCCAATGGCCCAGACCTTCGCGGCGGCGCCCACGTGGTGGGGATCACGCGCAAAACGCGTGGTCTCCACTCGCAGGCGCACGCGTATCGCGTGGCGACACGTGGCAGGCGACGGGGGCTCGGCGGCGCGATCTCGGCCGTTGGATCAAGATCCAATGGCCACGAAACAGAGGCGGCATGCGCAATCATTAACAGATGATTCGAAAATGATTGGGGGCGCGGATTTTGATGGGATTTTAACGGAAATTTTGGATTTTATGGTTGGTGAAAAAACCCTATAAATAGACACCTTCAAACCTAAAATTCTCACACCTCAGAACTCCAAAAATTCTGGAAAAAATACCGGTGCCTTCGTATCGACGACGCCGACGCTACGGCTCCACCCAATCGCCGAGAAAAAATCGGGGTCGGAGCTATTGAGGATTTAGTACGAGCTTATATTTTCAACCCATCGGCATCCGACTCAAACAAAAGGTAGGATCCGCCTCTCTCCCCTTTTTATGTCACCTTCTTCTTTCTCAAATAATCTAGTTCCAACTTATAATCATCAACCCTTATTGAAAATGTTGTTATAATATTCGTGCATGCCTATTCCTTGTACCCTCAATAACTATAATATTAACCCATATTTTAAAACGGTATTTAAATTTCCTCTGTACACAAAAGTATATTGCACACCCATAATACCTGGAATCTGATATACCTAATGTCATAACCCATGAATTGTCATTTCACCTCTGACATACCCATACTATAAAAATGATCTCGAAATAGGTTACTTCCACAAAATACACTCGTTTAATTAAAATATTATATTTGTTTAAAATATCCATAAGAGGTAAGATATGTGAAATAAATATTTTAGATACGACATACGTATATTTTACTTACACTTTTTCATCAACTACTATAATATTGTTAAATCCCCTTCAAACTTTTTAAAGAAGAAAATACTAAATTTAAATAACGAGATTTTTTTCAAAAGGAATAGTTAGTATCTTATTAAAACGTAATTTTAAAATAACACCAATTTAGGACAAAGGAAAACTTGTAGGCATCGGTCGTTTATCTAAACCAGACTTTGTGGTGCCTAGGCTAGACAAGTGGGAAAGGTAATTTTAAAATGCCCGTCTCACGGTGATTCGTGAATGGACCCCTCCTTTCCTTACTTGTGCTTACCTGGCCACAATTAGCGGTGGAGAGGCGATTTGAGGACCTCACAACTTGCCATTTTGAAACAGCTAGGAGCAGTCTAGATTTTCAAATAAAAACCTCTTGCAACTTGTCCTTCTAAAATTCTCTTGCAAAAGATTTTTAAATAAACACCACAACCTTTTATCGAAAGGATATTTTTCCGTAAAATATTATGTTTTCCAAAATGATAAATATCCCAAATCTCATGGTTTTTCTTAGAAGTAATAAAAGACAATTAAACAGTATTATTCTTTTTACTAAGCATTCCCTAAGATGACGCGAAGTATTTTACGAACTTTATAAAATAAAACGAGTGGTTGTGGAAGGCCATATTAAACGAGATCAATACTTTTAAATTTCCAGTTTATGACAACATGACATATACAAAATATGATACGATTAGGGTTAGAATGTGCGGACCTAGGTATGGAATACTTATTATGAAGATCCCTGCAAGCAGGGTGACCAGTCCAATATATGGGCGACTATACAAATATGAAGATCCCGATATTCCAGGTGACCAGTCCAATATATGGGCGACTATATAAATATGAAGATCCCAATATTCCGGGTGACCAGTCCAATATATGGGCGACTATACAATGTGGAAATTCCATGCCTAGAGGTATACGCACCAACTCTAATTCGTCAAAACCTTTATACTGAACCACGGGGATGGGTAGTTTGATTAGGCAAGGAGATTCGGAACTCGGATTCCCCTACTACTCGATCATGATCTCGGGAAGTGAAACGGTACATTTCACTTCCCCAGTTGTTGTTCCGTGGCCACAACGGAATAATCGCGAGTATCCAGACCCTTGTTTAACAAACTAAAATGATTACAATACCTATTGATACTCAACACTAAACTCATATCATGTGATATACCTACCTGTTACCTTTTCTACCTTTCTTCATGAAACACAAGTTATTCAGTATCTTGGATGTGGATATTTTACCAGTTTAGACTTGTTGTTTATTATGGAACTGAAGGGTGGTAATACCTATGCACTTGAGTGATATTCACGCTAGACAAAGCTCCATCGTAGTCATGTGACACCTTTCGGGGATGTTCATGCTACCACATTGATTGCCACCCCAGGCACGAGCACCAGCTCATACTGCTTCCAGCTAGTCACGGGATACCTCAAGGATACGAGTATGTTCACCAGTCAGTTCCATCCATGCACACCTTGTTTAACCTGATCTAACTCTTAGACTGAATATCCGTTTGACTTGACTTGAACCTTTACCAAACATATACAACCTACTCATATTCACATATCTAATTTGTATATAACCTCATACCTTTATACACATGTACATCATATTCATTATATACACCTGTTCGTTTCTATACCTTTACTTTCTTATGAGGTAATCCTACCCGAGTATAACTCGCTGACGAACCTTCCTTTTCTTCCTCTATCTTTGGAATGTCCGTCGGATAAGAATGAGTATTATGGCGAGGATCAAGGTGTGAAGCCAGCTTATGAAGATTATGCAAACTGGACGATGGAAGATTAGCTAGTTTTAATTTTTGTTGTTGCTCACATGTTTAGGGCTTTTGATTCTCCTTTGATGTAATTAAACTACTCAGTTTATTTTACTCTTTCTTTTGGGATGTAATAAAGTTTGGTTAATGGAAATAAATGCCTTTCGCTTTTATTATTTTTGTTTTGGTACACATCCTGCATGTTATATATTCATACTCTTAACGTAACTGTATTGAATAGACCACCTTCAATACAGTTAGGTTGCGGACTTTGCCACGTCATCCTTCACCTTCTTTTGAAAAGCGGGGCGTGACAGGTTTTTGTAGTGGCCCATGCAGTTCATCTTGTGTACAAAAATAAAACCGTTAACTGACTTATTATATTTGTGAATCTCATCCATCTATACCGATATCATAGTTTTTCTATGTCTCTTGTCCCTTCGTTGACATTCTGTACCATGACCATGACCTTTCCTTCTGGTCATGGCAAATCTTTCCAACGAGTATGACATGTCCGATATTACTTTTGAAGCTACATCTGGGGATTCAGCCGACGAAGTCGTAGACTCTCAAGCGGTTATTTCCGACAGCGACTCGGAAGACGAAGAAGTCGATACTGCAACTCTGGAGCCTATGAGGGCCAATGACTCCAAAAACGAAGAAAAAGATACCATGGAAGGGGAGCATATAGAGGAGGGGCCAGAAAAAGAGGCTATTGCGGCGGAAGAGAATCCTATGGAATATGATCCGGATGAGGATGTTCCTGCAAAGGAACGAAACCCTATATAGAGGGGGAATTGGAAGGCGAGGCTCCTGCCAGGGATGAGCCGAATGACGAAGTTTCGAGTGAGGAGGAACTCAAGACCGAAGAAACTCAGGCAGTTGTTTCCGTAAGACACCATAGAAACGACAATACCTTTCTTAGTGCGAGAACCTATCAGCACTTGTTGAACTTCCATAATCGAAATTAATAAGTCTTTTCATTTTCTTTGGCCGAATGAAACGATGCATGTCCTTACTTTTCGGTTGTACTCTCCATATTGAAGTTGGATAATAAAATCTTAGTTTTGAGTAAAAATCTCTCTTGTGTCTCTTGGTCTTCTTATTAGTCTCTCTCTTGCATTAATTGTTGTTCTTCCATGCAAGTTATTATCCTGTCTCATCCCTCAGCCTGATTGTAACCTAACCTATTCTGATTCAGATCATCGATGGCGGGACGACACCATCACCGCAACCGAAGGGGAAATGGAGTCGATGAAGCCGCTCAGCAAGCAGCTATGCTACAAATGATGCAAGGACTATTGGAGCAACAATAGCAGCAGACAGCTGCCCTTCATCAGGAACTGCGAGAAAGTAGGCAGCAGCAAGTAGAGATTTTAAGTAAGACACTAACCCCAGTTTCTTAAGGTTCGCCGGGAGTGAAACAGTTCAGATCACTCCATCCTAAGACTTTTTCAGGGAAGGAAACTCCTTTAGAAGCTGAAGAATGGATCAAGGGAACAGTCAATGATCTCAGTGCCGCTCAAATTCAGAAGGACGCTGTTTCCCCCAGTCAGAGCAAAGCTCTGTTCAAGTTCCAAGGCGGGAAACAAAGCAACGCTTCTGTTTCCTCCAATCAGAGCAAAGCTCTGCTTTGAAATTCAAATGTTAAAATAGATGAAGCAACGCTTCAGATTCCTTGCGCGCCACATGTCAAAAGCAGACACGTCAGCGCAAGGAGCGCTGCGCCCAAGGCAGCGCACCCCAATTAGAGTAAGGTTCTGCTTTAAAAATTCAAATTTTAATAATAAAGGAAGCAACGCTTTAGATAACTTGCGCTCTGCGCTGCGCGACACGTGTCAGCGCAGTCGCGCTAGCGCAGTTGCGCTGCGCGACACGTGTCAGCGCATATGCACTTGCGCCAACTGTGCCAGCACTAAAACTTAAATAATAAATTATTTAATTAATCAGAATTAAAATTCTAGAAATATCTTTTTAATCTTATTAAAATAAGAAGATTATCTTCTGTAAAACAGAGGCCTTAGGATCAAAGATCCAACGGTGGGGAAATATCTCCCGATCAATCAGAGAAAGATCTCTGTAACAAACTCAACAAACTAATTGGCCCTATATAAAGGCCCCTAGATTCCAAGTCTCACATATACAGAGAGAGTAAAAAAAGAGAGAACTCTGAAAGAATTTAGAAGATCATCTTCTTCAAGGTAAAGAATTTAATTCTTGAAGAACAGAGGTGAAAATACCTCATTAAAAAAAGAAGAATTTCTTCTAAAAAGATCAAAGATCTAAGAACAAGATCAAGATTTTCAACATAAAAAAGAAAAAGATCAAAAAAGATCCAATAAAAAAAGAAGTAATTTACTTCATTCTTAGATCTTTTGATCTATATAAAGGCACTGCCTTTTGATGAACCATTGGTTCTTGAATTTTGAGGTAGAACCTCTTCAGAACAAGAAAAAACTTGTTTCTTTGATCTAAATTGGATCAAGATGCGCTCTGCGCTATTGTACAGTGCCTTGCATTCTTGATTTGCACTGCTGCGCTCCTTGGACTGGCGCAAGTCACCAGAAAGCGCCACGTGTCAATCTGCGCTCTGTGCTCCTACAAACAGAGCACTGCGCTCTTGGGTTGGTGTACTGAACCAGAGCGCGCCACGTGTCAGCAGCGCACTAGCACAGCGCACTGGCGCAACGCACTACGCTAAAGGACTTGCGCTCAGCAGAGCGTGACACGTGTCACCTCCACATGCGCTAGCGCCTTGCGCTCTTTATTTGGCACAGAGCGCCTGACAGGCCACGCGGCGCACTGTCAGACCATTAAATGCTCTGCATTATTAAAAAGGGGCAAAGCCCAATTAAAAGGTCTAACAGACCAAAACAAATGCTATGCATTATCAAAAAAGGGCAGAGCCCAATTAAAAGGCCTAACAGGCTTAATCTAAATGCCGTGCATTTAATTAAAAGGCCCAATGTTGTGCATTGTTTAAAAAGGGCAAAGCCCAAGCAGAGGCCTAACATGCCAAAGATAAATAAAATGTTAGATATTTTTCTAACTGGACTTAACCCAATTCTGGCCGTAAGTCCCCAAATTAAATTGAACTGAGCACAACTGCTCTCCCAACTCAATTTACACCCGGTTCAAGGGTACATCTCTGAACTCCTCTGATATTTGTCGTTGTAATCCTTCAACGTCGTCAAAGAGGTGACGGGTCCCGACAACCACGCATTGCTACGGACTGTGGGGTCCTTAAACTCATGGACTATAATGTCCTTAAACTAATATTCGTCCCCAAAATGGGAATGTTGGACCACCATGTCCCTAAATTAGCAATGGACCACCATGTCCTTAAACTGGAAATAGAGCCCCCAAATGCTCCTTTGTCGGATCTAAACGATCCCGTTAAGTTGATCTTAGTCTCAAATTAGACTAACGTATCCTTAACGAACGTTTAAGTTGATCTTAGCCTCAAATAAGGCTAACGTATCCTTAAACTCAAACCCCCAAACCCAAATCTAAGAAAATACGGATTTGGACTCATCCACGTCCTACGGGCGACAACAAAAATTAGTCTCCGTATACAATCCACGGGCAACCACAAACAAAACAAACACCCAGGACACGAAGTGACCATCTGGAGAAGGAGAAAGTTGTTACCGCGATGCGGTAGCGTAATTAACTGCAGGGGCTTGCGCCTGCAGGGAAGAGGGTCCCCACAATCAAAAACCCCTCATACGAGGGGGAATCTGACGAAGTCTGCTACATCGGACGCATCCGTTTAAACCTTCGATACACGATACCATAAATCAACTTGGCATCTTCGGAGAGGTGGACGGATAGCACCAAATAGCATCTGCCCCGAATCTCAGTGCCGAGACGCCCCAGTCTTGTGCGCTGTCTTTTCGGAGGGGAACAGATTCTGGCATGCCCGGTGGGACCTCTTCCTCTTTCCACTCCATACTTCGTGTGTCGTGTTCGCGAACGGATCGCGGTTTGCTGTGGTTGCCTGTGGATTCGAAGTACTTAGATTTGGTGTCTTGCTCCGTGCAGAAAACAGAAGATCAATGGCTTCAAACTGCACTACCTGCAACTGCAACTCTCACTCCATCCTTGCTGGAAGAGTGACTTACGGGCCCCAAGCAGCCTCCCTTTTCAAGATACCGGTAGAGCAGGTAACTCAAGCCACCACTGGACTATCTTCGGGACCATGCTCCCACCCATGAGCTTCAACGCCCCTGTACCGTTACAAGAAGCTCCCAAGAAGTCGGTATTCGATCAGCTTGCTACTACTGCGGCCCCTCTCAATGGGTCGCCCAACTCCACTGCCTCAGTTTTAACAGACTAGGCCAGAGCTCCAACAGGCCCATGAAGAAGCCTGCAATACCAGAAGGCGTTATCCCGAAGCGGATGGCCATCCTTGCTCCCGTTCCAGGCGAAATCACCAAGGTTGCTTCCCCTACTCGAAAGTCTGCTTTTGATATGTTGGTCGTTCCCATTCAACGGACGTCGGTCTTTAAAAGGCTGATACCAGCGAATTCTGACCAACACAGGGGGCATGAGAAGGTCACCCCAACGGCTAAACCAACTCCAATTACACGACATGCTCGCCGTCGTCACTAGTGCCGGGTAAGGAAGGCTGGGGGCAATTCCCCCTCTGGGATAACTCCGCCAGCTCTGAAGGTGGAAATCAATGCTGCTGTTCCGACCGGGAATAGCTTTGAACCGCTAAGAAAGGTGCGCAAAAACTCGCCAATTTCCGTACTGAAAAGATCTCCCCCTCCGGCGGAGAATGTTACGGAAGCTAAACTGGAACAGCCCCCTCAACGGCTGTCCTATAAAATTTACAAGGTCTGGCGTCAAGTCCAAGACTCCGTAGTGGATCAAGACCATTTCCGCCGACAGAAAAAGATGAAGGTTCGGCAGGAGAAGGACTACTCTGTTAATCCAGAAAAAGCAACAGCTACTTGGGTGCCCACTACAACGGCCCCCTCAACTTCGACCGCCCACAAAAGAAGGAGGTCGGAGAAGATCCCTGGGTCTTTGGAAAATCGCAAAGACACTGAATCTAAAGGCCCCAAGTCTGGCGGCATGGTGGTACATACTGTTTACATGGCTTCCGGAAAAGAAGAAAGCCACACTTCGACGGGCCATCGACCACTCACCAGATCCATAACAAAGGCTCAGGAGCAGCAAAAGAAGCTCCAAGAAATGATGACTGCGATGGCAGCACTCATTGGGCCAAAAGAAAGCCCAGAAGTATCCTCGGAACAACGCAAGGAGCAAGAAACCGATGCCGAATTCCTTCGTTGAATGCTTGAAAAGAGGGACGAGGAGGCTGCGGAACAAGCGGCCAATATAAAGCAGATGGCTCTTCTGTTCCAAGGCATGGTCGGGATGATGATGCAGCCGGATCCTCCCGCTAAAGATCCTCCGATTATCTTCTAAGATGACAGAAGAGAGACATCGAATCCTTCACCGGCTCTGTCGACAGCCAAAGAGGAAACAATCTCTAAAGTTGCCCTGGATGACTATATAGCTCAGCAAATACGAGTTCACCGGGAGAACGAAGCGGCTGGACAAATTGTTAAAACTGGACGACCCTATCCGAGCTGGTATGATCAGACTAAATACCCACCGGGCTATACGATCCCTAAGTTCCACGTATATAAAGGGACAGGGAATCCATATCAGCACGTCGCTCAATTCGGGGCCTTATGCGGCAACACTGGAGGCGATGACAAACTGTTGCTTCGCCAATTCATCGGCAACTTAGCAGAAACGGCCTTTGAATGGTATTCGGAGCTACCTAACGACTCTGTCAAAACATTTGCGGAGATGGAGCTATTGTTTACACAAAGATTCGCGAGTGCTAGTGAACGCACCCCGATCACCGCATTGATCAACGCCAGGGTAAGGCCAGGTGAAACATAGGTTCAATACGCAACACGATGGCGGAATCTGTGGTCGAAATGCGAACAGCGGATCGAAGAAGCACCTGCGGTAGGCATGTTCGTGGGCACTCTTGATCCGCAAGCGACCATCTCGCAATTCATGATATTCTTCAAGCCAACTACTTTCCAGGCATTGTTAACAAGCTGGCCCAAATGGACCAGATGAGCCATAGGCCTTCCTCTTCAAAGACAGAGCTTTGGAATGAAAAGGGCAAAGGGAAAGCAACCTTCGTTGCCAATACTCAACAACGGCCGAGCAACTTAAAGCCGGTTGTTCGCCAAAACAACGTGCGTCCACGTCCATCCCTCGAGGAGAGACTGGGACGTCCTTACTCGTTTCCTCAGGATAAAACGAGGAAACTGTTCGAGCTGGCAGTGCGTAACAGACTCATCAATCTGCCGAGTCCAAAACGTCCGTTGCAGCTAGGCGATGTCAACGATCTTGATTACTGTCCTTACCACCAAGCGGCAAGCCATCCAATCGAAAATTGCTTCGTCTTTAAGGGATGGATCGAGGATCAGTACCAACAAGGCAAGTTCGCGTTATCCGAAAACTGGAAGGTGAACCCGCCACAACCTCATGCTCCTAAAAAGGTGGACACGCCGGGGGCATCGTGCTTTTTTTATAAAAGAAACTCCGTGGGAGATCGCTCTTTCGGCAAAAACTAAAAGAATGCTGAAGGATCTCAAAACATGTCCGGCGATCAGGTTGAAGAATCCACTGGAACCCCAGATCATCGAAGGGATGCTGAAACCGCGCCCAACTCCAAAGATTGGTAGGGATAGTTGCCTTTATGTTATATCTCGCTTAACCATCCTTCGATGCAAATCTTAGTTAAACTCACCATAATTCCTCTAGTTTTCGACTAATTGCCTTTATGTTATATCTCGCAAGTTTTCCATCAATTCACAACCTTCCTTCAACTTCCAAACTCTTCTATCTGGAAGCAACTACTGATTTTACATTTTCCGATTCCTTGTACCTAAACCCTTCAGAGACTTTCCATGCATCAAGTGATACACCAACTCGAGGGAGCGACACATGCAGCAAAGAGGATTCCTGACAGCTTTACTGATTTCCGTGCCTAGTAGTGGCCACTCCTTTGAAAATTTCAAGTATGAAATTATTCTAAGGAGGGTAGATAGTAACTATCACTACCATTCTTGCAATTCTTAGCAAACCCAGAAGTTTTAAACATCCACAACGATTTTTCGGAGAAGGGACTTGGTGATGTGATGTATCAGCGCGGCGATATAGTTGCATATGCGTCAAGACAACTAACGACTTGTGGACGCAACTATCATGTTCAGATTTAAAACTGATGATTGGTACGAAAAAAGCGTGTTTGTAGTGTAACCGCAATCAGAACGGTGTCGCGTGTAGCTAGACCGAGGTGAGTATGGGTCGTCCTCAGGGAAACGTGGAACCTTTTACTCTTAGTTTAGATGTGTTGAAAAAGAGAGGAGGAATAAAGAATTTTGTGGAAAGGTTTCTAGATCTACGTTAAGCAAAAATGCAAAATATATAGATCTAGATTATTTTAGGGATGTAGTTAATATAATAAGAGAGCTTGTAGGGTTCATTAGGATTTAGTAGTTATGGACGATTAATTAAAATTTACCCTTTTTATCCTTTAATAGATTTAAAACTAGAACGGCGATGATGCGTGTAGATTAGGGTTTATGGAGGGAAAAGGAATCCCACTCTTAACCCTTATCTCGATACGGAACTCCGTTCATATCTAGCCTTTACCAAAACAATCATTAATCTAATCTCTAATCGCGGTCGGAACTAACAAAGAATTGTTAGCGTGCCCGATTAGGATGTTAATGATTCTTTTGATAAAGTTCATAAACTTTATAGGACTTAAAAAGGGTTTAGGGATGTTCATCATCCATTAGCCTATCCTAATCCTACGAACCCTAACAAGAGGAGAATTACTCGCGCATGTTGGGAGAAGAGGAGATGGAGAGAAAATGCATAATTAAACTACGAAGAAATAGAATAGGAAAAAGAACTACCTTTATTAATCAACAATATTCATTACATTTTGATTCCTTAGAAAATGATTACAAAGACTAACTTGCTTCTCGATCTCTTCCAAGGAGGTAGACGAACAGTTGATGATCAGCCTGGATGCGTGAGCCATCTTGGACTTCGTGATGGCGTCGACTTGATGAATTTTCCAAGAGGGTCTCGGTCCTTATTTATACCCCAAAAGCCAGAACTTTAGATGCCTAAATTGGGGACCTTTAGTTAGGATTCCACCAGAGAAATCCCTCTTCCTAACTCCTTACCAATGCGGCGGATCCGCGGCATCAAGGGGCTCTGGCCGCGGATCCGTGGCCAGAAGATCTCAGCCGTTGGTTTTCTTTTTGTAGGATTTCATATCATGACACGTGTGAATCTCTGGAACCTTCAGAATTTGGAAATCTTTTCTTTTCTTCTGCCAGAATTGATTTCTTAATTAGGCAGGTTAGCTTTAACAACTTGATTTCCTTGATTTAAGACCTGAAAATTCTGCACAACTTAAATAATATTTAGTAGACTTAGTTCTACTAGGATTAGGTCAATGATATTATTTGCATACATTTTCCTACCAAATGCTAATTATAATATATCAACACATGGAAAATATTATTTTTACACATAAACTCTCATATGTATGATATATTATAATAAAGACCTTTTTTAATATGAAAATGATAGGAAAAATGTAATAACAAATGTGCAGTTTTATCAACTGAAAAATACCCCCAAACTTATCTTTGATCGTCCCGAGCAAACTAGTTTATTTAAGAGAAGGAGAAAAAAAAGAAAGGAGAAAACTAAGCACACTTTCGTAGGCAAACACGATTGCACTGAGCACGTGCAACAAGCCGTTAAACCTCTAGGTGTCCCTAGTAGGAGGAGTGTTGTCTCCTGAGGGTTTTCAGCGGATTACACCCACAAAATCCTATAATAAAAGAGAGATGGTGAAATTTATATATAAAGATAAGAACCATAAAAGAAAGGCTTTGAAAATAAGAGTTTCAAACTATACTAGCTTTTCAGTTGTCATGAGCCCTATCTTAATAGTCATGAAAAGATGTTAGAAATCGCATCATCTCTCAATAAAATATCGTCTTTATTCTTCATTCCTACCTTTCATCCAAACATCGATCATATACCCCTACGTGTGTGAAATGGACATCCCTACACTCGGAGAATTCAATTCAAGCTATCATACTCTTGTCCATCTACCTCAGTACTTTTTAATTTGATGAATATTTATGGAATTGCTCATACATTTTTATGCGACCGTTAATACTTCTTGAAGCACTAACCGACCGATTACTCATGTGCTTGCTAATTAGGTGATAATATTTTCCTCGTCTTGCACCACCTAAGGCTTAGCAGTAACTCCCAGACCAGTTGGCCTTAGGGCACTAGGTGAAGAGGCACCCTCGCTATATTTTTTTATTGCTGCCTTGGCGATAACAAAACCAGTGTTCATTTTTCTTTTCACCACTTTTATATTTTCTTCAATTTTTTTAATTTCCTTCATTCTTTGGCTTTTAGACAAGAGCATTTCAAGGTATCCTCTACTATCCCGAGTTTCAAGACGTGTGTAAGTGCATATAGTAGGGTATCAACATTCAAATGTTTGGCTTCCAGAATAGAAACTATTTTTCAGACTTATTTTTATCCTCAGATTAGTGATTTCCTTCATCTTACTAACCCATGGGACAACGGCTCATAACTACTTATTACCAGTTCGTTTAAGAAAACTTCTAATTTTCTTGGTTTTCTTAAACTATTCCTATTAATTTTTCACTTTCTACTCTTTTGTTATAAAAGAATTTTTTTTAAATGTTGTGCTTATGGAAAATATGATGCAAATTGATGCGTAAATAAGCACAAACCTGTTTACAGCAGTGTCCTCACTGATGTCATCCGTTAAGCTCAAAAACCTGTAGACTTGGGAGGAGAAAGGGGACAAGAAATAATGCAAGTGAAATCCTCCCCCAAACTTATTTTTGGCTCACAATCTTATAAAAATTCTTTTTCTTTCAAGAGCCAAAATATTCCCCCCCCCAAAACTTGAGTAAAATAGTATTAGGCAATTAAAATCATTGGGGAGGGTAAAGTTAGTGGTCAAAGTAAAGCCTTACAAAGACCAAAAGTCAACACCAACCATTCAAAAAATTTATCGATGAAGTACCAAGGTTGGTGGAAGAACATGTCACCTTTTGACGTGAAGAAGTGGGGAGGTGATAAGAGGTGTGATGGAAAAGGATTGCGTCTCAATTTGGAGAGACGACACAGTGATAGTGATGATGGATTACTCGCATTATCGTGATTGTCCAGAAGAAAGGGTGGAGGTTCAATTTCTTTGTCTTGGAGTTGATTCATCTCGGAGTTGATTCATCTCAACACCCGTGTCTTGTAAAAATGCGAGTTCATCAGCGAAAATTTCCTCAAAGCTTTCGTCGATACCCCTAAGAATGAAGTCATCAGAAAAAATGGGGTGATCGTCAGACTCTATAAAAAGTTCCTCATCAGCGTTAGATGTTGACCCGGACAACTTGGTGGAAGAGTATATGGTTGGGTCAAACAACAACATATGAAAAGAGACAATATCATGAAGTTGATCAAATTCGCTGCTGTCGACATCCATTAATTCGACAGAACACACAAGAGCATAAGGTTCGGAGGGCTCACTTCCTAACTTGTAAATGTTAATCTCAATTGACTTCTTTCCAAAGGATAGGGTCATAGAGCCGTTTCTGCAATTGATTACTGCGTTGGAAGTGGCCAAAAAGGGTCGACCGAGTATCACCGGGATTTGATTGCGTGGGTTTGCCATAGGTTGTGTATCTATAACGATAAAGTCCACAGGGAATATAAATTCCCCGACTTTGATTAACACATCCTCTAACTCACCCCTAGTTTGGGTGATAGATCGATCGGCCATCTGAAGAGTGCAATGCGCATGTTTTAACTCTCCGATCCCTAATTGCTCATAAACAGAATACGGAAGAAAGTTAACACTAGCACCTAAATCGAGTAGAGCACGATTGATATTTTTACCCCCAATAGAAATAGAAATTGTAGGACTTCCGGGGTCCTTTCGTTTCTTGGGTAGTTATTGTGTAAAAGCAGTGCTCACATTACTCGCAAGGAAAACTTTTTTAGCTACTTGAACTTTTCTCTTCCTAGTGCACAAGTCCTTTAGGATTTTCGCATATGACGGAACTTGTTGAATAGCATCTAGGAGAGGAATGTTTATGTTAACTTGCTTAAAAATTTCCACAATCCTCTCCATTTGTGGACTTGTTCTGTTGCCCCTTAACCTGTTTGGATAAGGAGCTTTATCAATAAGGGTTTGGTCCAACATTGGAGAGGATTGTGGGGATGGAGTGGATCCCAAAATTGGATTGGGGATCGTTTTAGGTAGATTCGAGGAAATGGGAGAAGGGTTCGAGCCTTGGGGAAAACGGAGAATAGGCTCGGATGAAGGTGGGAGACTAGACGAATTAGAGGAAGAAGAAGAAGCTGGGGTATCATTTGTGTCACTAACATCATCACATAGCTCACCCACTCGGTTATTCAGCACTTTTCCCGATCTCAACGTAGTAACGGCACTCACATTATAACTTTGTGAGTGGTCAGGATTAGGTATGGGTTGAGATGGGAGTTTCCCTTTCTCTCTCGCACTCATTGCGGCGTTCAACTGTTCAATTTGGTTTTCTATTGATTTAATACTCTCACCATGGGAGGCGGAGTTTTTTGTTAGGGTATCAATAGAAGACTTCATCTCAGCCGACATTTGAATGGAATGTTTCATGAACAAATCTAAAGTTTGTGCGAGTGAAGAGTTATCAGTACCGGACACTTGTGGTGTAGAAGTGTTGGCCGGATTTTGGAAATTCTGTGACTGAAAGGGGAGCTGACTTTGTGGTTGTGGTTGCTGTGGAGGGGGTCTTTGATTATTGCTTTGTTGGTTTTGGTTCTAAGCAAAGTTAGGATGATTCCTCCATCCTTGATTGTATGTGGAAGAATAAGGATCGTTTTAGGTCGCTGCTGAAAAGCAACATTAGTTTGAAACGATGCATTCATAGGACATTCTTCTGTTAAGTGTGAAGGATCTGAACAGCAACCACAGACGGTCTTGTGAAGCGTGACCTGATTTAGGGAGAATGATGAAAATTTGTTCTCAATAGCGTCGAGTTTCTTCTGCATCGCTGCCATTTCGGCTTTCACTGTGATGGAAACATCGAGCTGGTGAATACCTCCCCTAGATGATGGTGGTCTTACGCTTTCCTACTGCAAAGTGTTTTCAGCGAGATCTTCCAGATATTTCCATGCTTCGCCTTCGTCTTTGGGCATGAAATTGCATTAACACATTGTTTCAAGCATCTGCTTTGTCGCTGGATTAATGCCCTCATATATAATTCGGCATAAATCCCATCTATTGATTCCATGATGAGGACATTGGACAAGCAGATCTTTGAAACGTTCAAAGCACTTCCAAAATGGTTCATTGGGAAGCTGGGTAAACTGGTTGATCTCGCTCCTAACACGGGCGGTCTTATGGTTTGGGTAAAACTTCTTAAGAAATGCTATTATGAATTCATTCCAATTAGTGATAGAGTGTGCGGCAGTATTATAAAGCCATTTTTCTGCCAAGTCGCACAGAGTGAATGGGAGAAGACGCAAGCGCATAGCATCCACATTCAATTGTGAAGTATCCATCATTGCGCATACGTTTTCGAATTTGGTGATGAAAACGTACGCGTCTTCCGACTCAATCCCGTGAAATTTGGGCAGCAAATTGATGTAGTGGGGTTTAATTTTAAAATTATCCCCGTTAGCTGGTGGAAAAGATAGACAAGTAGGAAGGGGACCACGGATAAGATAGCATCTTTCTTGGAGAGAGATGCGCGGTGGATTCTGCGCGCCTACGGGCAGTGGCAGCGTGGTGTTATAATCTGATGAAGTACCGTCCATCTCGGTCGTGGTGTGTGGTGAGGGAAAAGAAGATGAAGAAGTACCGATTTCGGCGTCGATAGTAGGAACACGGACAATACGGGCACTAGGATCCCGTGTCCAGCCGAGCATGCACTAAGTGGGTTTAGTGCAAGTGGCAGCGTGTGTGTGATTTAAAATTGGTTTGTTTTGAAAAAAGTGGGACTCAAGACAAATCACTCTAAAATGCACAAGCAACCCTAGAACTAAGGTTACCTAGGTCCAGTCTCTAGACCGCTCCTAAACTTCCAAAGGACAAGCCACAGGATCAATCCTCTACCACCTTTTTACTACTCTTGTGGCCAGGTAAGTGCCAGGTAAGTGGGAGGTATCCGCTATACGAATCACCGAAAATAGCGGGCCTAATTAAGTAAACCACTTGCCTTAGACACACTTGCCTAGGCACCACAAAAGTAATGCGGATAAGCGATAGATTACCCACGACCTTCCTCTGTCCTTAATGAGCGCGACAGTCCTTAGAGTCTGGTCTAGATATTTTTTAAATTAATGTAGGGTTGATGCAGATGCTCTGTTTGTGATTTGTGGGGCTTAGGAAGGGTGATGAAATCCCCACCTAATCTGGATTTGGTCTTTGCCCATTAAAATCCGTATTAAAATATGCAAAACAAAACCAATCACAAAACTTTTGCAAAAAGATTTTTGAGCGGCGTTATTTTGCAAAGAATCCTGCAGAAAATAGATTTTATTAGATTTGAGAGGAGATGGAAGGAGTTGAGAAAGATACCAGAGAAGTGTGAACCCTAGATCCCTTAGTTAAGCCGCATTTCCGCTGCGGAAAGGGCCTTCGTGCCGCGGTTCTGCCGTGAAGTGGAAGGATCAGGTGATAAAAAATTTTCTTTGCCCTCCTGTACTCCTCTGGATCTCTCAGAATATCTCTGTCTTCTGTTTTCCTCAAGTCTGTGACTCCAGATCTCCTTGCAAAATTCACGCACAAATCATTAAATATGCAATTTGCAGTTTCGTGTTAATAATGATATGAATCGTCTAAGAATTCAACACAAATAGTAAGAATAAAAAATTACGCACGTATCCCCGGCAACGGCGCCATTTGATTGGTACGAAAAAAGTGTGTTTGTAGTGTAACCGCAATCAGAACGGTGTTGCATGTAGCTAGACCGAGGTGAGTACGGGTCGTCCTCAGGGAAACGTGGAACCTTTTACTCTTACTTTAGATGTGTTGAAAAAGAGAGGAGGAATAAAGAATTTTGTGGAAAGGTTTCTAGATCTACGTTAAGCAAGAATGCAAAATATATAGATCTAGATTATTTTAGGGATGTAGTTAATATAATAAGAGGGCTTGTAGGGTTCGTTAGGATTTAGTAGTTATAGACGATTAATTAAAAGTTACCCTTTTTATTCTTTAATAGATTTAAAACTAGAACGACGATGATGCATGTAGATTAGGGTTTCTGGAGGGAAAAGGAATCCCACTCTTAACCCTTATCTCGACACGGAACTCCGTTCATATTTAGCTTTTACCAAAACAATCATTAATCTAATCTCTAATCGCGGTCGGAACTAACAAAGAATTGTTAGCGCGCCCGATTAGGATGTTAATGATTCTTTTGATAAAGTTCATAAACTTTATAGGACTTAAAAAGGGTTTAGGGATGTTCATCATCCATTAGCCTACCCTAATCCTACGAACCCTAACAAGCGGAGAATTACTCGCGCATATTGGGAGAAGAGGAGATGGAGAGAAAATGCATAATTAAACTACGAAGAAATAGAATAGGAAAAAGAACTATCTTTATTAATCAACAATATTCATTATACTTTGATTCCTTAGAAAATGATTACAAAGACTAGCTTGCTTCTCGAACTCTTCCAAGGAGGTAGACGAACAGTTGATGATCAGCCTGGATGCGTGAGTCGTCTTGGACTTCGTGATCGCGTCGACTTGATGAATTTTCCAAGAGAGTCTCGGTCCTTATTTATACCCCAAAAGCCAGAACTTTAGATGCCTAAATTGGGGACCTTTAGTTAGGATTCCACCAGAGAAATCCCTCTTCCTAACTCCTTACCAATGCGGCGGATCCGCGGCATCAAGAGGCTCTGGCCGCGGATCCACGGCCAGAAGATCTCAGCCGTTGGTTTTCTTTTTGTAGGATTTCATATCATGACACATGTGAATCTCTGGAACCTTAAGAATTTGGAAATCTTTTCTTTTCTTCTGCCAGAATTGATTTCTTAATTAGGCAGGTTAGCTTTAACAACTTGATTTCCTTGATTTAAGACCTGAAAATTCTGCACAACAACTTAAATAATATTTAGTAGACTTAGTTCTACTAGGATTAGGTCAATGATATTATTTGCATACATTTTCCTACCAAATGCTAATTATATTATATCAACACATGGAAAATATTATTTTTACACATAAACCCTCATATGTATGATATATTATAATAAAGACATTTTTTTAATATGAAAATGGTAGGAAAAATGTAATAACAAATGTGCAGTTTTATCAACTGAACAACTAGCGATGGTAATTTTCATCTTGAAGATATAGAAACACTACTCTAAGGAGAACATGGGAATACGGATGATTGAAACACATGAAGCAGATGAGAGGGGTCAAGTTTTATATGGGAGAAGTGCCGATCGGTTGGGACGACCCTGAAGATGGAGAATTTGTAAGATCGACATAATTGTAGAAAGAAACAAAAGTGGAGATGGTGATACAATGCAGCGAGTGCGGAAAACTCGGCCCACGGTTCATAGGTCCCTTCGATATTCTCAAACGAGTTGGAAAGGTTGGCATAACCTACGAGCAGCAACCGGTCGGAATACTAGAAGGATGAAATCTTGAGCGACAAGACAATCCAGCTGGCTAGAGCTGTATGAAGGAAGAACTACTAGGAAGACATACATGGAAGTGAGGAAACGGGACGAGAGAGCGGGACCCAAAATATTTAACCGCGATAATCCCTTCTTAATGATTTCTTCCTTTCCTTGACCTACCTTCTGAAATTTCGAGGACGAAATTATTTTAAGGAGGGTAGATTGTAACGACCGTGTTTTCTAATACGTAATAAAATATATTTTATTTAAATTTCTGCTATCAAATAATTATTTACGTGTTTCTTTTATAGAATAATAATTTTTAAAGTAATGTTAATAATTTTTAAAATAATAAATATGATTAAAGGAAAATTTTTAAATCTATTTATGGTTTTTATAGGCTTAAAATGTTTTAGTAAGATTTTATAACGCCTTAAAATAATCTACATATTTTTATCAATAAAAGTAATTAATTCGTAATTAAAAATATTTTAAAGGATAAACTAGATATTGTATAACTTTAATAACGAACTAAAACCATAGGAATGATTATATTATTTAGTTTTAGCCCAAAATTATTTTTATACTAAAGATAACAATAAAATATATTTTTTGAATTTTTCCCATAATTTTCCCACATTTTAAACTATTTTAAACAATTTTTTAAACCAAATTCGATATTTAAAATAATAAACAGAATATTATTTTAATTATATAAAAAAAATATATTTTAAATCCCCTTTAACCTGGACCGTTGGATCACAAGATCCAACGGCCCAGACCTTCGCGGCGGTGCCCACGTGGTGGGGACCACGCGAAAATGCGTGGTCTCCACTCGCAGGCGCACGCGTATCCCATGGCGACACGTGGCAGGCGGGGGGGGCTCGGCGGTGCGATCTCGGCTGTTGGATCAAGATCTAACGACCACGAAACAGAGGCGGCGGGCGCAATCATTAACAGATGATTCGAAAATGATTGGGGGCGCAGATTTTGATGGGATTTTAACGGAAATTTTGGATTTTATGGTTGGTGAAAAAACCCTATAAATAGACACCTTCAAACCTAAATTTCTCACACCTCAGAACTCCAAAAATTCTGAAAAAAATACCGGTGCCTTCGTATCGACGACACCGACGCTACGGCTCTACCCAATCGCCGAGGAAAAATCGGGGCGCGGAGCTATTGAGGATTTAGTACGAGCCTACGTTTTCAACCCATCGGCATCCGACTCAAACAAAAGGTAGAATCCGCCTCTCCCCCCTTTTCCTGTCACCTTCTTCTTTCTCAAATAACCTAGTTCCAACTTATAATCATCAACCCTTATTTAAAATGTTGTTATAATATTCATGCATGCCTATTCCTTGTACCCTCAATAACGATAATATTAACCCATATTTTAAAACGCTGTTTAAATTTCCTCTGTACACAAAAGTATATTGCACACCCATAATACCTGGAATCTGATATACCTAATGTCATAACCCATGAATTGTCATTTCACCTCTGACATACCCATACTATAAAAATGATCTCGAAATAGGTTACTTCCACAAAATACACTCGTTTAATTAAAATATTATATTTGTTTAAAATATCCATAAGAGGTAAGATATGTGAAATAAATATTTTAGATACGACATACGTATATTTTACTTACACTTTTGTAACAACCCTAATTTTCATATATATTTTTCTGTACAAATTTTTTTAAATTTTTTAAAATCCATAAATAAGTATTTTAATCTGAGCACAAAATATATATAATTAATTATTTTGTTTTTAAATAATTTCATTTTTTTGTACATAAAATTGTTTTAAAATTAAAGTGTACTTGGAATATTTATTACTGCTGATATCATTTTAAGTATCTACTTTTCTACAATAATCACAAGAAGGAGCTTGTAGCTCACTGGTAACACCTTGCACTGCTGAACCAAGCCACCAGAGTTCGAATCCCATGCCCCACATATTTTTATATCTTTTTGTTTTAAAATTTTTTGGGAAGTCAAACGGTCAAACAGCCATAACACACGAAATTAATGTGGTATATAAAAAATGAAGTACACCAAAATTTCCCCCAGGCGAAACCACACCCAACGAGACCCGACTCGGCCCCGACTCGGCCAAGTCGGCCGGTCGGCCGAGTCGTCAACACGAAAAAAATTCGTGTTGACTTGGTCAATACCCCTGCATACTCTAAATTCCCAGAACTGTTACCAAATTCCCATTACACCTCTTTTAATCCTAAATTTAATGAATTTTTATATTTTTTAAATATTTTTTAATCCAAATCCTAACCCTAGCCTAGCCCTATATAAACACCCCTACCCTCTACCATTTCACCCTACAACTCTAAGTCCACTCTCCCAAATTCTCGAGAACTCGGTACAAAGAGCGAGAAGCGAAGCGCTGCCGAAATCGACGACAAATTCCGGCGATCATACTAGAACCTTCGCGACGTTTTCGACGCACCGACAACCATCACTTCCTTAGCCTCCTTAGTTTGTCCAAACCCGTAAGTCCCATCTCTTCTATCTCTCTTTTCTTTTAATAGAAAATACGACTTTTTGGAACCCGACGGAAATCGGAACAAACCGATTTCCGATTCGGTTTTTTCTACAAAATTACACTTGTCACCTAATCCATAATACCTACCTATATTCATGTTGACTATTAACCACCCATAAACCAATTTAGACAAAGTTTCTCACATGAAATGATAGATTTCTTGTAAAACCGTATTTTTTTCATAAAAATACCACGAAGTTTATTTTTCTTGTTCTAATTAAATCCCTCACTCGTAAATATGTTTATCTTGATAAATAAACTTGTAGAAATCAATTTTAATGAATTTTCACACATGAAATGATAACGTTTTCAAATACCGTATTCTTGCGCTTTAATACCTTCAAGTTTAATATATCATAATTAACTTTTAAAACTTCATTAAACCTTAAAATAAGTCACGAGGTAATGACCTACCTCTACACACACACCAAAATAACACTAATTGATAAACGTTAAAACATAGAATACGAAAATACAGGACTTTTCACTAAAATACCATTATCTTTATAAACCTTTCTTGAAAGCTTTAAGTTGTACACAATTCTAAATAAAATCTTTTAAAATGAAAGAACGATTTGTCATGGACATCGATCGTTTATCTAAACTGACTTTGTGGTGTCTAGGCAAGTGTGTCTAGGCTAGTGGTTTTTAATTAGACCCACTATTGTGGTTCCTTCCCACTTACCTGGCACTTACCTGGCCGCAATTGGCGGTGAAGAGACGATTTGAGGCTTCTAATGACTTGTCATTTAGACCTTAGAAATAGGCTAGTTGGTTTAGGAAACCCTAGAAACTAAAATACGGAAATTACATCCTTTACAAATAAATACCTTATATTTATAAAACCGTTTTTTCTAAATGAATAGTATTATTAAACCTAAGCAAAGCGCCGTTACAACCCACCTTTGGGGAACCCGTTAGGGATAGTACGGTTCATCGTGCACCCACGGGCTAGTAGTGCGGGATTCAGACCTCCGCAAGGAGCATTCGGTCTCGAAAGGTTTAAAATACGGCATTTAAGAAAAATGAGAGTTTGGAAAATAAAATATTTATTTAACATTATTCTTGAAATAATATATTTTTAATTATCATTTAAACACCTATTTTATTATCATATAAAGTTTCCACTTTTTTTTAAAATTACAAGATTAAAAGTTACATTAAAATACCATGAATTTTAAATAAATCAATTAATACTTTTATTAGGATATATTCACTAGAATAACACAAATAAAATTCACACTCATTATAACTATAAAGACGAATAATAAATACTTGAGGTGTATTTTGAAAACTATACAATAGTACTTTTTACATAAAACCCCCTCAAGTTTTATAAATTACAATAAGGCCCCTAACAATTAAAGAACTTCAAATTATCTTTCTTTTAGTCTGACTCGGGTTAGAGTCTGACTATTTCTGACTTGAATATGATTCAAGTCAATCTATATTCTTTTGTAATACAACTCAATATGAATACATGGTTCCCAGAATCCAGACAACAATCTATTCAATTTGACAGAATCAAACCATGGATATTCATCCATTATCCTGTTATTCCATTTACCTGATCATGCAGTTACAACATGTTTACTGATATCATGGTTTTTGGTCAGTCACCCAATTTACACAATATAATACCACATTACTGTTAAAACACTACGGGGTTAAAGGGTAGATTGGTACGGAAGGTGTTAAAGGTGGCACGAGATGGTCAGATTAAGACACCTAACCTGAATCCTATTGCTGTTGTACCGTGGCATAACGGTTCCTTGTACTACACGTGCCTTAGTCTCTGGCAAGTGAGACTCCCCTCGTATACACTGGTATCCTTCTGTACCAAGCTACAAACAACAGCGTTAACTCAATATTCCATAATATTCAACAATATAATATTTTAGAAAATACTTTTACATTGTCTTCCTAATTCTTCCTTATCTTTGGGACTTACCGAGCGACCTGTTCGCTGACGACATTCTATTTCTTTCTTCTTTGAATGTCGTCAGGTGCGTTGGACCAAGCTGAGATCGAGCCCACTGGTGAAGATTTGGAGCAATTCTAGGAAGATCCCGAGCTCTAGATATTGTACATTGTTCTTTCCAGTATTTTCATTTTCTGTTATGCCATTGTTTAGGCATCGCTTTTCATTTCAGTTGTATTCTTTTTCATGCATTGTACAAAGAATGTTATTAATAAAAGTTGCTGTTATTCCTATATCATTCGTTTCTTGTGATTTACTTTATATTGCTTAGTTACGCTTAGCGTATGTACTTCTGAGTATATACGTAGCGGGCCTCGTCGCGTCCACTTCCCCGTACACTGGGAAGCAGGGCGTGACAACTTTTTCATCAACTACTATAATATTGTTAAACCCCCTTCAAACTTTTTAAAGAAGAAAATACTAAATTTAAATAACGAGATTTTTTTCAAAAGGAATAGTTAGTATCTTATTAAAACGTAATTTTAAAATAACACAAATCTAGGACAAAGAAAAGGTTGTAGGCATCGGTCGTTTATCTAAACCAGACTTTATGGTGCCTAGGCTAGACAAGTGGGAAAGGTAATTTTAAAAGGCCCGTCTCACGGTGATTCGTGAGCGGATCCCTCCTTTCCTTACTTGTGCTTACCTGGCCACAATTGGCGATGAAGAGGCGATTTGAGGACCTCACAACTTGCCCTTTTAAAACAGTTAGTAGCAGTCTAGATTTTCAAATAAAAATCTCTTGCAACTTGTCCTTCTAAAAATCTCTTGCAAAAGATTTTCAAATAAACACCACAACCTTTTATCGAAAGGATATTTTTCCGTAAAATATTATGTTTTTCCAAAATGATAAATATCCCAAATCTCATGGTTTTTCTTAGAAGTAATAAAAGATAATTAAACACTATTATTCTTTTTACTAAGCATTCCCTAAGATAACACGAAGTACTTTACGAACTTTATAAAATAAAACGAGTGGTTGTGGAAGGCCATATTAAACGAGATCAATACTTTTTAAATTTCCAGTTTATGACAACATGACATATACAAAACATGATACGATTAGGGTTAGAATATGCGGACCTAGGTATGGAATACTTATTATGAAGATCCCTGCAGGCAGGACGACCAGTCCAATATATGGGCAACTATACAAATATGAAGATCCCGATATTCCGGGTGACCAGTCCAATATATGGGCGACTATACAAATATGAAGATCCCGATATTCCGGGTGATCAGTCCAATATATGGGCGACTATATAATGTGGAAATTCCATGCCTAGAGGTATACGTACTAACTCTAATTCGTCAAAACCTTTATACTGAACCACGGGGATGGGAAGTTTGATTAGGCAAGGAGATTCAGAACTCGGATTCCCCTACTACTCGATCATGATCCCGGGAAGTGAAACGGTACATTTCACTTCCCCAGTTGTTGTTCCGTGGCCACAACGGAATAATCGCGAGTATCCGGACCCTTGTTTAACAAACTAAAACGTTTACAATACCTATTGATACTCAACACTAAACTCATATCATGTGATATACCTACCTGTTACCTTTTCTACCTTTCTTCATGAAACACGAGTTATTCAGTATCTTGGATGTGGATATTTTACCAGTTTAGACTTGTTGTTTATTATGGAACTGAAGGGTGGTAATAACTGTGCACTTGAGTGATATTCACGCTAGACAAAACTCCATCGTGGTCATGGGACACCTTTCGGGGATGTTCACACTACCACAATGATGGCCATCCCAGGCACGAGCACCAGCTCATACTGCTTCCAGCTAGTCATGGGATACCTCAAGGATACGAGTATGTTCACCAGTCAGTTTCATCCATACACACCTTGTTTAACCTGATCTAACTCTTACACTGAATATCCGTTTGACTTGACTTGAATCTTTACCAAACATGTACAACCTTCTCATATTCACATATCTAATTTGTATATAACATCATACCTTTATACACATGTACATCATATTCATTATATACACATGTTCGTTTCTATACCTTTACTTTCTTACGAGGCAATCCTACCCAAATATAACTCGCTGACGGACCTTCCTTTTCTTCCTCTATCTTTGGAATGTCCGTCAGATAAGAATGGGTATTATGGCGAGGATCAAGGTGTGAAGCCAGCTTATGAAGATTATGCAGACTAGACGATGGAAGATTATCTAGTTTTAATTTTTGTTGTTGCCCACATGTTTAAGGCTTTTGATTCTCCTTTGATGTAATTAAACTACTCAGTTTATTTTACTCTTTCTTTTGGGATGTAATAAAGTTTGGTTAATGGAACTAAATGTCTTTCGCTTTTATTATTTTGTTTTGGTACATATCCTGCATGTTATATGTTCATACGCTTAACGTAACTGTATTGAATAGACCACCTTCAATACAGTTAGGTTGCGGACTTTGCCACGTCATCCTTCACCTTCTTTTGGGAAGCGGGGCATGACAAAAACATACAGCACAAATATCGACATTCTTGTCCTTCAACCCTTGTCTCTTTCGCTTACACGGTCTCTTAATTGTCATCATCTTATCAATTCCAGTACAAACATATACCTTTATATGAAACCTATTATCTGCTATCTCCACAGCTCTATAGAAAAACTTGATGATTTCCGTTTCAAAATACATGCGATGTTGATATTGGATAGGGAATGCACGACGAAGCACCCAGCGAGCAAAACTACGACAATTCTCGAGCGAACGTAATTGAGAGACTACGTACTTGCGATGCTTGTAGGAGGGCACTTCGTCCAAAATAAATTTTGCATCATCATGAAGCCTATCGGAAGAGGGGAGTCTTCAATGTACCCGTGGGTTCATACGGAAGGATCGACACCGTCGGTATCCGACGATGTGGGCGTCGGTTTTGCATGGTGAAAGAGAAGCAATGGCGGTTTGTTGTACAATTTGTCCATTGAGAAAGGTAACAGCTATTCTGCATCAAGTTTTCGCGCCATTGAGAGAAATGCAAAATAAGAAAAGAAGATCGGAAGAGTTTTAAAGGCCTTTCTCGCTCCTTTCTCTCAACTTTTTTTTTATATTTGGGTTTTTTTTTTTGAGTAGAGAACGAGAATGGAGTGATTTGTCTTATATAGAGCAAGAGGTGGGCACAGATGCCAATAGGAGATGAGGCATGTGGCAATACGAAGTGGAAATACCAAAATTTGTGAGGGCAAAATCGGCATTTTGAAAATATTGCCTCCTCTCTACACCTTTACATTATGTATATAGGATGGGTGGTGTAGATTCAGTTACCTGAGTTTCCTGCTGTGTAGAGTTGGTTGCTTTAGCTTCATATGTTGCATCCTTGGTTGCCACTGCTGGTGGTGGAGAATATGCAATATTCCAGGTGATCTCCTTGGTGTTGTCAATGGAGTATGAACATCACTTGGCCGGATTTCTTTTAGAGGGTGATGTGATGCCTTTAGATTTCGTAAGCCCAAGTTAAAAATACAGAATTATCAATTAGGATATAACTGAAAAGCAATATTGATTTAAAGCAAGACATGCTAATAAAAAACACAGAATGATACTTTGGTTTTTCTTTAGATGGTGTTGTCATGACTTTAGATTTCCTAGCACAGGTTAAAAATACAGAATTATCAATTAGGATATAACTGAAAAACTAAACTGATATAAAGCAAGACATACTAATTAAACACACTATATGATACTTTGGTTTTTCTTTAGAAGCTGTTGTGATGCCTTTTGATTTCCCAACACAAGTTAGAAATACAAAATTATCACTTGGGATAAACATTGATAAACAATATTGATCTAAAGCAAAACATACTAATTAAACACACAGGATCATGCTGTGATGTTTCTTTAGAAATTGTTGTGCAGGGATGGGCTCTACTTAAGCCAAAATGATAGCCATTGTTTCTAGATGCTCGGCTTCTTCATTTGTCTGACTTTGTGTACTAAATATAGATGCATATAATCAAGAACACCTAATACAAGCATCATTTATCTCAAATCCATGCCCTCTTTCAACTCGTACAATCGAAGACTCTTTGAATACCACACGATACTGTAAGTACCTCTTTCATAACCAAGAACATCGATATGCCCAGCAATCTCAGAGAAGCTTAACTTATCAACATCAATAGCAACATTATCTATAATGCCCTCTTTGTATACACCGTCACTTGGATCAAATGCACCATGATGATGAAAAACTATGGTCACCATTTCATAAGATCTACAAAATACAGAATTTATTTAACACATATTGCATAGATTATGGTTATTTTATTATAAAAAAAACTAGCAAACTATTGTGGATGTGAAACCGTATGTCCAGTCTCATCATCACTATAAGGACCCTAACATACTAACTCTATGTGAAACCCTATTTGGCAGGGCACTATAAGCCAAATACCGACTCTATAAGATTCCACATCTAGTCAAAAAGTGAGAAAAATCATTAAATATAAGGGTTGTAACTGTTGATACAAGAGGAATCTAATGCTTTGGAACCTCCTATAAATAGCAATGAAGAGAACTTGTGTAGCAGCATAATACAAGTGAAGAAAACCTAATAAAATTTTATAGGTTTTTGTTGTCTACTTAATAGTCTATTTAAGATTGAATTAGAGAAGATAGTTGAGAAAACCTATACACTTTGCAACGAAGGTTCTAAATGGTCACTAACGGGTGAAAAGTATCGGGATGGAAGAACTCGAAGTTTCTAAGGGGTTACTAATGTGAGCACTTAATGAACTCTTAGAATTGAGTTATTGACCGCAAGGGTTAGAGGGAGGAAACGACATGTTGGGACACGCTCTTTTCCTGCTCCCCGGAGCTGCATTCAATTCAACACCAAAAACTATGTAGCATTGGGTGCTTTATTGTTCTTGTATAACATTGAATTGATGTATGTGATGTATGTGTAAATTTGTAATTGTTTAGTTTGAAAATGGTTTTGACAGCGTAATCTTGTAATGATCTAGTGTTTGTGTAAAGTTGCAATTTTTTCTGAAAAGATTTATTCCCTAAAATAAGGAATTTAGTTGAATATAAGTCAGTTTTGAAGATTGATTACAAATTTTTCTGGAAAAATAAACTCTTCCAACAATAAATATCTGCCCATGAAAAAAAAACAAAAAATTGATATGGATCCACATGAAATTCCATGTAATTTACTTCAAACAAAGATTTAAAAACTTAATTGATGATGGCAAAATTCCTAGAGTATAAAGTAAATCCGCAAGCCAAATGTGATCTAGGGTTCGAAATTAGGGAAATACCCTAGATCTGGGTTCAAAATTAGGGAAATACCCTAGATTAATCTAGGTTCAAAATTGTGAAATGCCCTAGATCTATGGTTAGAAATTAGAGAAAATATCTCAATTTTTCTCCGGATCTCAGCTCTCACATCGTTTTTGTGTCACATTCACTGAAGATCTGGGTTCGTTGAATGATTTTTCCATGAACGCGTGAATCACCACGGAATCGGCTCCTTCAATTTTGGGTTCCCTTTCTAAAAGGAGATCCAATCTTAATTTGGGAAAGACGAGGCGTAATAAGGTCATTTGACACCAGCCAGGGGAACGGAGTAACGATTGCAAAGTTCAAGGGGTTTTAGACTAACTGCAAGACTATAGGGGGGTTTCTGAATAATACCCCAAACTTCATGGGGAGTTTGGTGAAATAAACCACAAAATGATGGCAACAAGGTCACTTGTAGCTCATGTTACATGCTTCAAAGCGTTTTCATGTATCATGTTATTTCTAAAAACACACCAAATACTTGTTATTTCTAAAAACAACACCAAATTCTTTGCCGTTATCTGAAAAGGACACATATGTGAGACTGCAGTTAATATGATGAGTTGCTAGGATGAGTTAATATAGTTAGGATTAAAATATATTAAATTTGGACAACATCCGCCCTTCATCATCTCTCAACACTCAAATCCCCATACCCTATTGGATGTGACTTGAAAATTTGAACACTATCCTTTTCTTTGATTCCATGAAATACCGCATGCAGCTTCCCACAATTTAATATACATGTCTATAAGGGAGTTTTGATTGAATAATGAATGAAATGTAAGCTTTGGAATGACACAAAGCCCTTTCGGTAATTGATCAAACAGTTGGTGGCGGATTTTGTTTCGGGAGATGGTTGAATGAAAGATAGAGTGAGATGGTGAGGTTCCCGATGGCTTCTTGTTTCTAATCTACGCAAGTTCTGTTTTATTCGTCAATAATGAAATTTACAACTTTACACGCCACATGATTATCCTTCAGGAGATAAAGCTGACTGTACAGCATCTTTCTATCAATTTAATTGTTAGAGCTTCATAAGCTTCTCTCTAAAAATTTTAGATTTTTGAATGCTGAAACAGAATAGATATATAAAGAGAAATTAAAGTTCAGGATAGATATATAAAGAGAAATACAAGAAAGGAGGGGGAGAGAAGTGAGAATAGATGAAGTTCTCCAAAAATATTCTTGATTTTGCTTTGTCTAATAAATAAAACAAGAAATTAAAGTCCAATAACACTCCTGACCAATAATTCTTCTTAAAACCATCAATAAAGGTTGCACAAAATCTGATATTCCATATAAATTATTAGCCCTTAACATTAATATAAAAATATTGTACCAGGCATACTAAGAAGAGCGAAAACGGTCAAATAAAAGGGGCAGCTTTAGATAATAAAAATTACAACTTCAGAATTGTTGGGGCCCTTCAATGAAAAAGGGCACCCTCCAAAAAATGGCGTATGCTGCTTAAATGTGGAGAGCACACGGTATTCTTTAGTAAAAGGCGAAAGAATAGTTCGCTTTGTGCTCACCACGCAGCTGCGTAACTGTACAAATCCTCAAGGCCCATTTATTTATAGCACTCAACTCTTGGTCTCTCTCTCCTTTCTGCCGATGTGGGACTAAAGAAACCTAAACCAAACCGTGCTTTAGAATTAGGGTCGTGATCAAACCTTAAGGCTTGAGGCTGTTTCTTCTCTCTCTCAGGTATCCTTTCTTCATCTCTGATTGTCTATTTGAGTTTGGATTTTGATCTTTTTCCCACCTTAATTCTGTGTTATTGCTTAGGGTTACAATTAGGGTTTGAGAGAGATTTAGGTTTAAAAAGTTACAGAATCGAAAAAAAGGAATTTTGGGATTGTGGAGAGATGTCTTGGAGAATGAAGTTGGGCAGCCAAGTGGTTGGAAAACATTTATGGGGATGTCTTTGCTGTTTGTAGCATGAGGGCTTGAGACATGCCTAACCTTATTAGGATTGGAGGCACCAAAACCACCTATGGTTTGCCCGGAACACCCTAGGGGCTAAACAAACCCCATCACCAAAACCCTCCCACCGACATTCCATTCCGGTTAGTTCTTACACTTTTCAGCCTCTTTTATACCCAAGTTGCCCGCCTCTTCCTTCATCAGCCACTCTAGAATTCTGGGGCAGTTGGGTCGATTTATGTAAAAACCAACAGCCAAAGATGTTGCTTAACGGAAGGTAACGTCGGGTTTTTTGGGCAAGTCGGGTAAATGATGGGCTGGTTTTGGTGAAATAAGCATTCATTGATTGAATCTTATAGGCGTAGGGGTAAAGCCTTCCTTTTGTTGTTGCGTGAAAACAAATCCGCTTATATATATGATTTTACTTAAAACCCTTGATTCATACGAGGCTCGAATAAACTTATGATACCTGAAGAATCGCTTATCAGATTTATAATCACATTTCTATGGTTTGATATTTGGAAGAAATCGATCCACAAAGCCAATTGAGATTTAGCATCAATGGATATTCCTTGCAGTTAAGGGCTATCGACGCACGTATCCTGATCTATCATAGTTATAAGCAAATGTAAAGGATTGTAACTAAAAGGGACAAGCATTCGAGATGGATTCATATAGCTTGCTCCAAGCACAAGGGCATGCGATAGATTATTAGTTTTATTCGTCTTTTCATTTCAATCAAAACGTTTATAGTCGTAAATTCTAGTCTTGTTTTACCATTGTTCATAGAGAATAGCACCTCTTGTATATGCATTGCGGAGCAAATTGCTCTAGACCATTACCAGAACCATCCATTTATCTTGATAACGAAAAATTGATTGCCATAATAAACTAACAAGATTAAAGGAATCCGAATATACCTATTGTAACATTTCGGAATACGATATAGTGAACCAACGGATATTTTCAAACGGTAAACACAAGCTAAATCAACCGCAGAATGATTCAATAAAAAGAAAAGAAAAGAAACTAAATATTAACTACTGAAGTCGATTAAAACAGCATCTCCCCCTCTAAACATTATACAAAGACTCCGTCCCTTTCTGATCATAGTTTCAGATACACAAAATACCATTACAAATTCTTACATATTCAACAGAAATGCCACAACCACCATCAATGCCATCGACACCAAAAGCTCAACCTTCGCTCCGTACCCAGCGCCGGATCCAACAGATAAGTGATCCGGACAACCACAATAGAACACTGAAAATGAGGGAAAACTAGAGGATAATTTTCATTAATAATTTATCATCAATCACCTACAAAATTATGAAGCTTGAGAGCTTAATGTGGGTGCTGTAGACATTTTGGTGGAATGGTTTCATGGAGGAGCAGTGCTACAGGGATTTTGGTGGAATGGTTTCATGGAGGAATTGTCATAAATTTTTGGCATAGATAGAACAGCGATTCAAAGGTTGAATGGGGAAATGGAGTAATTAATGTTTTGGCATAGATAGATTGCTTGTTCAAAAATATTGTGGTTTTGATGTGTTCATCATAAAATTTATTCATTTGCCACATTGTCTTAGTTGATTTTTTGAGCTGCAGTATGAAATGTCTCAATTTGTTGGATTCAATCATACCATAGTTCTTATTTTCAACTATTCTCTGGTCTTCAAATTGGTATTATTTGAGTGAAGTTTTATATGCTGCAAGTGGCGCTAGGGAAATGAGCTTTTAGGTTATAATGTGGTTTTTCGTAAACTGAAGGTAACAAGTCGAAAGTTTGTGCTTAGTTTTCGTATTACATTGTTACTGATTTTTCAATTCTAAAGGAACCTTGTTTTCAGATGTGCGTGCAATTTAAAAACCGGATCCAAACACGCCCATACATTGATCTGGAGATGTCAGCATCAAATTAAAAAGGAAACTAAAAATGTTCTCCAATTTTTCCATTCTGTTGCTAGTGGCAATAGGGAAATGAGCTTTTGAGTTGTATTTTTGGTAAACTACAGGATACAGCACTAAAGATGTATTGATTTTTTACAGTACTATATTGTTACTGATTTTTCAGATGTGTTCACACATTCTTGAAATCAGTTTCGAGCAGTCCCATATATCCATCTGGGATGTCAATATTGTATTGAAAGAGATTATAATTTGGAGGATTGTCAGTTGGACGAAAATGAAACTCGCCTGTAAGAGGGAAGCATTATTGGGCCGTCCCACGGTTTGCACTCGACCCATTTTCCGTCTGGCCATCACAAACCCAGTGTCAATTAACTTTTGACCAATTGTACACTAATCCGGCCATAATCACTGTGTAATTGTGCCTAAGATACAGGCGGGGCATGTCATCCTGTAAGGAACATGATAGCTCAAGCCATTTGGCCACTATTGGAAATGCAGGGCACTTCTAACATCTTATTTCTTCCGGAATGAACTTATTTGGCCACTGTGGAATGGAAATGTCTTCCCGTAATGAACCTATTTAGCCACTATGGATGGGACATGTCTTCCCGTAATGAATCCATTCGGCCAAGATCAGATGAGGTGCTGTCAATGGTGCAAACAGGCACATGCCTCGGGAACAAGGCATTGTGAGGCGCATGTTGGTGCACGGCATTGCTGAGACATGTGCCTCGGTGTACCTCGCATCAGGCACATGCTTCGCAGTAATAAACCTTCACAATGGCATCACATCGCCTCAGGTACATGCTTCGCATCGTCATTTTCTTTACAAACTATCAAATGTCAGTTGCATAATTTGTTTGTCCTGAATTTAGATGTGGTTGATTAAAATGGCGGTTGTTTGTTTATTATCTTACGTGCATTACCATAGCTATTTATTGGGTTATCCGTTGTTGCACTATTTGTAAACTGTTGCTTATTCGTCAATATTCTTCGAGATTATATATTTGGTTTTGCCGCAGTTCTGTAAGTGCAATTTGTTTGTATCTTAAGTTGAATCTGGTAACTAAAATGATTGGTGGTCTATTGTCGCGACCCTCGAGCGTTATCTATTGATTTTGTTACCAGGTGCCACACTATTCTGATCAGAAACCAAACCTTGACTACTGTGTCTATAACATGGTTGAAATGACTTGGTCTGCATTTTGTCACCATTGCCTCCTATTAATCTTGCAATTTCATTATATTCGTTTGCAACAAATTTTAATTTCTAACGATTACCTGAAGTTTCTTGTAATCTATCGATTTTATGTGACGCCTCCCTCCACAACAACAAGAAGCAGCTTTTATCCCAAATTTTTGGTTTTTTTTTATGGGGAATCAACCCCCCTTGGGGGTCGAACTTGCGCCCACACATTGGAGAGAAAATTGATATCAAGTGAGCTTAAGTCCAGATGGTCCAATTTTTTGCGGTTAGATACATGATCTTCTTGTTCTATTTTGTACTTTGGAGGGTTATCTATTCGATTAAACTAACAATTGTCATCTTAGCTTTAGACCTTTTCAGAAAAAAATAAAATAAAGGGTAAATTGTCAAAAAGCCCACGGCCCGCTCGGGAGTTGTCAAAAAATCTCTGATATTTTCAAAATTGCTGGGAAAACCCTAAATTTAAATGCAAACGACATTTAGAACTCCACTGTTCTTAATTAAGAACCATAAAAATTCGTTCATATGCTAATACCCTACCAAAACTCTAGCCTTTTCAATTATACCAAACATTCGATCACCTAACAAAACCATAATCTAAATTATTGCAATCTACATCTTCACTTATATTGAAGGCTTTTCAATATTTCAACTAAGACACACTTACATAAGAAAACCCCAATCTAAATTACTATATATTTTACTTTGTAGCCTATGTATAGTTGATCATCTCATAACCCTTACCATCTTCACTCTCATATCCGGTAGCCAAATGCAAGTTCACCTCTCGAAATCGCGAAAATCTATCGTTTAGGGCCCCGAAATCACGGTCAAAGATTTGCTCCGAACTTTGACTTTCGAATTAGGAATGAAATCAGCATCCGGATCAGTTAAGATTTGACAGACAGTATCAGAAATCAATTTGGGAAGCAATCAAATAATTAGTTTCTCGTTTTAACAACTTTTTATTTTTAGCAGTTTTCTATTTTAGCAGTTTTTCTTTTGATCTATTCCATCCTACTTGTCATTTATGTCCTATTTGTACCTGATAACGTCCCTATTTTTCTACAATCCTTTTGCACATGGTAACGTCTTTCTCTTTTTTCATGACTACTGTCT
This sequence comes from Agapanthus africanus, assembly GCA_030015575.1. Classification (NCBI taxonomy): domain Eukaryota; kingdom Viridiplantae; phylum Streptophyta; class Magnoliopsida; order Asparagales; family Amaryllidaceae; genus Agapanthus; species Agapanthus africanus. The sequence goes on along the minus strand of CM057347.1, from coordinate 485,980,453 downwards.
TTTTTGGTTTAATAATTTTACTTAAGTTTGGCACGAATTATGATCATAAGCTTGTTGTTCCAGCCATAAAAGTATCCAATAAAGCCAATTGGCAATCTTATTTTTTTTCATCTGAGTTTTTTCTACACTTGCACGCTAGCACTTTCTCAATTTTTTTTGTCTTTTTCCGTCATTTGTCAAATTTAATTGCAAAAACACGACCGAGTTAGAAAATTAAGTGATTTATATTATATATCCATAAAATGTACCATATGACCATCATATTAACCATATTAAACCAATTGAAAATATTAGAAAACACAATCAGAACTTGTTAATATTGTTCGAATTATAAATTTCCAAAATAATAGATAGGAATATCGCTTCGAAATTTACATGTCAAAATAACATAAATAACAGACAATCGATTAACAAAGAAAAACTAACTTTGACATCCTAAATTATTTGACATGGCTCCTCACATCGACATAGAGGGCATGAGTTTTTCTTGAACAACCAAGAAACGATGCATTTCATGTGGAATGCATGATCACAACACAACTGCACTAGTTCGACTAAATCACCGTTGCTACCCATCTCAATTTCTTCAAAACACACGGCACAAATATCGTCATTCTTGTCCTTCAACCCTTGTCTCTTTCGCTTACACGGTCTCTTGATTGTCATCATCTCATCAATTCCAGTACAAACATATACCTTTATATGAAACCTATTATCTGCTATCTCCACAGCTCTATGGAAAAACTCGCTGATTTCCGTTTCAAAATACATGCGATGTTGATATTGGATAGGGAAAGCACGAAGAACCACCCAGCGAGCAAAACTACGACAATTCTCGAGCGAACGTAATTGAGAGACTACATACTTGCGATGCTTGTAGGAGGGCACTTCGTCCAAAATAAATTTTGCAACATTATGAAAGCCATCGGAAGAGGGGAGTCTTTAATGTACCCGTAGGTGCACACGGAAGGATCGACATCGTCGGTATCCGACGAAGTGGGCATCGGTTTCGCATGGAGAAAGAGAAGCAATGGCGGTTTGTTGTACTCTTTGACCATTGAGAAAGGTAACAGCTGTTCTGCATCAAGTTTTTGCACCATTGAGAGAAATGCAAAATAAGAAAAGATGATCGGTAGAGTTTTAAAGGCCTTTCTCTTTCCTTTCTCTCAACTTTTTTTTTGGCTTTTTTCTTTTGAGTAGTGAACGAGAATGGAGTGATCTGTCTTAAATAGAGCAAGAGGTGGGCACATGTGCCAATAGGAGATGAGACATGTGGCAATAGAAAGTGGAAATACCAAAATTTGTGAGGGCAAAATCGGCATTTTGAAAATTCTGCCTTCTCTCTATACCTTTACATTATGTATACTAGTATTGTACCCGTGCTACGTGCAGGGATAGCATGAATCAAGAAAAATGAGACGATGAAGTAGTTTTCAAGTAAAAATTTAAATTCTATTTAATCCCTCGTACTCTCAATTTATTTTGGTTATACTCAATGATTAATAGATACTTAAGAGACTATAAGTTATATTTTTTATTTTAAATTAGAATTAAGAATGTGTTTCTTTATTTCTCTGAATTGAAAAGACATGCAAGGCATTAATGGATGATGGCATAATAAAGTACATGACATTTATTTAACCTAAACATATAAAATGTGAAAGCATAAAAATATTTTAAGGAAATGCACATTATTAGTCATCCATTTCATTGAAATAGACGTATAATATAAGCAAAAATTCATGTCCTAAGTATTGATAAAGTACATCACCATATCCGTATTACATAAAAAAATAAAACAACACTAAATAACAAACTGAAAAAAACTTACAATCTCACAGCGGTCTAATATAATGGAATACTTAGAAAATGAATAAAGTGACCTTATATAGGAGAGTAAGAATTCAAAAAGTAATAGCAAACTAAAACATTAATAAATATATCATTTTAGTTTGTTAATAAGGTGTTACTTTTTGAACTCTTACGCTTATCATAATTCACTTTGTATTTGAACTGTTTTCAATAAAGTAGATTTGACAAAACATAACTTGACTGATTTGATAGTATCGTAACTTGAGTAAATTAAATAAAAATATTTGAAAAGATAATATTTGATGTTGTTTAGTGGTGAAGAACACAACAAAAAATGAATGACGCCAATATTTCCGATTTCAATGTTTTCTGCTGAGACTATTATCATTCAACAACAAACTAAAACCGATTACGATATGAAAATTATTTTTAGCAACAAAAGGAGATGTTGGTTTCTTACTTACAAAAACGAACTATTGCAAAGTGATCACAGATTTCAACATCCTACCCAGCAAATATGACACATACTTCTGAAACCTAAAAATTGAAAAAAAAAACTTCGAAAACACAATCAGTTAAGAGATGGTAGCAATGTTTCCATTGGCATTAATTTCCAAAGAATTTGTATCACTCGTCCATCCATCGGCAAAACTGACCGCAAAATACCCTCGGAAGTCGATTATTATCAACCCAGTAGCCATCACTTTTTGCCTTCACAACCCTTCGACAGAGCTTATCCTTGCAGAAAGATCTCGGTTCCATCTTCAACATCATCCTCGTCCAACTTTTATTCGTAATCTGCAAAACATCTCTTCTGCATCTGTCTATTATCGGATTGCCCGATCTCGTGCACTCTTTAACTTCATGACCAGCGCATAAAAGATCGCCGCAAGAAACCTTGTTCAGAATTTCCATGGCGTGTACCCGTGTATATGCATCAAAAAACAGTATGATCCCGACCACATATGTCGCTGCAAAGTGGCCACCAGTCATCGCTGTCTTGAGATGCTCCATACCCAAAGTCATCCTTCCTAAATTGTATATCTCTTCCTATAGGTTTAAAGAAAAACCCAACATTGATGAATTAGACAATTTATATATATATATAGGAAGATATGTATTAAATCAAATTATTTACCAGTCCAAGAATAAAGTTGGCATCAAGATTGCCGCTATTTGCATAGTTTCGAAGCAAAATTAGACATGCACCTTTTTCCCACCAATACATCCTCAAGTACTTCTTAATCATCGAGATTGAACGCCCAAACATCTTATCTTTGGAGGCACGCTAAAAACTCTTACATCTAAAATGCATACAAAACGATATTAGATAATTTATATGTTGGTTCTGAAATTATAAAAAGTAATAAATGCTTACGTTGGTTGCACGTAGGTTTTTAATATCATCGAGAAGAGCCGAGGACTTGGAGACGACTTGCATGGCTATTTCGATGAGCATATCTTGTGGGAGAGAGGTCACGGTCGACGTCTTACTTTTTTTATGGCCTTTCTTCATTATCGACGGACTAAGCTTAAGCTTCATCATGGACAACTTGAGTACTTGAAATAGTCAGGCATAAGTGTTTATGAGAAAATGCATGATCATGGTTTATATATATATATATGTATATGTATATATATATATATATATATATGTATATGTATATATATATATATATATATATGTATATGTATATATATATATATAAGAGTCACCAAGTCAGTTTGAAATTTAAAATTAGCAAGTAGCGAATGCAATTATGGTGGATTGGAAATGTATAGCTGCATGTGGTCTCATCATGCATTTTTCTTCTGAGTTCTGGGACACGTCATCTGCCACGTGTCCTGATCTTGGAGACCGCCAATATTGTGCATCATCACTATGGTTCGAAATTAGGGAAATATCTCAAATTTTCTCCAGATCTGAGCTCTCGCATCGTTTTTGTGTCACATTCACTGAAGATCTTGGTTTGTTGAAGGATTTTTCCACGAACGCGTGAATCACCACGGAATCGCTCCTTTGATTTTGGGTTCTCTTTCTAAAAGGAGATCCAATCTTAATTTGGGAAAGACGAGGCGTAATAAGGTCATTTGACACTAGCCAGGGGCACGGAGTTCAAGGGGTTTTAGACTAACTGCAAGACTATAGGGTGGTTTCTGAATAATACCCCAAACTTCATGGGGGGTTTTGGTGAAATAAACCAGAAAATGATGGCAACAAGGTCACTTGTAGCTCATGTTACATGCTTCAAAGCGTTTTCATATATCATGTTATTTTTATGGGTTTTTTATTTTAGCCATCAAATTCTATGATATTTTCAAAAAACACATCAAATACTTGTTATTTCTAAAAACAACACAAAATTCTTTGCCGTTATCTAAAAAGGACACATCTGTGAGACTGCAGTTAATATGATGAGTTACTAGGATGAGTTAATATAGTTAGGGTTAAAATATATTAAATTTGAACAACATCCGCCTCTCATCATCTCTCAACACTCAAATCCCCATACCTTATTGTATGTGACTTGAAAATTTGAACACTATCCTTTTCTTTGATTCCATGAAATACCGCATGTAGCTTCCCACATTTCATATACATGTCTATAAGGGAGTTTTGATTGAATAATGAATGAAATGTAAGCATTGGAATGACACAAAGCCCTTTCGGTAATTGATCAAACAGTTGGTGGGGGATTTTGTTTTGGGAGATGGTTGAATGAAAGATTGAGTGAGATGACGGGCAACTGGGTTTTTTTGAAACGGAGGAATATGGAAAAGGGCTTTTTTCTCAAATTGAAGGAGATGAAGATAGGAGGAGGGGACATTGAAGAGGTACGAAGAAACTCCTAGTGTGCCCTTTTAAACCCCTTGGACACAAAATTGTCTAGATAATGGAGGAGAAAGAAGAAGAAGAAAAGCTTGTGTGACCTTTTAAACTAAACCCATCTAACCTTTATGGAGTATTTCTGTCTTTTTGAAGCCCCAACCGCTATAATTGACAGCAACTTAACAGAATTTGGATGAAAAGTTTATGGAACTTAACTATGGTGTTATTTTTAGATAGGTTTAATGAATTTGGTGTTGATTTTAGAAATAGCAAGTATTTGGTGTGTTTTTTGAAAATATCAAAGAATTTAGTGGCCAAAATAATTTTAAAAAACTATTTTTATATTTCTTTGGATTCATTCTAGCTAACAAGAACTATAAGGATCACAATTGCTGATTCAAGTGTGCATGTACACTACATCACAATTATTGCGTTAAGTTATTGTCTGGATTGGTCTCATCTTACATGTATTTTGTTGTTTTGCTCTTTTTCATGTAAATTTACCATACTATTAACACGTACTTTGGTGGCATGTGGTAGAATTTGGGCACACAGGCAATCAGCTGCACGATTGAAAGGAAGGAAGATGCGCTACATTGCATAGCTCGAGCGGAAGCTGCAGACACTGCAATCAGAAGCAACAACTTTGTCAGCTCAGTTGACAATGCTGCAGGTATCTCTCTCCAAATGTTCTATAATTCAAGAATTTAAGTACCTTCGTAAACGCAAATTGTGTGTAAAGACTTGTCTGTTTGTGTTTAGCAAAATTTATGCTGCATTCCATGTAATTGTTTCTTTAGTTTTATAGCCTATATTGAAACCAAAGATGCTGATTGCCAAAAGCTTCTTAAAATGAACATAAAAGAAAACTGAATTTTGAAGAAACCATGTATGTCATTATTTTAGAGAAGGTGCAGCTTTTATTTTGTGTTTCGGGAAGAAACTATAGGTTATAAATTCTCGACCTACGAGGAAATACTTTCAAATATCTTACTCTCTTCCAACCAAGCAATTGTCGTGCCTTCCTTTTCTGAGGAAAGAAGAGGCCCTGTAACAAAATAGATAGTAGAAGTGGGGTCCTTGACAGATGGTGAAAATATGCTTGATTTTCTAAGAAGGTCATATCATATGAAGTACAAATTTTAGAAGTGGCAGGATCAAAGCAAATATATCCTTTCTGAGATCGTAAGTAACCTACAAATACTTTTTTATTTTCAACATTCCCCTTCACGTGTAACCATCACTTTTTTTCTTTTGGTGTGGTTGTCACATGGAAATTACAACATTTGGTAGTATTGTCAAGTCGAGTTTGGATCGAGCCATTGTGTAACACCTTAAAACTACCGTATGATAGTTTGATAGAATAAAGTTGTGATAATTGATTTTATGGTTATTTAAGGTTGTTTGATTAATGGATGGAGTTTGTGTGCCATGAGATTTTATCGTATTATGGGGTTTATTGATAAATTGCATTGGCTTGGATTATCATGAGATTTATTGATTATTGTTATTATTGGTCACGATAATTTATTGTATGGAAAATAATTAATTGAGAAAAGATTTATGGCTACGAGATTGGAAAGTTGTGTTATAAAATTATATTTTATATCATCTCTAAACCCCAGTCCTAGTTATTGTAAGACTAATAGAATATTCGTCCCGCATACAAATTAACCTATCATATTCAAACCCTCAAGTAAACATACATGTTCTATTTTTCTCCAAATTAATTCTTTTCCTAAAACCCTAATCTCTCTCTCCCACCTTAGCTAAACCCTAACTGTCACCTTCACCACCAACATCTTCATCGTTCTATTCAGCCTTCACATTGCCATTGCTTTCTCCTTCTCTACAACACGTCTTCCTAGTGGCTGCATCTAGGAACGGTGAACTCATCCAAGCATAGATTTGCGTGGGTTCGAGCATTGTCTTTCATCATCATTGTTATCGAGATCGTCGTGAGAATCAAGTATTTTTAGATCTTGCTACATGCTAGTTACGGCCGGATTAGCATAACATTAATTATACTCTTTAATTTTTATATCTGGCTACATCAAAGTTTAACCCTAATCAACGATATGTAGATTGGAATCGCGATATGTTGGAAAACTTGACCTTTGTTAATACTTGATATATATCGATAAGGATGCTATTTAAACGTTAATTGTTGTATGTAACCCTAAAGGATCAACGAAACGTTAACTATTATCACCTACATCGAAAACTGATCGAAAGCCTAATTATGATAGTCTTTACATTTCAGGAAATACCCCATAGAGACGTCTGCTACAGTAAACCAGACGTCTCTAAGGTAACTTTATAGAAACTAAAATTGAACAAGAGTCATCTTCCCCAGACATCTGCTACAGTGACAAGATATCTATCTACAGTGACAAGACGTCTCTGTATTTATTTTCCAGAACTTGAATTGCACTAAAGACGTCGCCTACAAACGTCTAGAATAGGACTTGAGGTAGAGCAGACGCCTTCCCAGACGTCTGCTACAGTGACAAGACGTATCCTACAAACGTCTTGTGAGCAAAATTGTTAAAACTGATATATAAAACTGATATGAAACTGACATGTTAAACTTGTTTCACGAGTACACTATTAACATCGACTGGACATGCTACCTGACCTGGTCATGATATTGTACATGAATTGATTGCAAATGTTATTCTTTGATTGCTAGATTACTATATTTCTACACATGCTATTGATTGTTTATATGAAACCATGATTGATAGACTATTAACTATTGCTATCATGACATTATACCTGAATTTTGATGCTTACCGAAATGCCAACAAATCCCGATATTGATTGATTGACTCGTTGTCTGGATAAACATGATATGTACATGCTTATTATTGTGTTGGCATTAGGTAACATACCAGTGATACTCGACATGAATTGAAACGTTAGGAAATGGGGAAATCAATAATGGAAACCGAATTGTAACTCAATGGGATTGATAGCTAGAGACTGATCAGTCGATATGAGCTGCGGGCTCCGGAATGATGGTGCTGATATCATTCGTCTAGATATTGACATGGTTTTACTATCAGCGGCATGTCTGGGATTCAGCCCCGAGAGTCATGACACCGTGGTCCTGGGCACGTACGGAATACTATTGAGTTACATTGAGAATTTCATTAATTGTTTTCAAATACCTGTAAGATTGTCACGCCCCACTTCCCAAAATACGGAATACGGAGAGCAACGAAAGCCAGCCGTGCTACCTACGGTAAGGAAAAGTCCCTCCATAGTCACATAAGGTTGTCTAGCTTAACCTATCAAAATAAAACTAATACCAAAAGAGATAATACTGATAATCATGCTACAACGAAACCACAAAGAATACTAAAAATGGGTCCACTAAATAATCGATGCAAATAAAGATCTGATACAATAGGTTCGAAATAAAATAAGATCCAAAATAAATACATAAGTCCTAATGTCCCATAAGGGCGCACATATTAAATACTAGCAGAAAGGGAAAATAAACCTATAGGTTACTGATCTTTGGCAAAGTTTTGATAGTCGCTGCGATCCTGCTCGGCATGAAAATCTGTCTCTGAACCTGAGATGGCAAATCTCAGGGATGTCAAAACATCCCAGCAAGTACTCAACGTATAAGGTGTGTGTGGTATGATAACATGAATATATAGAAGTAGTGAAGGCCGTGTGCGGAAGAAAAACAGATATATAAATAATTACATTGATACTATGAAACAAACATGTAAGAGGTCAAGTCATAACCTATCTGGTCACTAAAAGTAAACTATCCTATTGTGAATTCGAGTGTGTGCGTCAATCTCTGCAGGAGTATTCCTAACCCAAGAGTGGTGCCCCAGGGGCTAGGAAACACGGGCCCAACTGTGGAATGAACAAGCGACCAATATAGCCCGGTACGAGCTGTAAACATGCGGCCGATATAGCCCGGTACGAGCTGTAATAACATGCGAATAGCCCGGTACGAGCTGTAATAACATGCAACCGATATAGCTCGGTACGAGCTGCCGGCATGGGACTCCTGAGATCCTGTTGTACGAACGCACACTCAAATTACCCCAACACCCGCGTATTTATAGCTACTATGGTGATGACTAGAGCACTAATTAAGAATACTGAAAAGACTGTAACTTGTGATATGAGAATTGTATAGAAATGAAACTGGTAAATAGTGGTGTGTCATGTCATGTAGTTCAGCATTCTAATTAGAATCTCGTTCTTAGTAAAATGGACCAGAGTAATGAATAGTCAAGACATGTCGAAAGTAATTGTTATCTGGTACTGGTAACTGCATGAAAGTGATGTACAAGCTGGTATTAGTCATGGTTGTTATCTTTACTGTTAATCTTAACATGGATATAATAATCATAAGCTGGCTAGTAAGGTACATGTATAAGTTAGATTAACAACTTTCAAACATTTTTCGTAGTTAAATAGATCTCATTGCAAAACCATACTTAATCTAGTTTTCTGATTATCAATTAGTTGAATACGAGTTTATATCTTTCTAACGATATGAAATCATTAAGCACTAACACTTTCTTTCTATTCTAGTGCAGGAAAAAGAATATATGTATATATATAAGGGGTTGCCGATGTGCATCGACCAAAGCAAAGCAAGAATACTTGCCTGAGGATAAAGATCGCGGGAAAATGATGTACAAGGATGCGAGACACGATCTCAGCTAAAGTTCAACTTGGGATCTGAGTTATATGCTCCGCCTAGATAAATTTATCATCAGTTAAACTATAAATATTCTCATAAATACTATCACACAACCAACGCAAATATATCAACTTAGGGTTTTAAATCCTAATTTTCCCTTCCTTCAAGTCCTCTGTTTTATTCTACCATCCAATATAATTTCACTGTCAAAATAAACTCCATATACACATATATATGGCTTATAAGCAAACCCATCAACTTAAGGTTTTAAATCTTTCCTTTCCCTTTTCAATGTTCACCGTTTTCCTATCATTTTATTTATTTATTTATTTTGTTTTAAAAATAGGGATCAAGGAAACTTACAGAGGATGATGATGGTAAATGCTAGGGTTTGGATGGGTCCTGATCGAGTCGAGAAAGCGTCGAGGAGTGCTCGGATCTAGCGATGGAAGGGCTGTGATGATGATGGGACAGGCGACGTCGTCGGACGAGGAGAGAGGGGAGCAGCTGCGAGACGAAGACGAGGGCTGCGGCGACGGTGAGGGTTCGGTGCAGGTCGCTGGGGTTGTGGTGGAGTCGGAGATGGTGGTGCGAAGGGGACGAAGGCGATGGAATGAGATGAGGGGGTCGGGGTTTGTGGCGGCGACGAGGGATGGAGGCGGCGTCGGTGGAATGAGGACGAAGACGATGGTGATGGGATGAGAATAGGGGGTCAGGGTTTGTGGCGGTGATGGTTGTGATAGGAGGGGGTCGGGGTTTGTGGCGGTGATGGTGGCGAGAGGAGGGGGTCGGGTGATGAAAAGGGAATTTAAGGAGCAGACGAGGGAGAGAGAGATATGAGTATGAGAGAGAGATATTTTGATTTGTATATATATATATATATATATATATATATATATATATATATATATATATATATCTTCAATTGATTGTATTTAGAGATTCAGCATAGATTTTTCTTGTTCTCATATTAACAGTAAACATGAGTTAGCCAAGGTAATATATGTATGTAAACCAAATATTAATAGGTCAATTTAGGAATTTTAAGATATGCAACATATTGTTTTGCTGCCACTAAGGAATTATTATATATAATATAAAAACTGAAGATTTTTCTATATCAAAATTGTTTACGGCAAAAATTTAAAATAAAATATACTGGCAGCCAACTAAAGGTTCTAAAATTATGTAAAAAGAATCTCGATAAATATTGAAGTACTGCATCCAAATAGGGATGTTACAAGGATAGATAATTTAGCGACATGAACTCATAGGACTTACATGACCTGATTGAGTGCTATATCTTGACCGTTATCGCACATGCATCGTTCATGTTTTACTCATGGCACTAGTTTCGGTATACTGACATTATAATATATTTCCGGTTATATTATTATTATTATGTTATCTATGAAGCACTGACGTCTGGGTTTTGCATGGTCTAGATATCTTGATTTTAGCATAAGAGGATCATGAGTATTTTGAGAAAGTTGCTGATCGGTGAGGAGCATTCCATTGATCTAGCTATTAGCTATAATTTAGTTTTTTTTTCTAGTATTGCATTTTTATTGGATTTTATTATGATCGCATAAGAGAGACGGGTTTTGGATATCGCTATTCTTATTTCCTTGGATCTTAAGACTTGATCATTATTCATTACTTTCGCAATCGACTCGTTATTATTGTTATTGTTTTATTGTGGTATATTGGACATGTGATGGTTATATATTTTAATTGTGTTTGATTACTGCTTGACAGCCTTAATGTGACTATGAAATGATATTTTTTTTACCGTAGGTGGCATGGCTGGCCGGATTACGTTCCCGTATTTGTGTATATTGGGCAGTGGGGTGTGACAAGGTTTTGAATGGTATCAAAGCCAGTCCCTCAGTAGTAGGTATGTGGTTCGAGAACGAACCATAGTTGTAAGTCGGGGAAGATGTCGGGCTCCGGTCCTTGCACACGGAACAAAGTGCCATGCCAAGGGACAGGGGCCGCCTCTTGAATCCGTAGGGGCCATCTCTTGAGTCTGTGGGACCTACTCTAGAACAATGGGATCAGTCTCTGAAACACATTCCGAAAGAGGGCAGATTTGTATTATAAATGGAATGATACCATTTTCAATACAGAAATGCCTTTTAAGTGAACCGGCACTACAAAAGCTTAAGAACTCCGTAGTTAAACATGCTCGAGCCAGGGAAATTCTAGGATGGGTGACCTCCTAAGAAGTGGCTCCTAATCGGGTCCGATTTGTTCCGAAGGACAAAACTGTGCGGTTTCGGCCAAAGCGGACAATACCGTCTGTATTGGGGGTGGGTCGTGACACATTAGCTCTAATTCCACTTGGCTCCTGGTCGGGTCCAATTTGTTCCGAAGGACAAAACTGTGCGGTTTCAGTCAGAGCGGACAATACCGTCTGTATTGGGGGTGGGTCGTGACACATTAGCTCTGATACCATGCCAAAGTTATTTTTCAAATAAAATAGAGTTTAAAATTAGAGAAGAGTTTAAAATAAAATAGAGTTTAAAATTAGAGAAGAGTTTGAAGAATGATGAGCTTTTACATATGGGCCTTTGATATAAGTGAGGTCCAATGTGGGACTATGTTTAAAGTCTCATCATTTGGTTTTTTTACTTTCAACAATATATAACAAGAAAATCACAAAACTATCAAAAATCCCAAAATTTTCCATTTTCTTTATATTTTCAATATTTTGCATGGTATAGTACATGAAAATTGCGAAATATACTAAAATGTTAAAATTTTATGAGTTCCTTTGTTCAAGCAAACGAAAATCGCGAAATTTTCGAAACTCTAAAATTTCTCTTTGATATTTATATTTTAATGTTTTGCATGCTATATAGTACACAAAAATCATGAAATATTATAAAATCTCAAACTATTATGTTTTCAATTTTTTCAATATTTTGCTTGCTATATATCACAAGGTAAATCGTCATATTTTTAAAAATCTCAAAATTTTCTGTTTTTCGATTTTTCATTTGTTTGCTTGATATATCATACGAAAATCGCAAAACTTTCCATGATACAAAAATTTTCAATTCTATTAATTTTTTTATGTTGCATGTAATAGCACATTATTAAATCAAAATTGCATGTAATAGCATACGAAAATTTTTAAAATCTCCAATTTTTTGGTTTTTCAATATTTTGCTTATTAATTTTCAATTCTATTAATTTTTTTTTGTTGCATGTAATATAGCACATGAAATTTTCAAAACGAAAATCAAAATTGGAGAAAACGTCTAAATTTTCCACTTTCTTTTTTTCTCTCTCCATATTTTGCTTATTATAGAATGCGAAAATGATGAAATTTTCAAAAAGCTCAAAAACTTATGTTTTCTTCTGTTTTCGATATTTTGCTTGCTCAAACGAAAATCGTGGAATTTTCAAAAATCTCATAACTTTTGTTTTTTACATGTTAGCAGAATCATGAAGTTTTCAAAAATTTGAAATTCTTGTTGTTTCTTCCGTATTTCAATATTTTGCAATATATAAAGCACACGAGAATTTCAAAATGTTTTAAATTTTCCAAAATTTTTAAATATTTTGTATGTAGCTCACAAAAATCATGAAATTTAAAAAAAATCTTAGAATTTTATTTGTTTGTTTTTTCAATATTTTGTCTGGTATAGCAATTGAAAATCATGAAATTTTAAAGATCTTTAAAAAAATCTGTTTTCTTTGGTTTTTCAATTTTTTGCATGGTATAACACTTGAAAATCATGAAATTTTCAGAAATCTTGAAAATCTTCCGTCATCTATGTGTATATATACATAAAGATTTATCTATATGTATTTATGTAGATGTATCTATATGTGTATAGACACACATATCTATACTAGTATATAATGCAATTGGTCTTGGTTAGAGTCCACCTTTTCCATTTTTTGAAAAACAAAGAAAAAAGGAGAAAATTTCTCAACTCTTAGAGCCTCCATATTATTAAAGAAAAAGATAAAAATAATTAAGTCTTTTATTAATTTAAATTTCAAATTTGCTCCACATTTTTTAAAACTGGAGACAAAAAAGAACCTTTTAGAAATTAGTTTGAATTCCAAATTCAATCTGCATTATAATCAAACTTAAGACAAAAAGGAATTTTTTAGAAGTTATTTTAATCTTCTTATTTTTCAAATTCTATTTTCATTTACTTATAACTACCTTCTTTTACTCAAGTATAGTAAATAACATATTATAAAATCTTCTAGAATACTCATGATCCAAGTTACTAAAATGACTATTTTCTTCACTTATTAACATTCAAAATAATTTTAAACCAAAAGCTATATAATTCATTCAGATTTATATAAGTATTACACATTTTATTAATAAAATGTGCATCGCAAGTGCAAAATGCTAGTGTGTGTATGTATGTAATGTCTCAAGACATTCAATGGGTGCCGGAGAGTCCCTTGAGTTTGAGCTCTATTACCAAATTCAATTCTAGTTCAGTTGAGCATCAGGCAAGTATGAGCTGCTATTCTCCATATATGGCCTCTAAACCAATGATTACTACAAATTCTGGCCCCAATCTAAAACGAGCCCTCATGCTAAAGCCCACAAAAAGAGCCACTATAAACCCAATTGAACTAGGAGAGTAATATTTTGCCTACTAGCTTGATCCCTACCACGATTCATCCAAGAAACAAAATGGCGGGACCCACGACACCTAGATACTGGTGCTAAACAAGTGGGCACATGGTATTTGTCTCTTGGGTGGATTGTAGTAGGATTTCAAACCCGGCAGGTTAAGCATTTTTCATTGAACTACCATCCCAAACGTTAGTCAAGTTAACATGCACCTCTTAGGCGGCTCTACAAAACCCCAAAAGACCCCTATCGGGAAAGTAGAAGAGGGCAATTTGGTAAAATCACCTATCTGTTAACACTGTAGTAGCGTGGATAAAGAAAGATTAATGGCGGTATTTATACTTTTCAAAATTCACTGGTGCTCTGATGAAAACTATAGAATATCAATGGTGTTTTATGTAATTTCTCTTATTTACTACCTTAGCAAAGTTGCGTCTTCAAACTAATAATGTGTGATTAAATCTCCGTCTCATATTCTTGCCATGCTTAAGATGTTTCGTCGAAACCTAACATTCCTTCTTTGCTATTCGCAGCGTTAAACGATGCTTTATGAGAGGAGGTTCAGCGATTGAAACTAGCGACCGGTCAGATGGACCAATGATGAGTTTCGGAGCTAATCAACAACAATTTCAACATCACCTGAATCATAACCAAGCGACCCCAGCAACTTCAGCAACTGCAAATTCATCCTCAGCATCATCATCGTCAACATCAACAGCGGCACCACCACCCGATTTTAGAATGAGGGGGACGATTTCGCCTCAAAACCAAAGGGAGATAGGTTAGGATTTATCTAGCTTTGTTGTTGCTGGTTTAGTATACAAGTCATGGAGAGAACATGATTTTACTGTTGGTATGACATAATTTATGAGAAATGGATGTGAATTTGGTTGGTATTGGTGAATGAGGCCTAGATTTCTGTATTGAGTGTATACTTTATTATGGTTTTTGCATTTACAAGTGACGCGACCTGGATCGCGCCAAGATGTTACCTTCCGTTGATATGCTGATGGCGGCGATGGGTGGCTGAGATTGGATCTAGAAACTGTGGCTCCTGAAGCGTGTGGATCTCAATAGGTTTGAGGTTGTGGTTGCCGAGCTACCTGCAAGGAAGTCCCGGGCTGGTTGTACCACCGAGGACCCTCCGACGGTTAAGTTAGACTAGAGATCCGAGCAGAGTAACGGCTTAATGGAGTAAAAATGGCTTACTTGAACCGTCTGAAAAAGAGGTTTATATAGCGGTGGCAGCAGGCGAGACAGGCGCGAGAATCACGCCGGCCGTTACGCTCCCGACGTCACGCCCGCGTGATGAGCGGGACCTCCCATTAATGGCAAGACAGGCTCGTTAATGGGGGATCGTGGTGGCTTGGAACGTGGGATGTGGCCGGTGGAGATCTCGCGCATGGCGAGATCCATGGGATGGCGGTTACTCCTGCAAGCAGTGTTGTTGGTCGGTCGATGAAACCGAGGAAGATGACCTCGGCGGGAGAGCTCGCGGAGGAATGGAAGAGCTGAAGTATCTTGGTTATGCTCGAGCCCGGAGGCGAGCTGAGAGGGCCGAGGAGACTCGGGCCTGTGATAGCTCGGAGACGAGCTGGGAGGCCGAGGAGGCCAATTATGCTGGGGGCTCAGAGATGAGCCAGCGTTTGCTTGTAGGACGGGCACAGGTCGGCCACTGTAGGTCCTTTCTTGTGAGCCTTGGGACACGTCATCTGCCACGTGTCATGATCTGGGAGATCATTGATATCGAGCATCATCATTAGCCCCCCACTCTTGTCCCGACCAGCCGACGGGTCGGGTCGAGAGTGGTTTGCCGGATCACCCGAGGTGAGCTCCTTTCCGAAGATATCGTCAGGCGTGTCTATGGACAATTGGTTGTCTTTTCTGGATGAGGCCAGCGAATCAGGGCGAGATCCTTTACATTAAAAAGGATGCGCCGGATCATGTGCACTTTTGTTGAAGCGACAGACCATGTGTCGGGTGCTGGTTGGCTGATGTGACATGCCGCAGGCTTCTGGCGTCCGATGGGACGCTGCCAATATTCTTGCGACAGGTGGGGCGATCGTGGCCGTCGAGTGCACTGAATAGTTTTGGCGGGAGTCGACCGTCGCCGCTGGATGAGGACGCCGGTAGCATAAATAGGGAGGAAGCCTGATTCAGGATCTCTCTCTTCATATTTTTCTCATTCTGAGTCTTATCTGCTCGGCGCTCTCCTTTTAAGTCAGATCTTGCGTTTTCTCTTCTCGAGGATTCCTTCCCATCAGGTTAGATGTCTTGCTTCTTCGTCCTTCTGCTTCTTCTCCTTCTGAGTCGAGCCTCTTCTCCCCTGTGGCAGGACGGATGGTTCGATCCCAGACTCTTGGTGCATTCGGCGCTCAGTCCTGGAGGGGGGCCGACGATGCTGCCGTGCCTCCGGTTGACTCGAGCCCTGCACCGGATGTGCCTCCGACGGCGGGGCCACCTGCCCCATCACGAGCTCCTGACGATTGTTCCGGCGGCGGCCAAAGGTGCACACGGGTTCCCGAATCTCAGACGAGGGATGCAGGAGAGAGCGAAGACGGGATTCCTCTTAAGCGGAAGAGGACGGTGTCTCGTGCGCCGCCGAGGGAGGTTCCCAAGGGGACTCCCGTGCAGGAGGGGGACGTCCAGTTCATGGTCCCGTCGGGGCTTTCCGTTGCCGCCAGCATTCTTGCTAGTATGGAGGAGTCGGCCGGGGGCCAAATGCCACGAGGGACCTTGAGGGCCCACATGGCGGCTATCGCACAGGAGGCGGTTCAGGTATGTACTCCCTCATGTGTTACTTCAAGTGACCTTTTCTTAGTTCGGGTGTCCTTAAGTTTCTCTGCCATTTTTCGCCAGGTCCTTCAGCACTGCGCTCTTGTTACTCGTATGGAAGCTGAGGGGGCTATTCGGGCTGCGAGGTCAGCAGAAGAGTCTTCTTCGGAGATCGAGGGTCTGCGAGTCGAGCTGCGTCTGGAGAGAGGGAGGTCGATCGTCCTCAAAGCCCGGTCAGAAGCCGCGGATCTCACCGTTTCAAAGTGTCGGGAGTCCTATCGCCGCCTAAGTGAGTCCAACCGGGTCGTCGAGGCGAAGTTGGTTGAGCTGGCCGATCTCCTTGAGGCCATGAAGAGGGAGAGGGATGCAAGCAGGCGGGATGCCGAGACGGTGCTTCAGGCGGTGGAGCTTGCCGAGATCCGAGCTAGAAAGGCGGTGGCTGATTACAAAGAGTCGGACAAGTTTTACGTCAACCTCGACGAGGCCTCCGCCGTTGCATGAAACAAAGCTCTTGATGCCGTCAAGGAGCAGCTTCCTGAGTTTGCCGACGGTGAGCTTCGAGCTCGGGTCCCACTTTCAGTGGTCATGCCCCCGGTCGACAGTGACGACGGAAGCAAGGTCTAGGCTGTGCTTGTGGCCAGAACTTCCCTTTTGTAAACCTTCGGGTAATTTGATAAAGCTGGGGAGCCCATAATACCCTTGTAAAGACTCTTGGCTTTGTGAATAAATTTTTTTTGCTTTTGTAGTACTGTTTGTGCTCGTATTTCCTTTTGTTGGTAGACACTTGTGTTTGCATCGTACTGCTTTTGTTTTATGCCGGTTCTTTGTCTAGCGATCGCACATCGAGTTGAATCTGTTCGTTTGCCGAGTGTGCAAAGACCGGTGCGAAGACGGTATCTCCATGGCCCCGAAGTCAAGGTGGAGATCGCTAAGATGTTGATAGACCAGATGCCTCTTGTTGAGTTTGTGTTCCTTAGGTGTTGGAGGGGCCGTAATTGGCCAACTAAGGATGGTGCCGAGTAGGGTAACTCGGTGCCTCTTGGCGAGGGCTTTGATCCTTAGCGTGGGAGGGGCCGTGAGTGGCCTTCTAAGGATGGGGCCGAGCAGGGTAGCTACTCGGTGCCTCTTGGCGACGGCTTTGATCCTTAGCGTGGGAGGGGCCGTGAGTGGCCTTCTAAGGATGGGGCCGAGCATGGTAGCTGCTCAGTGCCTCTTGGCGAGGGCTTTGATCCATAGCGCAGGAGGGGCCGTGAGTGGCCTTCTAAGGATGGGGCCGAGCAGGGTAGCTGCTCGTTGCCTCTTGGCGAGGGCTTTGATCCTTAGCACGGGAGGGGCCGTGAGTGGCCTACTAAGGATGGGGCCGAGCAGGGTAGCTGCTCAGTGCCTCTTTGCGAGGGCTTTGATCCTTAGCACGGAAGGGGCCGTGAGTGGCCTACTAAGGATGGGGCCGAGCAGGGAAGCTGCTCGGTGCCTCTTGGCGAGGGCTTTGATCCTTAGCGCGGGAAGGGCCGTGAGTGGCCTACTAAGGTGGGGCCGAGCAGGGTAGCTTCTCGGTGCCTCTTGGCGAGGGCTTTGATCCTTAGCGGGGGAGGGGCCGTGAGTGGCCTACTAAGGATAGCCGAGTAGGGTAGCTGCTCGGTGCCTCTTGGCGAGGACTTTGATCCTTAAGGACGAGCCGAGCAGGGTTACTGCCCGGTGCCTCTTGGCGAGGGCTTTGATCCATGGTTTGGTAGGGAGCTACCAGCCAGGGATAACCGAGCAAGGGCGGGCCCGGTTGCCTCTTGGCGAGGGCTTTGATCCCTGGTTTGTTGGGGTAGAGAGCTACCAGCCAGGGATAACCGAGCAAGGGCGGGCCCTGTTGCCTCTTTCGAGGGCTTTTCATCCTTAGCGTGGGAAAGGCCGTAAGTGGCCTACTAAGGATGGCCGAGCAGGGTTGCTGCCCGGTCCTCTTGGTGAGGGCTTTTTGTCCTTAAGGATGGCCGAGCAGGGTTGCTGCCCGGTGCCTCTTGGCGAGGGCTTTGATCCCTGGCGTTGTGGGGTAGAGAAACTACCAGCCAGGGATAGCCGAGCAAGGTAGCTGCAGGGCTGCCTCTTGATGAGGGCTTCGATCTCTGGCGTTGTGGGGTAGGGAAGCTACCAGCCAAGGATAGCCGAGCAGGGTAGCTGCTGGGCTGCTTCTTCGTGAGGGCTTCGATCCTTGGCGCTGGAGGGGCCGTGGGCGGCCTGCCAAGGATGAACCAAGCAGTAATGCTGCTCGGTTGCCTCTTTTTGAGGGTTTAGATCCCTGGCGTTATGGGGTAGGGAAGCTACCAGCCAGAGATAGCCGAACAGGGTAGCTGCTGGGCTGCCTCTTGATAAGGGCTTCGGGGAAATGGACAGCCGCGAGTGACATATGCCACGAACGAATAGAGAACGCGAAGCGTTTTGGAATGTGGTGCCAGTTTCGTTACGTGGCGGCGTGGCATTGGGGTAGTTGTTGCGATTCCTAAGATTCACGCTGGCATGCCTGAGAATCCGGGTCCTTGGAGATTCTGCTTGAAGCTATAAGTAGGTGTAACAGCTACATTTTTAGTGTACAAAAAATTTGCTTAAAATAATTAATGTATACTTGGGGTATTTACTTTTGCTGTGATTACTTTAAGTAATTAATTAGCTCTTTAATTACAAGAAAGAGCTTGTAGCTCATTGGTAATACCTTGCACTGCTGAACCAAGCCACCAGAATTCAAATCCCATACCCTAAGTATTGTTTTATTTTGGATTTTTAGAATACCAACAGTTTACACGTGCATATCTCACAAAAACCCCACTACACTAGAAAAAGTAACAGTGCCAGAGGGTTATTGGACCGACGAGGGGACCCCCGACCACCTGACTCGGCCGGCGGACCGGCCGAATCAGGCCGCCGCCGCCGGCCGGACTCGGCCGGACCGCCAAGTCCCCAACATGAAACTTCTGGCTTTTCCTCTCCCCAGTACTCTTGCACACTTAACTTTCTTGGATCGGTTCCAGAAACTCCATAAAACCCTAATTACTATGTTTTAATACATTTTATTACAATTTAATACAATTTTTCTTTACAACCCTAACTCTAGCCTAACCCTATAAATACAACCCCTAAACACTACCCACTCACTCCAAAATTCTGAGCAAACTCTCAAGAAATTCTTAGAAACCCTAGTGTGCATTTGAAGTGAACAAAGAGGCGAAACTCCGGCGAATTTTTCGGCGACAACCCTAGGAGTTCCCGGCGACGAGACGACGCACCGGCGCCTCCTCCCGATCCCTCTCCCTCTCCTCTTTAAGATAAACCCGTAAGTCCCACCTTCCCCCTTCTCTACTCCTTCTGAAAATACGAAATTCTAAAATCCGACGGAATCGGAACAAATCCGATTTCCGATTCGGATCTTCCTAAAATCTCACTTTTCCTTTAATACAATCTTGTTAAACCATTACATGTTGACTATTAAACACTAACTAATCATATTGAACAAGTTTCATATCAAAAGAAATTGCTATTTCCATTTTACCGTACTTTTTCATTAAAATACCATATAGTTTCATTTTCGACATTTAAACATCACAAACTTGCTATACCTTTAAGTAGATCATGAGGTAATGACCTATCTCCTCACAACACTCATATGCAACATAGCACAATACCTTTCGGGAACATAGAATACGGGAAAACGAAATATTTCAAATAAATACCATTACTATTAAAACCGTTTTCTAAAAGATTAATATTTTACACAAATCTTTGCAAAGCGCCGCTACAACCCATTTTGGGGAACCCGACTGGGATGATGCGGATTATCGCACATCCCTGGGCTTAGTAGTGCGAGATGCAGACCTCCGCAAGGAGCATTCAGTCTCGAGAGATTTAAAATACGACATCTTAAGAAAATGAGATTTTAAGAAATATAATATATATATATATATATATTAAAGTTATTTTTATATGATTATGTATATATGTAACATTAAAATATCTATGTTGAAATAATATAAATATTCCAACTCTTTTCAAAAATCACAAGAATCTCTTTACATTAATATACTATGAATTCCATCAAGTCAATATTACAAATAAATACCGTTTATTATGAATTTAGGATATTTTCACTAGAAATATCACAATTATAAAATCTACATTCATGATAACTCTAAAGATGATAACTAAATACTTAGGGAGTATTTTGAAAATTATACAAAAGTATTTTTACATAAAACCCCCTCAAGTTCTATAAATTACCCTAAGGACCCTAGTAAACATAGGTTTAAGCGGGACCGATCTCTTGAGCCTCAGGGAGCCGGAGAAGTAGGTGCTTGCCTATCTAAGGTAGACAACTTAATAACGGTGTTATCAATACGGCAATCGTTTTTGAAAAAGACACAAATCCTGCCGTCCATGTGCAGCGATTACCGATAACATCAAAACCATCAGGACTTTAATTTACTTTTCTAATTGTCTGACTCAGACTGAGTCTCATTAATAAACTGACTTGAATATGATTCAAGTATAATCTACAATCTACAATTTACAATCTGCAATCTACAATATTACAATTCAACATGAATCCATTCAATCTATATTGACTGAACCGAACCATGGATATACTTTCATTTACATGATTCTCCAGTTACATCCATGATTCTACAGTTATATCCATTTACTGATATCATGGTTTCGGTAAGTCATCCAATTATACAATCTATACAGTTTATAATACAGGACAATACAATACAACTATACAAACAAGACACCTCCGGGTTTAAGAGGTAGATTGGTACGGAAGGTGTTAGAAGTGGGACGAGACAGTAAGATTAAGACACCTAACATATATTCCGTTGCTGTTGTACCGTGGCCCAACGGTTCCTTGTACATTCCATTTGCCCTAATCTCTAGCATATAGAGACTCCTCTCATATACACTGGTATCTTTCTGTACCAAACTACAAACAACAGCGTTAACACCATATTATAACAATATAATAAAACTTTAAAAGCTACCTTCTTATTCTGTCTATTCTATTTCTCCCTTATCTTTGGGACTTACCGAGCAATATGTTCGCTGACGACATTCTCTTCTTTCTTCTTTGAATATCGTCAGGTGATCTGGACACGTCAGAGATCATGCCCAGCGCTAAAGACTTGGACCATTTCGTTGAAGACCCGGAGCTTTAGTTCATTGTACACTTTTATTTCAGTACCTTTCTTTTTCTGTTATGCCATTGTTTAGGCATTGCTTTATTTCAATTGTATTTATATTTCCATGCATTGTATAGAAAGAATGTGAATAAATAAAGTTGATATTTTATTATATCTTGTCTCTTGTGCATTTACTTTTATATTGCTTAGATACGCTTAACGTATTTACTTCACAGTAAATACGTAGCGGCCTCGTCACGTTCTTTGCCCGTATACTGGGAAGCGGAGCGTGACAGTAGGGAAGGAGATGGCAGTTCCTTTGGCATCGCTTACTTTCGAGATGACTGGGCGCGTGTATTTGATCGAAGAGATTATCACCCTTGGTGATGTCTCCTTGTACGACCAAACGCTGTCCGAGGAGAGGTGCCGGGGAGTGGTTCGGCGCCTCGAGGATCACTTTGGCCGTCTCCTCCCTCGGTGGTCGTCCTTGCTCCAGCTCCTGATGTATGCGATCTGGAGGAAGTCCCGGGGTCGGACAACCCCCTCACTGAGGAGCTTCTGGACGAGGCGTTTGACAAGGTGCATTCGATCTTCCTGTTCGGCCTCAATAAGATTCATCTCTTTACAATGCTCTAGAGTTTCCCTCTTATTATTTAAGCAGAAAGAACTTTTTAGAAAGATTTATTGCCTTTGAGAAAGGAGAGGTACACACTTGTAGGTATTCGTTTCATTGGTACAGCTTAAGCTTCTCAGCATTGTAAGGCTATGGAAACTTGCGACCGCCCGTGTCCTGTAAACGGTAGGCTCCGCCGGGAAGTACTTCGAAGACGAGGAAAGGACCGTCCCATTTCGGAGAGAACATATGCAGCCTGCCTTGATCGACGAACTCGTTTCATCGTAGGAATAGGTATTCGGTCTTGAAGGAACGACGCTTGACCCGCGTGTTGTAGTATCGGGCAATTTGCTGTTGATAGGCGGCAGCCCTGATTTGAGCCCGATCCCGTTTCTCCAGAAAGATGACCAGGTTGGTCCGCAGTGCCGTGGTGTTTGCTTTGTCGTTGAAGTGTTCGACCCGGTGACTAGGTAGCCTGATCTCCGCCGGGACCATCGCCTCGGTCCCGTAGCAGAGGCTGAAAGGGGTTTCCCCGGTGGGGGTCTTCTTTGACGTGCGCAGGGCCCATAAGACCCGGAGCAATTTCTCGACCCAACTGCCTTGGCGCCCCTCCAAATGGGTCTGGAGACCCCGGAGGTCATCCCGGTTGGCGACTTCGGCCTGCCCGTTGCATTGGGGGTGTGCGACCGCGGAGAACTTCATGAGGATATGATATTCGTTGCAGAAATCTTTCACCTTCTCGTTCTCGAAGTTCGTCCCGTGGTCGATGATGATACACCTCGGGATGCCAAACCTGTGTATCAGGTTGTTCTGCAGAGACTTGATGGTCGTGGCAGCGTCCGGTTTTTTGATGGGGACGGCTTCGATCCACTTTGTGGAGTAATCCACCGTGACGAGAACATATTTGTGCCCCCCTCGTCGATAGGGAACTGGCCTATAATGTCTAATCCCCACTGGGCGAACGGCCACGGGGAGGTCAGTGCGGTCAGCTCGATAGCCGGGTGGCGAGGTATGCTTCCGTGGAGTTGGCAGCTTTTGCATCTCCTGACGAACCTCTGGGCGTCCTCGTGAATAGTTGGCCAGTAGTATCCCTGGAGCAATGCCTTCTGGATTAAGGTTCGGGACCCTCGGTGTGCGTTGCCGACCCCTTCATGGATTTCACGGAGGACGTAGTCGGCTTCGTGGGGGTCGACGCACCAGAGCAGGGGCTGAGTGAAGGATTTCTTGTAAAGGTTCTCATTGCTCAAGACGAAGTGACGGGCTTTGGCCCGGAGATGGCGGGCTGCTCCCCCATCTTCTGGGAGCGTACCGTCCCTTAGGAATTCCACGAGGGGCTTCCTCCAGTCCTGGACATCTTCCTGCGCTGTATACACATGAAGTATTGTCGCCCCGTCTTCCACGCTGGGCCGTGGCAAGGTTTCGCAGAGGATAGACTGCTTGTTGTTGGCCGAGTAGGATGAAGCCAGCTTGCTCAGGACGTCGGCTTGGGCATTGAGTTGCCTGGGTATTTGTTCTATCTGGACTTCTTCGAAATTCTTCCGAAGTTTTCTTACCTCGGCCAGATATTTCACCATTAGGGGTTCCCGAGCCTCGAAGTGGCCGGTCACTTGGCCAACG
Source organism: Agapanthus africanus (assembly GCA_030015575.1). Taxonomy (NCBI): domain Eukaryota; kingdom Viridiplantae; phylum Streptophyta; class Magnoliopsida; order Asparagales; family Amaryllidaceae; genus Agapanthus; species Agapanthus africanus. The sequence continues at coordinate 485,956,360 of CM057347.1, read as the reverse complement.
ACCAGGGCTGAGTCACTGCGGATTCGAATTGTCCTCAGCCCCAGTCCGGAGGCCATGCGAAGTCCAGCCAGTAGGGCCTCGTACTCTGCCGCGTTGATTGAAGCCCTGAATCCGAGCTTTAGGGAATATTCTATTTCTGCTTCGTTCGGGCCCCGAATGATAATGCCGGCGCCACAGCCTTCCTCGGTTGAGGACCCGTCGACGTAGATGACCCACTCAGGGACCGAGTCGGGTCTCCCCACGATCGGGTGTTGATCCGCGAGAGTCGGCGCGGGCTCCGGTTCTTTGCTGGGGATGGTGCACTCGACAATAAAGTCGACCAGGGCTTGTGCTTTGATGGCCTGCCTCGGACGGTATTTTATGTCAAACTGGGACATCTCCCACCTCCACTTCTCTAGGCGGCCCGAGGATTCGGGTGAGGTGAGGATACCCCCCAGCGGGCGCTCGGTGAGGACGAGAATAGTGTGCCAGGACGATCTTCTCTATGGCTGGATACCTTGTTTCTGCGTCTTTGAAGACATGGCTCACATAGTATACCGGCTTCTGTACCCCGTCGACCTCCCGGACGAGCACTGAGCCTGCCGCTTGGTCGGATACCGCCATATACAGCGATAGCTCGTCTCCTTCAACTGGTCGGGTGAGCGGCGGCGGCGTCGCAAGGTGCCTCTTTAACTGGTCGAAGGCGGTCTGACACTCCACTGACCACTCAAACCTCGGGATTTGCCTTAGAGCTTTGAAGAATGGGAGGCATTTCCCCAGACCTCGACATGAAACGGCTCAGAGCGGCCGCTCGCCCGGTTAATCGCATGATCTCGACGTTGGTCCTGGGCGCGGTCATGTTGAGGATGGCGTCGATTTTTTTCGGGTTGGCCTCGATTCCACGGTGGGTGACCATAAAACCGAGGAACTTTCCCCCGGTGACCCCGAATGCGCACTTGGCGGGGTTCAGCTTCATCTTGAACTTGCGAAGTATCTCAAAGGCCTCGCCCAGGTCCTTGGTGTGGTCGGTCGAAGAGACTGATTTGACGAGCATGTCGTCGACGTAAACCTCCATGTTCCTGCCGATCTGTGGCTTGAACATGCGGTTGACCAACCATTGGTATGTAGCCCCGGCGTTCTTGAGGCCGAAGTGCATCGCCTTGTAGCAGTATACCCCCCGGTCCGTTGTGAATGCGGTAAGATCTTCGTCAGCCGGATTCATACGGATCTGATTGTAGCCGGAGAAGGCGTCCATGAAGCTCAATAGCTCGTGGCCTGCCGAGCTGTCGACGAGCTGATCAATCCGAGATAGGGGATAGTTGTCCTTAGGGCAGGCTTTGTTGAGGTCGGTAAAGTTGACGCACATGCGCCACTTCCCGCTTGGTTTCTTAACCAGGACTACGTTTGCTAGCCACTCCGAATAGGGCACGTTCGGAATGAAGTTGGCGGAGAGGAGCCGATCTACCCCATCCTCGATAGCCTTCTGTTTGACCGGGACGAAGCTTCGCTTTTTCTGTCTGACGGGTCGGGCCGTAGGATCAACCCCGAGCTTGTGAGATATAATTTTGGGGTCGATCTCAGACATATCAGCAGGCGCCCAGGCAAACACGTCGGAGTTGCTTCTGAGGAAGTGGACCAAGTCATCTCGTTGAGTTCCTGTCAGAAGCGACCTGATCTGAACGAGTTTTTCGTCGTCCCCTTCTATGAGGGGGACCTCTGTCAGAGGCTCCACCGGGGTCCCTCGGACCTCTGTTTGCTTGTCTCGAGTGTCTAGAGAACCCCTGATGTCACCCTCACCTTCGACATCGTCGGCCGGTCTCTCCGATGAAGATGTTGCGGTGAATCAAACCTTTGCAATTCGCTGGTCTCCATAGACCCGACCTATCCCGCCCTGGTTGAGAGGGAACTTCATCGCCAGGTGATAGGTCGATATCTGGGCCCGGAGGGAGTTCAGCGTGGGGTGACCGAGGAGGATGTTGTAGGCCGATGGGATCTTACTACGATGAATTCTATCGGCAATGTCCGTGTACTGTTGGTTTCCCCGACGTTGAACTGTAGAGTGATTACCCCTTCCGCCGGGATGGAGTGGTTGGTGAATCCTGAGAGGACGTAGGAGGTTGGCCTCAGGTTTGCCGAGGCGAGCACCATGCGCAGGAAGCAGTCGTGGAAGAGAATGTCTCCCGAGCTCCCCGAGTCGACCAGGATCCTGTACACCTCGTATTGATGGACTCGAGCCGTAATCACTAGGAGGTCGTTATGGGGCAAGGATATGCCGTGAAAGTCCCCATCGTCAAAAGTGATCGGCTCGGTCTCCCTTGGCTTCTTCGTCGGTCGGCTGTCGGCCTCCGCGACTGACGCGGCGTGCTGAGTCTCGTATGTACCCGACGTACCCCCGGCCACCATGACCACGATTTTCGACGAGCCTTGGTTCCCTTTGGTGAGGTTCCTTATACCTCCTGGTGGGGTTGTTTTTGAGCTACCGTGGGGAGTCTCGCGTGCGCGACCCCGTCGAGAGAGGGGGTGCCGGTCGTGCCTGTAAACAGGCGAGTTGACCGCCACCGCCTCGAGAGGGACATGGGTGCGACGAGACTCGGGGCGAAACTCTCTGGCGTAAAACCTCGGAGCCAAACTTAGCGGTGTCCACCGGGTTTTCGAGTACGTCAGCCCGAGGAAACCGCGATTGCCAGAAATGATGAGGCGGCGGTCGGCAGTGTCTACACGGACGGAGTTTTCTCTCCCCGCGTAGGGGTCTTGGTCCCGAGGCGGGGGAGCGGCGACTTGGTGATCTTGCCCCGTCGCTTGGACACGGATCACCGCCTCCACAACAGACGCAAGTCGGTCGATCCGGCCGATGGGGACGTTGATGGAATTCGACGGAGGAGGTTCGTTCACGCCTCCGTTGAAAGGGAGGCGGCGGCTGGTGCTTGGATCGTCGTGATGATCGCTTGCCATTGGGTTGAGATCGGAAAGTGAACTTTTGTTTTTGTGGAATCAAATATTTCCCGCAGACGGCACCAGCTGACACAACCTGGATCGCGCTTAGATGTTACCTTCCGTTGATCTGCTGATGGCGATGATGGATGGCTGAGATTGGATCTGGAAGTTGTCGCTTCTGAAGCGTGTGGATCTCAATGGGTTTGAGGTTGTAGTTGCCGAGCTACCTGCAAGAAAGTCCCAGGGTGGTTGTACCATCGAGGACCCTCCAACGGTCAAGTTAGACTACAGATCCGAGCAGAGTAACGGCTTAATGGGGGTAAAAATAGCTTACTTGAACCGTTTGAAGAAGGGGTTTATATAGCGGTGGCAGCAGGCGAGGCAGGCGCGAGAATCACGCCGGCCGTTACGCTCCCGACGTCATACCCGCGTGATGAGCGGGACCTCCCATTAATGACGAGACAGGCTCATTAATGGGGGATCGTGGTGGCGTGAAACGTGGGATGTAGCCGGCGGAGATCTCGCGCATGGCGAGATTCGCGGGATGGCGGCTACGCCTGCAAGCGGTGCTGTTGGTTGGTCGATGAGACCGAGGAAGATGACCTCGGCGGGAGAGCTCGCGGAGGAGCGGGAGAGCCGAGATATCTTGGTTATGCTCGACCCCGGAAGCGAGCTGAAAGGGCCGAGGAGGCTTGGGCCTGTGATAGCTCGGAGATGAGCTGTGAGGCCGAGGAGGCCAATTGTGCTGGGGGCTCGGAGGTGAGCCAGCGTTTGCTTGTAGGACGGGCACATGAGTGGTCTGGTCGGCCACTGTAGGTCCTTTCTTGTGAGCCTTGGGATACGTCATCTGCAACGTGTCATGATCTGGGAGATCACCGATATCGAGCATCATCAACAAGATTTTAGGTTTTTGGATTGTTTTGTTTGGTATATATCTGTTGTTGCTTCTGCCTGGTTAAAAATTTACAAGGCTTATAGTTGGCTATTTGCATAAATAAGAAATTACCAGGTGAATATATTTACCTGTTCGATTCCTAAGATGGTGAACTCCTAAGAAAGAAAGGAGGCCTGGGGATCGAATCATGATTGCATCCAAGTCAAAGACTATACTATTCCTGAAGGGTCTCATCCAAAATAAAAAGAAAGAAAAAGGGCTATTATTCAAGAGTTACTACACATACACCATGTATGATAAACTCCGCGAAGACAGATATATCTTCATGCTTATTTGAAAATATGGCATTTATTGCACCTAGTATTTTCTGCGAGTAAAAAGGATACTATATCCATTGTTTCTTTTCAAATTTGTTGGATTTCCAAATCCACAATTTTGTATTTGGTCGAATAAAAGAAAATGAAAATGCAATATTTAATGCAAATTTACCTCTATTTTAATCTTTACACCACCTCCAAACTTATAACTTTTAGATAGCAACGTTTCCACGCAACATTGACGTGTTTGTTGCATTTTGCAATTTCTTTTTCTTTCCTCTGATTAAAATAAAACACGGATCATAAAATCTTTTTCACCCTGCTTTTTCTCCTTTCATACAACTTCATTTCCTAATACACGCTTGATGTAGAAATTTAAATACTTTCCAATAGAAAAACATAAGTTAACTAATAAGAGTTTAGTGGCGCCGCGCAACTCGAAGCTTTGGAACGCCGCGCAACGAGGGAAACAGGGGGTTGGGGCAGTAGGCCCAACCCTTCTATTTCTCATTGCCTAGCGTTGTGCAGCCCCACTTTTTTCATCTAATAAATGGCTATTTATATTTCTCACCCCCAATTAAAACTCTCTAATCACTTCTCTCACCCCAATTTCATCTCTTGGTTATTTTTTAGAGACAGAAATTGTATGTTCTTTTGAATTGTTGTCAAGAGTTCGGCAATAATTACGAAAATGACATTTTGTTTACCTTCTTTCTCATGTGATCATTATAAGTTGGAACTTTGTTTATATGGATACATGGATCTTGAAAATATCTTCCGAAGTATAACAATAACATCAACGAAATAATATTTCAAAATACTCCGACAAATCTTTGGAGGGCTTTAGTGTCTACTAAACTGGAGTCACATATAGTTGGCCAAACTGTCGCTCTCACTTCGCAATCATAGAGAAAATGAGATCAACTTCATTTAACATAAAATTGTTTATCTAAACTACAGTTCCAATCTTGAGGGTAACCCCCCTCCCCTTAAAAATAGTGTACAGAAGTTCAAGACATTTAACCTTGAATATTCCTGCAAATATAGTCAGCTACTAAAATTTTACAAATTCAGAATTGATGGGGCCCTTTAATGAAAAAGGACACCCTCCAAAAAATGGCGTATGCTGCTTAAATGTGGAGAGCACACGGTATTCTTTAGTAAAAGGCGAAAGAATAGTTCGCTTTGTGCTCACCACGCAGCTGCGTAATTTCTTTGGAGGCCAAGGCCCATTTATTTATAGCATTCACATCTTGGTCTGTCTCTCATTTCTGCCGATGTGGGACTAACGAAACCTAAACCAAACCCACTCTCACTCACAAATTAGTGCATTAGAATTAGGGTTTGTGATCAAACCCCAAGGCTCGAGGCTATTTCTCTCTCAGGTATCTTTCCTTCATCTCTGATTGTCTATTTGATTTTGTTGCTTGAACTTTTTATTTTAAATCCGTGTGATTGCTTAGGGTTACAATTTGGGCTTGAGAGAGATCTAGGTTTAAAAAGTTGCAAAATAGAAGAAGGAATTTTGGGATTACTGTAGAGAAGCGTTGGAAAAATTTAAGGTGATATCTTGTTGTTTGTAGCATGAGGGCTAGAGGCCTAAACCTTATTAGGATTGGTGGCACCAAAACCACCTATGGTTTGCCCGACTTGCCCGGAACACCCTAGGCGCTAAACAAACCCCATTACCAAAATCCTACGACCGACGTTACATTTCAGTTAGTTCTTACACTTTTCAACCTCTTTTATAACCAAATTGCCCCCCTCTTCCCTCATCAGCCATGCGAGAATTCGTGGGTAGTTGGGTCAATTTATATGCAAACTAACAGCGAGAGGGGTGTTGTTTAACGGAAGGTAACGTCGGTTTTTTTTTGGGCAGGTTGGGTAAACAATGGGCTGGTTTTGGTGAAATAAGCCTTCATTGATTGAATCTTAGAAGCTTTGGATAAAGCCTTCCTTTTGTTGTTGTTTAAAAACAAATCCCTATATGATTTACGGAAAACCTTGATTCATTTGAGGCTCCAAGAAGCTTATGATCCCCAAAGGAATCTCATAACAGGTTTATAATCACATTTCCATGGTTTCGATATTTGAACCTATTGGAGGGGGAAGAAATGGATCCACAAGCCAATTGAGATTTAGCATCAATGGATATTCCTTGCAGTTAAGGGCTATCGACGCACTTATCCTGATTTATCATAGTTATAAGCAAATGTAAAGGATTGTAACTAAAAGGGACAAAGCATTCCAGAAGGATTCATACAGCTTGCTCCAAGCACAAGGGCATGCGATAGATTATTAGTTTTATTCGTCTTTTCATTTCAATCAAAACAAGTTTATAGTCGTAAATTCTAGTCTTGTTTTACCATTATTCATAGAGAATAGCACCTCATGTGTACGCCTTGTTGCCTTTCTTTTACAGAATGGAGCAAATTGCTCTAGACCAAGGTTTTAAATATCGGATATCGGAAACATATTGGAGAGATGCTTCACATAGTGGATATCGTCGATATATGAGGATATATATATCGGCCGATATTATATCGGTTATATCGTATAGCTAGGGGTCCGAAATGACATAACAGCCGATATATCGGCCGATATTTGATTCCCTAGATGTTTACCATAATCATCCATTTATCTTGATAACGGAAAATTGATAGTCATAAGAAAATTACAAGAATAAAGGAATCCGAATACACCTAGTGTAACATTACAGATCACGATATAGTGAACTGACGGATATTTTCAAACGCTACACACAAAGCTTAATCAACCACGGAATGATTAAGTAAAAAGAGAAAAAAACACTAAATAACAACTACTGGAGTCAATTAAAATAACGTCTCCCCCTCTAAACATTATATGACGACACGATCCTGTTCTGATCATAGTTTCAGATACACACAATACTATTACATATTCTTACATATTCAACAGAAATGCCACAACCACCATCAATGCCATCGACACCAAAAGTTCGACCTTCGCTCCGTACCCAGCTCCGGATCCAACCGGTAAGTGAGCCGGAAGTGAGCACTCCTCTCCGTTGAAATACACTTTCGTTGGAAATCCGTCTCCCCTTAGAATATTAATCCCCGGCGTTTGTTTCTTCGTGAAGGATATAATCGATTGTTGTTTTCCGGGAACTCTGAATTCCGATTTCCGGGCAGCGTCTTTTCCGTCCACTTCCGGCATCAGGTAGTTCAAACCCGGAAGCCCGCTGAAAAAGAGTGTATTGTTTTGCTTAGGCAGTTGCGTCCCATTGAAAGAATAGACGTTCTCGTATCCATGATACGCCTTTGGGATTTGAACGGCGGTGAACCAGTTCTTGAATGTGTACGCATCCCAGTTGAAGAGAGTGATTCTTGCCGACCAACCTGTTAGCGATATTTCGATTATCGATTAGCAAAGTATAAGCACTTCAATGCTTTTTGTCTAATACTTTTGATAGCCTATCATTATTATTCAAGTATACCTTTTTTGTAATCCGCGTTGATGTGCCAATTGATGCTGACTCCGCAGTTGTCCGGGCACGGGAGTCTTTTCGGTACATGGAGGTGTTTGAGCTGAGCCCAAGCCTTGGCCTTATTCGTGCGATTCTCAGCAGGGATGAGGAGCGCTTCTGCAGGAAGGAGAAGTGCAGGCGCATTCTGATTGCACGTAGAATCTTCAGAACAGCCGCATGCGCAAGTGCTGCACGGGACTACTGAATCATTGAAGTAAGCCGAGAAGGATACACAGCATCTTGATTGCTTCGCCTTCGGTCTAGTTATGTTGCATACCACCTGATAATCATATATTAGAGTCTAACTGATTGCGATAATGCAGAGACCATGATCATCACCACTCACCTGCCAGCTAGCAATGGCATAAGAATGCGACATCAGCCCGCTCTGATCCGGAAACTCTGTAGGGCTCACCCTCATTGGGGGCCCACATGTATAATGCGGATTCAAAACCCCGTTAATCTTCCAGTTCTGCGGAGGGTAAAGCGCGGTCCTATTACTATTATCCGGCGGGAGCTTGAACACATTAAGTTGAAATATCGACTGCGAAAGACTGCCATTAATCATGACCGGCGGTAACAAAGTCCCGTTCTTGCAGCAATTCGGAATATTCCCCATTTGGTTATCCTTCTCTTTCTCCGGCGGGAGATCGGTGATTATAGGCTTCCTCTCACAATTCATAATATTCGAGAAGTCAAAATCTCCATAAGCTTTTGCTTGCTCGCCGTATAAGCAATCGGTTCCGTCTTTTTTGAATGTGTAGGCCCCGCGCATGGAGTTGATGAACTCGCCGCGCTTCCATTCCCAGGTGAGGTTCCAGTTGTCGAGGCGGCCCAATGGGCTGACGTTGTCGATGGTGACTTGAGCCTTGTAGTTGTTGCCATAGGCTTGGAGGACGTCGTACATCATGTTGAGGTCCCCGTGCCGGCGAGGTAGGAACTTTACGGGTGGAATCTTTTTATGTTTTTTCTTGGGGTCTTTGATGCAGCATGCACTCATGAATCCTCCTGCAAAATTTTTGCTTCTGAGTGTTTTGATTCAGAGAGGTTTTCAATTCACTATTTTCTTAATTAAACTAAACTGCCTTAAAGTTTTTTATTACAGTAAAATCCCTTCAACTTTGTTTTAAGGGAGTTTTTCTTGCTATAAAGGGAGCTTACTGTGATTTTGGAAAAATACCATTTATATTTAGACATGCTTAATATCTATTCAAAGCATTCATTTTAATTTGAATAAATAGCATTTACCTTTGCTAATAGCCTTAGGGCATATAAATCCGTCATTAACCAACTCGATCTTCTTCGGCATAGGGATCCCGGTCCCCTTTACCCCAAACTGTGTCCCTACAATATCGATCGTCGCCCGAATCTGATTAATATCTCCAGCCGTTTCAATCGAACTAGGCAAATCCGTGTTCGGATACCCCATGAACGTCGTCCCATTCTCAACATTAACCGGAAAATCGCCTGCATCTATAAGCACAGCACCGCCTGCAGACACCAGTATCTCCTTATGCTGGAATCCGACGAACAGCTTCCAGGCCTGGAGATCCGTGGCCATCGTGTTGAGCACCGTGGCCGAGGCCTTGAACGCGTAGGCTTGTGCCGACGCATTTTTCACATGCGGGTACTCTTTGGTTCGCCCGTTGAATGTGTAGGAGATAAACACCCCGTCACATGTGTCTAGCCCGGGTGGGGGCGGGGCTTCTGTATTGTAATCACCGGTGTCTTGGGCATGAGAGACCAAGATGAGAAAGAAGAAGAATGCCGTGAAGAGAAGGGATTTTCTCATCGACGGCATTCTTCTTTGTAATTAAGATTTGGGTTTTCTCTTAGAAAAAGAGGGAATTTGAACTAAAGGAGAGATGCATGAGAGTCGAGCGGTTTTTGTATTTTTTATTTCTATTTTTGGGATTATTTATGTGATTATTATTTTTTGGGATGGAAATTTTGGAAATGATTGGAAAAAAGAAGTATATATAAATTGGGAAATGAGAGGAGGAAAAGGAGGAGAATGAGAGGTTAGCTGAATTAAATCCCATCCTATGACTTTAGCGATGAAAATGGGAGGGAAGCAACGGCTACTGCAATTATAGTAATGCAAGATCATTAGTTTGTGGCTTATTTTGGTATATGGTTTATTTATTTATATACTAAGTTGAGCCTTTTCAAGCCATATCATATGCTCCTAGCTTTGACTTCAATTTTCCTATTAGTAATTTCTCACGGAGCATAAGGTTGGGTTGTGTCCTTTTTTCCGTCGAGTTGAGATATGGTTTGAGTGGATAGCGGAAACTTTTAGCCGGATCATATAGGCTAGACTAAGTCATCTACTGATGTGAATTATAAATAGTTTATGAACATATTTGCAGCGCTATATGTATCTATTGCATCCTCCTTCTCGTTAGAGTAAGATCTTTATGCCGTGTCCGATAGATGTAGATCAGATTTCATTTTATGCCGTGTCCGATAGATGTCTATCAGATTTCATTACATTAAACCGCACTACATGCATGAAACTCACATACGGCTCTTTTTTGTTAGATATATATGAACATATACTACATTCATGAAACTTCTTCACGCAATTGAGGATCTTTCAAAATTTCATGCATGAGAAAGGCATCAAACAACGCATGACTTCCATATACAGAGAAGAAGAAAATATGTTTAATTCTTTGGAAGAACATATAAATATAAGCCGGGGACTTATTTAAATATTGATATGCAAGGTTTATCGTGTTAAGAAAACTTAGCTATGTTTATGGCACTAAATGTTCCTCAAAAATAAAACATATATGTGGTATGGTTGATACATGTTTGAAAAATATAGAGACATTTGAGGATAATTGAATGACTACATTACATTTTCTATTGATTTCAAAGGTGAAATTTGAAGCTGGAAAACTTAAAAATATGCTATTCCATCATAGATACAAGTTGGTTGCAATAGTTTTGAGACAGGTTTCATGGCCCATCTCTTTTCGAAAAAAGAAGAACTTAAATGTTACAAACCCTGTATTTACCCACCAATTCTTTACTTATGCTATTATTTGTATTTAGATTCTTGAGAGAATTGCCTTGCAAGAGTAATATGTTGGTTGGTGCCTCTTGTAAGGGGGTTTATTAGAATTGTGTGCTTTAATTAAGCAGTATTTTTTATTGAAAAGGTGAAACTAAAAAATAAGGAACAATTGTGGAACAATTGTTGGATACGCTTAGCAGAGTTTTTGGTCTAATTATAAATTGAATGAAATTTGTATAAAAAAACATGTTTAGCCTGATCTTAAGATTTAATGACCAACATATTGGTAATTTTTTTAACAAAATGATATCCATAGTATACTAAGAACGATCCATGGATGTTGTGGTTTTGTAAATTATACTATTATTTAGTCAAGATGCCATAATATGATTAAAATTGGTTATATTCGCTATGCAATGCTATTTGTTTTTTGTGCTGGCACCTAAGCCCTGACCTACAACACACTTAAGCACACCACACCGACATGCACACCCATCCCACCCTCTCCACACACAGCCCGAGGATCCACGAATTTGTCCTGAAAGCGTTAATTTGAGGCCGCTTCTCCTACTCTTTGGTATATGCATTGCTATTATTTCATCATCTTCTGATCTCACTTTTTGAGCCCTAACTCCATCAATCTTGAAGTTCGGGCTTCTTTTCTCTAATAACTATTCTTTTTTCCTTCTCAATTTTATATGGTTGATTTCTTACATGGGTAATTGTTCTTGGTTTGATTTAATGCGTTTTGAATGAGATTTGATTGTTTTGAATATTGATTTGTGGTTTGATGTATAAATTTAGGGTTTTCTTTTCAGTTAAAAAAAGGGATGGGATCGTATATAAAGTTCTAGGATATCAACGAAGACAATATGAAAGATTAGAGAGCAATTAGCAATGATAAAGTAAAGGAATCATATATCTAAAATGGGTTTTCATACAAGTCCTCGTATCTCTCTCTACTGCTCTACTATTATAATGCAAAGAGGAGGTAGCGTGTCATTCTCACCTTTATTTTAGATTAATTATTTTTCTTGGATCGTCCACATCATCTATTTTTTAAACGTGTTGATATGTATTAGTATTAAACAGTCAAGATTTAAAAGAATTTTTTAATGACTTTTAGTTAAAATAATAGATACTTTGAAATCGTTTTGTTAAAAATAGCAAAAATATCCAACTCGATCGTTGAAATAATAAATGACTAAAAAACATTTCGAAAATTACTATGCTTTTGAAAAAATATCCAAAATATTCACATCATGCATGCTTTTATTTTAATAAAGATATGCATCACACGTGCGAAATACCGGTGTGGTTTAAATGGAAGGAGGAGACGATAGTATTGTCATTTAAAAAGTAACACGTAATCAACATTGTCATATCGAGATACGTTTTGTGTTTCGTTTTCTTGTTTATTGTATCATAAGAAATAAAATATTCCATTATATAACAAAGAAATTATGTATAGAACCAATTATAATTTTAAAAACAATTAAATTAGCAACATAGAGCCATATACAAACTAAAACAAATTTCGGAATTGCAGCTGCTTAAATACATACATATAAATTATACAAACTCATGCATTTGACAATCAAATAATACCAAAACAATCCAATAAATTCATCCGTATGTCATAATTCATAAACATAAGCGCCATAAGTTTTATAATCATAACTAAAGCATTATAACCTAGTTGTCAAAATACCACTATCAAACAAAGTTGACGCTGCAAAAAAATCAATCTTCTTCAATTGATTAATCAATGTCATTGATAACAAGAGATAATTTCATTCTACGGAATCTCGTCATCTTTTTCATTTTCACTCTTAATGAACTACTCATTCTCATCAATATATGTTTTGATTGTTAAATAGCCCGTCTGGATTTGTAACAGCCCTATTTGGATGCAATAAGATTCTTTTTCCATAATTTTAGAACCTTTAATTGGCTGCTAATATATTTTATTTTGAATTTTTACTGTAAACAATTTTGATATGAGAAAAATTTTCAGTTTATATATGTGTGTGTGTGTGTGTGTGTAATTTTCTTAGTTGCAACAAAACAATGTTTTAAAATTCCTAATTTGACCTATTAATATTTGGTTGCATGCACAAATTACCTTGGCTAATTTCTGTTCGTTGTTAATTTGGGCACAAGAAAAATCTATGCAGAATATCTAAGTACAACCAATTAAAGATATGCATCTATATACATATATGTATAAAAATTTCTATATATACACAATAGAATATCTCTCTCAGTCTCTCATACTCACATCTCCCCCCCCCCTCCCGCTGTTCATCAAATCCCCTCGTCCTCACGAAACCCTAACCCACGTCTCCATCATCGTGTCGCCGCAATCACCGCCGCCGCAAACTTCGACTCCCTCTCCTCACTCGTCGACCCTCGCCTCCCTCTCCTTTCCCCTTCGCCGTCGCCTTCGCCCTCGCCCTCGTCCTCATCCCGCCGACGCCGCCTTCATCCCTCGTCGCGGCCACAAACCCCGATCCCCTCATCTCATCCCCTCACCATCGCCTTCACCCCTTCGCACCACCATCTCCGACTCCATCACAACCTCCAGCGATCTGAACAGAACCCTCAACGTCGCCGCAGCCCTCGTCTTTCGCCTCGCCGCTGCTCCCATCACCCATATCTCCACCGCTCCCCTGCAGCAATATCATCCCGGTCCTTCCATCGTCAGATCTGAACCCTCGACGCTTCCTCGACTCGATCAGGACCCATCCAAACCCTAGCATTTACGATCATGCTCTGTAAGTTTTCCCTGATCCCTGTTTTTTTCAGAAAAAAATAGAAATATGAATAAAATGAAATGATAAGAAATCAGTGAACAATTGAAAGGGGAAAATTAGTATTAAAACCCTAAATTGATATAATTGTATTTTGTTGTGTGACAATATTTATGAAGATACTTATGGTTAACCGATGATAAATTTATCTAGGCGGATCGTATAACTTAGATCCCAAGTTGCACCTTAGTTGAGATCGTGCCCCGCATTTTCGTACATCGTTTTCCATGATCGTTATCCTCAGGCAAGTACTCTTGCTCTTTTCATTTTGTCGATACAACATCAGTGATTATCAAGTTTGGATATTAGAGGAAAGAGGTTTCTTTCACAATTTTATCATCTGTCCTTATCGGAACACTTGCTGATATATTGCTAACTGTAAACTTGCAACGACAAATTTCATTATAAATTAGGTGCAATTTAGTTGTACAAAATATTGCTAAATATTCCCCCTAAAGTATGAGTGAGTATAGGCACAAAGTTATGAACTTTTTTTAAGGCTAATGGTCACATAAATTTTTCCCCATCGAGCTATACCTGAAAACCATTTCTTTTGCTAATTACCAACTGCTGCTTGCTTCTTCTTTATGTGATGCTATGACATGATTACTATGCACAGGAATCCTTTTACATGCTTTATACACATTCGAGACCCATGTTGATTTACATGTATAGAACACCTTGATTTGACATGCCTATTCATGATCCTTGTTATTTATATTAAAATGAAATCATTAATTGGAATGCTGAACTACATGCCATGACACCACTATTCACCAGTTTTATTTCCATACAATTACCATACCACAAGTTCCTGTCTGTTCAGCATTTGTAATTTAGTGATTTAATCCTTACCATAGTAGCTATAAATACGTGGGTGTTGAGGTAGTTTGAGTGTGCGTTGTACAACAGGATCTCAGGAGTCCCATACCGGCAGCTCGTACCGGGCTATATCGGTCTCATGTTTACAGCTTGTACCGGGCTATATCGGTCTCATGTTTACAGCTCGTACCGGGCTATATCGGTCTCTTATTGATTCCATGGTTGGGCCCGTGTTTCCTAGCCCCTGGGGCACCACTCTTGGGTTAGGAATACTCCTGCAGAGGTTGACGCACACACTCGAGCTTACGGTAAGATAGTTTACCTTTTAGTGACCAGTTAAGTTATGACTTGATCTCTTACATACATGTTTCATAGTGTTAATATATCTAATTATTTATATATTTGTTTTTCTTGTGCACCGGGCTTCACTACTTTCATATATTCATGTTATCATACCATACACACACCTTATACGTTGAGTACTTTGCTGGGATGTTCTGACATCTCTGAAATTTGCCATCTCAGGTATAGAGACAAATTTTCAGGCTGAGCAGGACCGCAGCGACTACCAGGACTTTGCTGAAGATCAGTGAACCGTAGGTTCATTTTTCCTTTTCTGCTAGTATTTAGTATGTGCGCCATTTTGGGATATTAGGACTTATGTATCTCTTTTGGATCTTATTTTATTTCCGAATCTTTTGTTTTGGATTTTTAATTGCATCAATTATCTAGTGGACCCATTTTTAGGATTTCTTGTGGTTTCATTACAGCATGATTTTCAGTATTATTTCTTTTGGTATTGGATTTTATTTTTGACAGGTTAATCTAGATAGCCTTATGTGATTATGGAAGGATTTTTTCTTACCGTAGGTAGCACGGCTGGCCTTCGTCGCTTTCCGTATTCCATATTTTGGGAAGCGGGGCGTGACAAGGTTTTGTTGGTATCATAGCCAGGCTAACGTCAAAAGTTAGTCTGGGTTCTGCCGACCTTTAGGGTTAAGATCACATGTCTAGGTTTTCCCCAGTATGTCATGCTGCAGATTCCGTTGACTCTGACCGTAGGATTCGGGCGACTTACATGAGTTACGATATTGTGCCCATGTACCGCGGCATTGATACAATACGATATTTTGTCTGAGTAACTTAGAGTTCTACACTTAATCAGTATTCTTTGAATTGATTGTTACATTATCCCTTTGCTTCGCTCAGTTTTAATATTTTGAATTTAAACCTCGTTTTCGTTGCTAAACCTCGTCGTTCGTTTTGACTTCAGAATCATGGCCGAAGAAAATTTGCGAGTATATAGGAGGCGTGACAACAATACTGCACTACTTGGAGTTATACGTGGCATGCTTGAGAGTCAACAACAGCGGACCGAATTGCTACAAGGGAGCCTACTTGCTTCTCAGCAGACCGTTACTGCGGCCCTGAACAAGGTGGCTGAGGTTCGTGAAGGTAGACGTCCGGGCAGCGTCGCCGATTTCAGGAGACTACAGCCGGCAGTTTTCACTGGCGCGGGCGGACCACTGGATGCTGAGCAGTGGATTGTCGACATGGAGAATTTGCTGTCAGCCGCCTGGGTTCCTGAAGAGGACAGAGTGGATATAGTCAAGATTCAGCTGTAAGATGTGGCTAGAATTTGGTGGCTCGCAGAAGAGAACAGGTTGAAGAAGCCAATTGCATGGACTGATTTCTCTACGGCTTTCCTTGAGAAATTCTTTCCCAAATCGGCCAGGATCGAGATGGAACAGCAATTTATCAGTCTTCGTCAGAGAGATCGCACAGTGGACGAGGTAGCGGCTGAGTTTATCCGACTCAGTCTTTTCGCTCCTTCAATGGTAGCTCAGGAAGAGGATAGAGCTAGAAAATTCTTACAGTGTCTCACTCTGGAAATACAGGAGAAGCTAGCTTCACATGATCTGGGGACTTATTCAGAGGTATTAAATGCGGCCTGCAGAATTGAGACAGTTATGGATAAGAGGAAGAAATTTCAGAGTGGAGGATTCAAACGGCCGGTGAATCAGATTTCAGGGAGGATTCCAGTTAGACAGCATGGAGGAGTTCAGATGAAGCGTACCGCGACCCCACCACAACGAGAACCTCCGGTTTGTGGATACTGTCGGATATCGGGACATGTCGAGAGAAATTGCCGCCGCGCTAAGGGTCTATGTCTGATTTGTGGTGCTAGTGACCATCAGATTGGGAGTTGTTCTAGGAGAGCTGAGTGCAACCAACCTCAGAAAGGACTTGTCCCTCGGAAACAACTTTTTGATCAGAGGTGAGGAAACACAGGTCGTGGACAGGGATGGGCCTTTACCCTAACAGATAAGCAGGCGGAAGCGTCGGAGGATGTCGTTTCAGGTACCATTCTAATTTGTTCTGTTCCTGCTAGAGCACTTTTCGATTCTGGGGCTTCACACTGTTTTATGTCTTTGGATTTTGCCACAGCACATTCTATTACACACAAAACACTGACTAGAGGTTGGGACATTCACACTGGAAATGGAGTAGTTACCACCAACCTAGAGTGTAAGGTTTGTCCGGTAGTGATTTGCGGCAGAGAGCTTTTTGCAGATTTCCTATTGATTGGGACCGGTAGTTATGATGTCGTCTTAGGGATGGATTGGTTGGGCATCTTTCACGCACATATTGATTGTCGGGCCAAAACTGTAAACTTTCGCATTCCTAACCACCCAGAGTTCGTGTTCACTGGAGGGAGCAAATCTCTGGGACCCATAAAATATGGAGCAAAGCCGACGTGCGGCATACTAGCGTCAATGGAGGTTGATATGAGTTCGGCACCGGTCATAGTTCGGGAATTTTTGGATGTCTTTCCTGAGGACTTACCCGGCTTACCCCCGGCTCGTGCTTTGTGGTTTTGGATAGAATTATTACCAGGAACGGCACCGATTTCTAAATCACCCTACAGGATGGCACCAGTTGAACTGGCGGAATTGAAAAGGCAGATAGAAGACCTCCTCAGCAAAGGATTCATTTGCCCGAGTACTTCTCCGTGGGGTGCTCCAGTTTTACTAGTAAAGAAGAAGGACGGCTCGTTACGCATGTGCATTGACTACCGAGAGTTGAACCGGGTTACGATTAAAAACAAGTACCCTATACCTCGGATCGATGATTTGTTCGATCAATTATGTGGTGCTCGAGTGTTCTCTAAGTTGGATCTTCGGTCGGGGTACCATCAAGTTCGTGTTAAAGCGGAGGATGTATGCAAGACAACCTTCAGAACTCGATACGGTCACTATGAATTCTCGATAATGCCATTCGGTGTTACTAATGCTCCAGCCGTGTTCATGGATTTAATGAACCGAGTTTTCTCTCAGTACCTTGATCAGTTTGTCGTAGTTTTCATCGACGATATCCTTGTGTATTCCAAAAGCAAGGAGAAGCATGCCGAGCATTTGAGGATCGTGTTGCAGATACTAAGACAAGAAAAGTTATACGCCAAGCTTAGTAAATGCGAATTTTGGCTTGAACAAGTTCAATTTTTGGGCCACATCGTTTATCCGGCGAAGATTGAAGCAGTGAAGGATTGGCCAGCACCAAAGTCAGTAGCAGAGATTAGGAATTTCTTGGGACTCGCAGGCTACTACCGCATATTTGTTAAAGATTTTGCACGAGCGGCTGAGCCGTTGACAAGACTTACTCGAAAAGGGGTACCATTCGTATGGTTAGAAGAATGCAACCGAGCGTTCGAACTATTGAAGGAGAAACTCACAACTGCACCCATATTGACCGTACCAGATGGGACAGGAGGACTAGTGATTCATAGTGACGCTTCCGGCAAGGGGCTAGACTGTGTCTTGATGCAGCGTGGGAGTGTTGTTGCTTATGCCTCGCGTCAAATGAGAACGCATGAGAAAAATTACCCAACTCACGATTTAGAGTTGGCCGCTGTAATCTTTGCTTTGAAGATTTAGAGGCATTATCTTTTGGGAGAACGAGTGGAAATTTTTACGGACCACAAGAGCTTGAAATATGTATTCACGCAGAAAGAGCTAAATACGAGACAGCGCATGTGGTTGGAGTTCATGGCTGATTATAATATTGATTTGCAATATCACCCCGGGAAAGTAAATGTGGTACCGGATGCTCTCAGTCGGAGACCAACAGCGATGTGGTTGACTGGCCAGAAGGAACTCATTGATGAATTTCGAAAACTCAATTTAGAAGTGGTAGAGCAGGGGTTGCACGGACAGTATTGGCAACTGCAGGTGCGGTCTTCGTTAGTTGATCGTATTAAAGCTGCACAGGCTGGGGCCCCACAATTGCAGAAGCTCCGCGGGTTAGTAGAGGCAGGATTGAGGACAAATCTATAGATACACGAAGATGGCTCATTAAGATTCGGCAGTCGATTATGCGTGCCAAAGGGCGAGATTCGAGAGGAAGTGTTGAAAGAAGCACACAGTTCAGCCTATTCGGTGCACCCGGGAGGCACCAAGATGTATAGGGATGTTAAACAACACTTTTGGTGGAATGGCATGAAGAGAGAGATTGCCCGCTATGTGTCAAAATGCTTAGTGTGCTAGCAGGTGAAGGCCGAACATGAGCGAGTGGCCGGCCTGTTGCAACCACTTCCCATTCCCCAGTGGAAGTGGGAACACATCACTATGGACTTCGTGACGACTTTACCGCGAAGTCCTAAGGGCAATAATGCTATTTGGGTCATCGACGGCCGTCTCACAAAGGCGGCCCATTTTCTACTCTTTCGAGTGGGACAATCGACGGAGACATTGGGTGAGAAATATATGCAAGAGATCGTACGGTTGCATGGGGTGCCTATCATTATAGTATCGGACCGGGATACGAGATTCCTCTCACATTTCTGGAGAAGCTTACAAGAGAGTTTAGGCACTCGTCTCCGTTACAGCACAGCTTACCACCCCCAGACTGACGGACAGTCTGAACGTACGATACAGATATTAGAAGATATGTTGAGAGCCTGTATGCTAGATTTCAAGGGATCACGGGAGGATCATCTTCATTTGGTGGAATTCTCGTATAATAACAGCTATCAGGCGAGTATTCAGATGACACCGTTTGAGGCACTTTACGGGCGTAAATGTCGTTCCCCACTTTGCTGGGATGATGTGGGTGAGCGAAGATTACTAGGACCGGAGCTTGTAACCCAAACAGTTGAGAAGGTCCAGTTGATCAGGGACCGTATCAAGGCAGCACAAGATCGTCAGAAGAGCTGGGCGGATACTAGTCGAAGACCTCTTGAGTTTGGAGTAGGAGATCATGCCTTCCTTAAGATTTCGCCGACTCGGAGAGTGATTAGATTCGGTAGTCGTGGGAAACTCAGTCCCCGATTTATCGGACCATTCGAGATTGTGGAACGTGTTGGAGTAGTGGCATAAAGATTAGCCTTACCACCTTCTTTGGCTGGTGTGCACGATGTATTCCATGTATCACAGTTGCGTCGGTACGTTCACGATGACAGTCATATTCTCGATCACTCTGAATTAACCTTGAGCACTGATCTTTCGTATGAAGAGCAACCTACAGCCATTGTCGACCGTAAGGAGAAGGTATTGAGAAACAAGGTCATCCCTTTAGTTCTTGTATCCTGGGGTGGACGTTCTCACGGGGAATCCACTTGGGAGCGTGAGGACGAGATTCGTCAAAAGTACCCACACCTGTTTTCTTGATCTTGTAGTCGTCCTTCCAATTTCGAGGACGAAATTTTCTGTAAGGTGGGTAGGATGTAATAGCCCTATTTGGATGCAGTAAGATTCTTTTTCCATAATTTTAGAATGGCTGTTAATATATTTTATTTTGAATTTTTACTGTAAACAATTTTCGTATGAGAAAAATCTTCAGTTTTTATATGATATATATATAATTTCCTTAGTTGCAACAAAACAATATCTTAAAATTCCTAATTTGACCTATTAATATTTGGTTGCATACACAAATTACCTTGGCTAACTTCTGTTCGTTGTTAATTTGGGCACAAGAAAAATCTATGCAGAATCTCTAAGTACAACCAATTAAAGATATGCATCTATATACATATATTTATAAAAATTTCTATATATACACAACAAAATATCTCTCTCAGTCTCTCATACTCACATCTCTTCCTCCCCCCGCTGCTCATCAAATCCCCTCGCCCTCACAAAACCCTAACCCACGTCTCCATCATCGTGTCGCCACCATCACCGCCGCCGCAAACTTCGACTCCCTCTCCTCACTCGTCGACCCTTGCCCCCCTCTCCTTCCCTCTTTGCCGTCGCCTTCGCCCTCGCCCTCGTCCTCATCCCGCCGACGCCGCCTCCATCCTTCGTCGCGGCCACAAACCCCGATCCCCTCATCTCATCCCCTCACCATCGCCTTCGCCCCTTCGCACCACCATCTCCGACTCCACCACAACCTCCAGCGATCTGAACAGAACCCTCAACGTCGCCGCAGCCCTCGTCTTTCGCCTCGCCGCTGCTCCCATCACCCAGATCTCCACTGCTCCCCTGCAGCAACATCATCCCGGTCCTTCCATCGTCAGATCTGAACCCTCGACGCTTCCTCGACTCGATCAGGACCCATCCAAACCCTAGCATTTACGATCATCCTCTGTAAGTTTTCCCTGATCCCTGTTTTTTTCAGAAAAATATAGAAATATGAATAAAATGAAATGATAAGAAATCAGTGAACAATTGAAAGGGGAAAATTAGTATTAAAACCCTAAATTGATATAATTGTGTTTTGTTGTGTGACAATATTTATGAAGATACTTATGGTTAACCGATGATAAATTTATCTAGGCGGATCGTATAACTTAGATCCCAAGTCGCACCTTAGCTGAGATCGTGCCCCGCATTTTCGTACATCGTTTTCCGTGATCGTTATCCTCAGGCAAATACTCTTGCTCTTTTCATTTTGTCGATGCAACATCGGCGATTATCTAAATTAGTTCTTAACCTATGCAAGTTTGGATATTAGAGGAAAGAGGTTTCTTTCACAATTTTATCATCTGTCCTTATCGAAACACTTGCTGATATATTGCTAACTGTAAACTTGCAACGACAAATTTCATTATAAATTAGGTGCAATTTAGCTGTACAAAATATTGTTAAATATTCCTCCTAAAATATGAGTGAGTATAGGCACAAAGTTATGAACTTTTTCTAAAGCTAATGGTCACATAAATTTTTCCCCATCGAGCTATACCTGAAAACCGTTTCTTTTACTGATTACCAACTGCTGCTTGCTTCTTCTTTATGTGATGCTATGACATGATTACTATGCACAAGAATCCTTTTACATGCTTTATACACATTCGAGACTCATGTTGATTTACATGTATAGAACACCTTGATTTGACATGCCTATTCATGATCCTTGTTATTTATATTAAAATGAAATCATTAATTGGAATGCTGAACTACATGCCATGACATCACTATTCACCAGTTTTATTTCCATACAATTACCATATCACAAGTTCCTGTCTGTTCAGCATTTCTAATTTAGTGATTTAATCCTTACCATAGTAGCTATAAATACGCGGGTGTTAGGGTAGTTTGAGTGTGTGTTGTACAACAGGATCTCAGGAGTCCCATGCCGGCAGCTCGTACCGGGCTATATCGGTCTCATGTTTACAGCTCGTACCGGGCTATATCGGTCTCATGTTTACAGCTCGTACCGGGCTATATCGGTCTCTTGTTCATTCCACGGTTGGGCCCGTGTTTCCTAGCCCCTGGGGCACTACTCTTGGGTTAGGAATACTCATGCAGGGATTGACGCACACACTCGAGCTTATTATAGGATAGTTTACCTTTTAGTGACCAGTTAGGTTATGACTTGACCTCTTACATACATGTTTCATAGTGTTAATGTATCTAATTATTTATATATTTGTTTTTCTTGTGCACCGGGCTTCACTACTTTCATATATTCATGTTATCATACCATACACACACCTTATACGTTTAGTACTTTGCTGGGATGTTCTGACATCCCTGAGATTTGCCATCTCAGGTATAGAGACAGATTTTCAGGTTGAGCGGGATCGCAGCGACTACCAGGACTTTGCTGAAGATTAGTGAACCGTAGGTTTATTTTCCTTTTCTGGTAGTATTTAGTATGTGCGCCCTTTTGGGACATTAGGACTTATGTATCTCTTTTGGATCTTATTTTATTTCAGAATCTTTTGTTTTGGATCTTTAATTGCATCAATTATCTAGTGGACCCATTTTTAGGATTTCTTGTGGTTTCATTGCAGCATGATTTTCAGTATTATTTCTTTTGGTATCGGATTTTATTTTTGACAGATTAATCTAGACAGCCTTATGCGACTATGGAAAAAATTTTCCTTACCGTAGGTAGCACGGCTGGCTTTCGTTGCTTTCCGAATTCCATATTTTGGGAAGCGGGGCGTGACAGGATTAATAATTTGATATAATCAAAAGGGTTTTAAACCCGGATATTCAACATGCTATGCATTTTAACAGTCAACCAGCGTATCGCGTTTCGTATCGTATCGTTTCATATGATACAAAATATGTATCTACCGAAATCAGTGTCCCGATACAGACATCACGATTCATATCGAATGCTCGCCATTCCGTATCGTTTTGTAAGAGACGTGTTTGGTAGGAAACTAACAACACTTAATACACACAAGGCTTGTATTCATGCACGTGAGGTTTTAAAAATAAATGAATACATTTGGTTATGTCACAATTTTGAAAGTTAATTGGTTTGAAAAGGAATAAAACTTATTCTGTTGGACCCGAAATCTAAGGGTCTGTTTGATTGTACGTAAGTATCGAAAGAGCCGGAAGTAATCTTGAAGCAACCTCCAAATAATTTATCATGGAAGCAATCCTAAATCTTACAGTTAGTGTTTGTTTGTATATTTTTTAAAGAAGAAAGTAAAAATTGAAACATTTCTTATAAGCAATTTTTTTTTTAAAAAGAACTTTTTAAGTTTAATAAATTATTTTATAAAAAGTACAAGATAAGCACTAAATAATTAATTCTTTTCTTGGTTTTTATGCCCGTTCGTATTTCTCATTCAAAACGAGTAATCGTATGCTACTCATAATCCATATTACTTCAAGTTCTACTTCTGTCAAACCAATCAGCTAAAGTGCATGAAGTAGGCTATATGCCGGTACATCTTTGCAATTTCATATCAAACAAACATGCCCTTACATACATCTCTCCATGCACCATTGTAGGAGACATTATATAATGCATTTGTAGCTGTTCTTTGTAAATGCAACAAATTCTAGATCTTGCGGTATTTGAGTTGTTGCAATGAAAAACTAGCATTTATTTTGAAACATAAGCTCCCAAATTCATAGACGCTTGCAAGTTTTGCTGCATGATTTTGTTTTTCCAATACTTGGTTGTTTTTTCTTTTCTTTTCTTTATGCAAATATGAATATTGTGATTTTCATGAAGCTTCACCCAGAAATAAAAATTAAACATTACAACTAGTGCAGCTACAACCATCATTAAACGCTAACATAAAATACTTTGCGACAACATCAAACCTAAAAGACATGTACAAGGACACAACAAAATGATCACTAAATAACTTGAAATAATAGGGACATCCTATTTTCTCCCATATGAAAAACACTGTTGTCGCTTTTCAGTTGCAAAAGTCTAAAAATGTTAAATCACAAAATCTTATCAGAGCATTTCTTTTTTTCAGCTATTAAATATTAAATATGCAATGAATGTTAAATGTTTTGATATTTTAAGCAAAAAAAACACTAAAAACTAAAAAATAAAAAGGGGGAAAATCATAGCCTTTTTCACCGACTCGGAGCCATGATAGCTAACGATACGAGCCAAAATTGTCAGCTCATTTCTTCATAAAATCATAGTATAGGATTCAATTCACCATCGATCTTCAATTTTTTCCTCTTTTTGCTTCGAGAGAGCAATCGCCATGTTCTTTTAGCTTACGACGAGCAGCACAGAAGATCGAAGAAGAGAAATGAACAGCGGCGGCGGCGGCGGCGGCAGCAATCTTGAGTGGAGATTCAATCAAACCCTCAGAAACGTCCAAGGGTCAGTTAGATCTAGTCCTTTTCCTTTTAAATGTTGCGTAAAATTTAAGGTTTTTAGATTAGTATTGGAACGAATTTGAAACATTAGCTGAGACCGTTGTGAATTTTTTGACTTTGGACGGCGAACCCTAGATGGGTTTTGTCTAGTTTGGCATTCTGTGAATTGGGTATGCATCAAAATGAAATCTTGGTGGTTCTCTGTCTGTGGATTGATCTATTGATTCTGATGATATGATTAGAAATTCGATTCGTTAGGGCGAGAAAGATAGGATTTTGTTGAGAAATTGACACTTTATGTGATTTAGCATTTAGTAGATCTATGGAGATTTTGACAGAACATCCCATTCGGGATTGTAAATATATTTGAGTTTTTGGTGTCTTCTACCTTTTCTTTTGTGCTTAGAGTGTAAAGATACTGGTTAACTGTTGTTAAAAATTTCAAGTAACCAATTCTAGGACTGATTGGAAGGACTAATTTGTTAGCTTTGATTTGGGGGGATTGAAATGCACATGATGATGGCTGCATTTCTTACTTATGTTAACATTGGCAAATTTCATTCTGTTATTAGAGTTAACGCAGGGCTCTGGTCTTTTTTTATATTTATCTTTTTACTTTTTTAGCATTTGCTATTAATATTTAAATCCAGATACATTACAGAATCATTCATGTCTTGTTCACTGCCGCATGGAATGTTTAATATGTAACCATGCTTAAATGTATTTCATTATTTTTCGTCATCTTTACCATTTATGACATCTTCCCATCAAATTGGACTGCCTATAAAGAAAACTCAAACTTAGACCAGACATTAACTTTCTAAGTTGGCCTCATATTTGGTTATGGTAACCGTGGAAAGGAGAAGGGCTTTATAGCTTTACAATAAACTATGGAAATCTGTTGTTCAGTAGGAGAGCCTACCTCATTGGCTGTGCTTTGAATCTCATGCAACCTAGGAACAAACCTCAAAAGTTTAACGAAGATAAGGTCTGGACCTTAGAAGGAGGAACTAGGAAGATGATAGGTTTTAATTAATAATAGGTATTGCATTCATAACAAACAAAATTAATACCTACAAAACTTTTGAGAATAGAGGAAACACATTTTCCTCAAGCCTATTGTCTGTTTTATACGATAAACTATAAGGAAAGCGATGGCTTTGGTTAAAAGTGTAGACAATGACTGGTTCTTTACTTCAGAAACATCTAGTTTCACCTTAATCTTTCCATTGTTATCCAGGCTTCTTAAAGGCCGTAGCTTTCCCGGTAAAGTTTTGTTGACTCGCAAAGCTGAGCCTCTAAATGAATGCACCTTGAACGAAAATTCTCCGGATATTGGAAGAAGTTACTCTGATAATGATGTTGGGCGAGACAATCAGGCTGACAATTCTTTTGAGGTAATAGCGGATCATTGAATAAGTGTTATCTTCATCATCCATGCTTCCTTGGTATCTTTGCTTAACATGCGACGCCTAATGGTACAGAGAGATGGTGAAACTTCTGTGATGACAGATAATATTACGAATATTCTACACATAAAAGTATCCTCAAAGAACAGTGAGAGCACGCCGACAGATACTCAAAGATCTACTTCTGGAGCTAGAGCTACAGATACAGCAAGACTTACGAAATTCACTAAAGAACTGTCAAGACCGTCTGTGATATTAGGTACATTCTATTATTTTGTTTATTTGCTACGATTGCAGATGATGTTTCACGCAAGCACCATAAATTAACTGAAGTTTTTATTTATTTATTTAGTGATTCAAATCTTGGTACGTTACCTTAATAGGTTTTTATGTGCTTGGCCCTAAGAATCTCCTTATTTTAAAATTGTTTTGTCTATACATCGAGTTGTTGTCAGATGTATTATATGGCTTTCAGGATCATGGTTACCCTGATTCATTTCTTGTTTCCAATTTCCAAGAATATCATGGTTTACATACCTATATTCACAATTTTGAGATTGGACGAAGAGGCAATGGACGCACATAGCAATGTTGAATTAACGATATCATAAAACACAGCGCCCCATCACCAAATAACAAAAGGCGCAATTAGTATAACGTAAAGCATAAGCTAAGTGGTTTATTAATAGTTTGATCTAAAAAAATAAAAAAATATAGTTACACTAAGTATGGAAAATAGTGGGCAGAATAAAACCCATTTCTACTCTCATCAATTTAGGCTCACAAAAAAAAGACTAATAAATTCTGACAGAGTTACTCATGCTAAGGAGGCGACCCATTTCTTCTCCAATAAACCCAAAGCAGGTACAGAAACAGTACAAAAAAAGTGATAAGAAACACGACAATTACAGTAAACACCCATATGGTGGCTTGATGTGGCAGCAAATTACTCGAAAGTGGTTGTAGATGATCAAAACTGGGCTTAGATGGCTATTTTTGGCCTCAGATGGCCTCGAAAGTGGCTGGCGCTGGCCTTGGATGGACGGACAAGGCCTTAGATGGTCGTTGATGGCCTTGGTTGGCGTGATATTTTTTTTTGGTGGGGCTGGGTAAGAGGAGAAAGTGCGGCCTTGATGCCCTAAATGATTGATTTGGATTTCTAGGTGCTTTTGTGAATGGGTGTAAGGGGTTTGGGTCGGTTTTAAATAAATATCCGCCATAGGCCCTATGCTCCATAGTTTAAATAGCTTAAGCTATGTAGGGTGCACTATTTTTATTAATAGCGTATGCTATGGTGTATTTGTGCTATGTACACTCGCATCGGTATATTTATAAATAGTGTACCCATCGGTGTATTTGGGCTATGTACTCTCACATTGGTGTATCTGTTCAATGTATACTTGCATATATCGAAGTATGCCCTGCTACACTTTGAAGCAGGCTATTTAGTGCTGCGTAGAGCACTATTTTCTGCTGTGGAACATAGTTAAGGTGGTCATTCATCGTTGATATCGTCTTATATTTGTTGGAATGTTTAATATGCAATTATGCATGTGCTGCTAGGGGTGGCAATTTGGACGTATCTAGTCAGATTGGGGACGTGATTTTCGGCCCAACCCTGAACCAAACCCAATTATGCAATAGGTAACTTTCTTGATCCAAGGCTGACTCGAAAATTTGGGTAACCCAAACTTGACCTGAGATCCGATTAATAATTTTCTTTTTTTGGGGGGGGGGGGGCACACGTGTGTGTGTGGATACTTTTTAAACTTTTAACTCTAAGACTTTACAAGTTGTTGAGCTTATATGAGGGATTGGGTATCAGATGAGTTTGTACGCTGGTTTCCAATAATTGCTTGAGATTTTTTTTAATCAGGTAGGTTAGACGAGTCAAGATCCTTGATCCCAATTGACCGATTATTAGCAGCTTACGCAGATTGACGTATTTATTGCTCATATATCCCAGACCTGTATGCAACACTCTAATATCATCTCATTCTAGGGCTTGGTCAAAATTGCTATCCGTATGTGCAGCACCTGATTTGTAATTCAGTGTGTATAAATGGAAAGAATGATACTTACATATAAACAAGGAATATCAACAAAATATTTTATAAAGATGAGAGCAACAAGAGAGGTGATTGTTGGGGTAAAAACTTACACCCCACAGTCGAAATCAACAAGTCAAAGTCAAGGTCCGAAAAGTGGGCCTGGGCCCAAGCCCGAATCCAAGTCAAGTGGGCCCAAGCCTGGGCCCATGTCCAAGTCGAGCCCAAGCATGAAGCGGCCGGCTCCCATGCCAAAGGAATAATTGTTAAAGCAATAAAGAAGCTTAATGTAATTTTTATGAATAAATGTAATAAAAATGGGCAAAAAAACCCAAATTATATAAAAGCTCATGGTTTATGTGCAAAAAAAAGAAAGCATATGGCATGAGAAAAGCACATGTGCCATTTGAAAAGCCCAAGGGGGCATATGTAAAATGTAAAGCCTATATAAGTTATCATGATGAATGATAACAAATAAAATTCCTCCCATATCAATCTAGGGTTCTGTGCCTCCTTTTTCTTCAAGGTTTTAAACCTTCTTCTTTCTCTTTTTGAATTAAATCAAGAATTTAATTCTTTTTTTTTCCAAAAAAGAATTAGTTTTTCACTATAAAACCCTTGAAGGGGAGTTAAAATCTCTCATCAAATCTCTAGAAGGAGAGATTTTAAATCTCACCATTCTTTTTTCCGAGATCCAAGAAAAGGAGAGGAGGATATAGGAGACCCATCTCCAAAAGTTTCATTTTTAGGAGGATCCAAGGCTCAAAAAAGAAGAAAGGGGTCCCCTTTCATCATCCAAGATCTAGGATCTTGAAATTTCAAGAGACGTCTTTTTTTGGTTTTCTTAATAAAAATCTTTTGGGAGTTATAACTCCAAATAAAAAATCCTTTTGGGGAGTTTAACTCCAAGTAAAATCCCTCTTTTCCTAAGAGTTTAACTCCAAAGTCTCTCGGATGTTCAACTCCCAACTCAGGGGCTAAGCCCCTTCTTTCGCTGGTGTTTCCAGCGGGCACGTGCTGCTCACGTGGCCCATTGTGCCCAGCGGTCGTGTGCTGCGCACGTGGCCCACTAGCGCCCAACGGCCAAGTGCCGTTTCACGCGTCCTTAGGACGCCCCACCATCTTTAAAAAAAAGGAAAAATATATAATAAAACTCATACGTTCCACTCTCAAAACACTTCTCCCGTTAGAAAAAAATTTCTGACGGGACGCTGCCCCGCAAAGAGGCTGCTAGCCCTCTTGACCCCAGCCCGCTATCTGGATAGCGGGACCCCGTAAACTCTGCGAAGCCCCCGATACGTCCAAAACACCTTCAAAACACAGCACGCGTATTCTGCACCTTGAGCTTGCATCATCTGCTTGACCTGTTAAGCAGAGGTTCTCTCGCTCTCAAGAGCGAGGGATAATTAACGACAACTTAGTCCGTGGCTGCCGGAGATTCGGATCCTTACAATCAATAACCCCAGCCTACCTAAGGCAAGGGGAATCTCTATACGCCTGACAAGCGCGCGCATTTCCATCTCAATAGGGCGACGAAAAACACTCTACAGTAATTATTTTATTTTTTCTTTTCCCCCTATTTCAACTCTGAATGGTGTGATTTAGAGGAAAGTATGCAATAAATACTATGTCAAGTGGGATGTATGCAAAACTGTTCATTATCTTGGTATTTCTTAATTATTGTGTGCTCCGAGGGCTCATCATTTATGATTTCAAGAATTTACCTCGATAAATAAATGATTGTGGCATCCGGTTGATCGAATCTTCTTATAAAGTTTGAACAAGAACTAGCATCTAAACTACATTTAACTGATACTTATGAATTCTCTTCTCGCTAATGTAGAGAAACTGCGTGAATTAGCTTGGAGTGGTATACCACCATACATGCGCCCAAATGTTTGGAGACTTCTCTTGGTAAGTGAAGTGACTGCTCGATAATGATGTTAGGAAAAATTGGTGTTTAAATGTGATTTCTAGATTAAAAATTCAATGGGTATGTTCTGTGTATCCAGCAAAAGATGAAACTTCCTTTCTCCTGTCATTTTATTTTGAAATTATCTCCATAGATTTTCGTAAATTACCGGCATTAGTATTTGATTCGCATTTTACCTGGTAATGAGGTTATTTAAACATTTTTCATTTGGTGCATTCTAGCAATTTGATTCTTATAAATGTAAGCTAACATTTATCAAGTTGCTAGGATTCACAGCAGTAAACCTGACCATCATTCTTAAAGTGAGGGGCTGACTTCAGCCTTTTAAATTTTATTAATTGAAATTTTGTTGGTCTTTCATCTTCGAAGCTTGATAATGTAGCTGGATGGAAGTCATTGACCATGAAAAAATCATACTTTTTGTTATATGTGCTCTCTTTTTCCTGAGGAACCTCACTAGTGTTATGAATACTCTCCGTGAAGATTGAATTATGCAGTATTCACGGTTGTATTTTTATTCTTAGAACCCTAGTATGTTTTAATTTGAAGTTCCATTCCGCTGAAGATCTTCTGAAGTTTATTATTGGAGTTTGCTTGTTCTATTTTTTCTATGTTGGAATGGGGATGAAAAAAGCTACTTTCATTCGTATAGTAAATTAGAATGCTAGATAAACGACTTTTCACATGAATGGTGACCCATTTTGTCATGTAAATTTTAAAGCTCTTTTTTTTTTTGTAATATTTTTCATTAAGTTGTAAACCTACAAGCAGGTTAAAGAAGTTACTACTTTCAATTCAAATGAATATTAGTTCGTTCTTACTGGACTACAAGTTGAAATTTCTCTCCCTTTTTTTTTACTCTTTTATTCACCTTCAGCGCTTATTCCTAGAGCCTCATCTGTAACACAGAACTGGCAAATAATGAACCTCTCATAACCTAGGACAAGTAATATCAGTTTTATTGTCGGAGAGATACCCAAAATGCCTATTCATCCAACTCAATGCCCTTGGAGGACCACTACCCTACTTTCGTATATTTCTTGAAATAGAGCATAAGCCCTTCAAACCAATATTTACTGTAATGAGATTCATGTTGGTTGATCGAGTTCTTTCTCTGTGACAATGCATATCTAATTTCCAAGGTACACTTATCGAACTCATCTGTGTATGTTCTATTAGAAAGAGAATTGAAGGTCATTTTACTATGTACAATTTGCTATCGTGGCCTTTCTTCCACTGACATGTAACAGGGCCCTTGCTATACCTTCTACATGCCTTTTTGCCCTATATTTAAATTTATTTTCCCTTTGATATATCTTTCCTTGGTTCACTTATAATAGTGTCAAATCTCTTGCTGCACATTTGAAATTTAAATATCAGCTGACGACAGGGATATGCACCACCTAATTCAGATAGACGTGAGGGAGTTCTAGCGAGGAAGAGAGTCGAGTACTTGGATTGCGTCACTCAATATTATGACATTCCTGATACCGAGCGTTCAGATGATGAGATCAGCATGCTTCGTCAGGTTGTTTCCCCATATTAATGTGCAGGTTGTTTCCCCATATTAATGTGCAGGTTATTTCTTGTTTCTAACATGGTAGCTGAACGTCTGTTCTGAATTTTTCTGCTGTGTAGATTGCTGTTGATTGCCCAAGAACTGTACCTGATGTCACTTTCTTCCAGCAACCACAAGTTCAGAAATCCTTGGAGCGTGTTCTTTATACATGGTAAAATCCGTTTTCTACTGAATTTCCTTTGTTTCAGAAAAATTTGGTGTATTGGCTTGTATTTCACGCTCAGTATATTGTAAAATCACACTTTACATAGGATTTATATCTCAAATTTTATTTACAAATACATGTATCATCATAGTCCACAATTGCTATTCCCTTTAATATTTGGTACTGATTCACGTGACAACCTTCAGAGTCCATACATGTAATACACATAATGCCCATGATCCATTACAACAAGGTGTGTATATAAGGTTAAGAAATTTTCTAGTTTCCCTTTCTTCTCTGAGTATAGACCCTTTATTAGCGAACCAACCAGTATGCAGCTCTTTGCGCTATAATCATTCTTCCCATCATGAATAATGCAGATGTCTTCTAATCATTCCCTCTCTGCAGAGTTGGATATATCGCCTTTGGTTGTAATTAATCCATTGAAGTTTGAACAATTAAAATG
Source organism: Agapanthus africanus (assembly GCA_030015575.1). NCBI lineage: Eukaryota > Viridiplantae > Streptophyta > Magnoliopsida > Asparagales > Amaryllidaceae > Agapanthus > Agapanthus africanus. The sequence continues at coordinate 485,924,450 of CM057347.1, read as the reverse complement.
CCCGGGGTTTAGAGAATATCGTTCATGCATACCTAATCGAATCTTTATTGGCATGCATAAGATTACAAGATGTAAGTTTATATGGATTTTGTTTGTTTCTACAATGATTACCTTTGACCTAACTTCTCATATCAGCAATTTTTAGAAGAAGATACTTTTTAGCTCCGAAAAGTTTAGCTGGTCATTCATCTTGATATCACTGTACTCTTATAAATTAAGCCATCACATAGAAATTATGACATGCTGTTCTGTTGCTTTAGGTGCTATATGTTCAAAATGGAAAAGTGAATACCCAAAGGCACTCGTGACATTTAGAGAAATTTCTTCTACTCGTGTCAATTCCATTCATTTGCTTCATAACTTGTGCAAAAGTTTATAAATATATTTAAGGCCTACTATTTCTTATTAAACTTTCAAAGTTAGTTTTATTGTATATGATTTCTCAAATAGTTGTTTTTAGAAAGAATGAGGTAAACTAGTATCTTGATATTTACCTTTTCTGTAAGACAAAGAATCTCTGTATACAAATTCAGCAAATTATTTTAGTATTTTAAGGTAGCACAGGAAGTATAATCCTGTGATTTATAATATTTTAAAACACAATTCTTCAAACCATGAAGTCGAAAAAATTCCTTGTGTCTACTGTTTGATTTTCTTTTGTGATTTATGTGGATTTATGGTTGCACTAGTAGATGTTGCAGGAAGAGATTATCAGTCCATTCAGCTCATACATTCCTGTTGATTTTAAAAAGAAAATATGATATATATATATTGAATTTGGCTTCTTCATTAAATTGATGGGTCAAGAATTTTTTTTAGGGCAATTCGGCATCCTGCAAGTGGGTATGTTCAAGGAATAAATGATCTTGTCACACCATTTTTTATGGTATTTTTATCCGAGCATATAGAAGGCAGCATGGAGAGCTGGTTGATGTCAGATCTTTCTCCACAAAAAATAACTAACGTAGAAGCCGATTGCTATTGGTGTCTCTCGAAATTGCTTGATGGTATGCAAGACCACTACACATTTGCTCAGCCAGGAATTCAACGTCTTGTCTTCAAATTGAAGGAACTAGTTCGGCGAATAGATGGTAATTAATGCTCCACTCGTATCTATCTGGTGTTTACCATTATTTCCTGAACATTCTTCCATTCTATTCACTTAAGTATCACATTTGGTTCACTAATATCTGGAGTTAATCAAGTTGCACGTCAAGGCACTTTTATAAATTATATCATTTTTGAAAAGCATTTATGATATATTTTCTGAGGAATAATTCTTATACAAAACATTTATGTGTTCACACACCATAAGAATCTGTAATCTTCATACAATTTGGATGATCTTCACATGCTGCGTAGGTTGATTTTTTATTTTTTTTACCGTAACTTTTGAAGCAGCATGACCTCTCTGAAAAAAGTGATCATTGTATTTACAATATAGTGCATATTTACACTGGTATTTTCTTTTACAAGAAATTTTCATTTTTAGCATATTTTTTGTTCCAGTGAGTGATCTCTCTCTCTCTCTCTTTTCTCCCTTAAGAACCTGTTTCTAGACATATGGAAGATCAAGGTCTGGAGTTTCTTCAGTTTGCTTTTCGTTGGTTTAATTGTCTCCTGATACGCGAGGTTTGTTTCTTACAGTCGGTTTCATTATCGGTTCTTCTAATTATGATAGTAATAACTGAATCCTACGATGATAACTTTGTAGATTCCTTTCCATCTAGTTACACGTTTATGGGATACATATCTTGCAGAAGGCGATGCATTGCCAGAATTTCTCGTGTACATATCTGTGAGTTTCCTGTTGACGGTAAGTTTTCAAGTGTTTAATTTTCCAGAAAAGTTAGAAATCCCGTATGGTTGTGTTTTCTATGCACTTATCTTAAAAATGATTTTTTTTCTCACCTAGTTTGAATTTTTTTACTGAACTTGCAACTATTTATGGTTGTTGCTGCTTGCAATGTTTTCTTTCAATATAGAGGGTAGACTTTTCCTCCTGTTCATAATTCTATGATAAGCAGCTAATATGCAAAAGATTCCTGCTTTTCCTTGGATTAACCCTTGTTTTTTTTGTGTTTTTTTTTGGGGGTGTGCGCACGTGGAAGGATGGTAGAACTTTGCTTAGACTACTGTTATTGCACTGTCTTTCTAACAATCAAACGAGCACCTTTGATTTTAAAATTATGCATATAAAATATTAATGTTTGGGGCAAACTAACAAAATGGTTAAGCGCGTTTAAACAAGTGAGTAAAGTATCAAGATTTTGTAAACATCTCCTTCACATATGTATACACTACCGGAAACACATGCTTATATATTTCGCAGGTTGCATATTTCTAATTCTGTAATTTTCATATTTCAGTGGACCGATAAGATCCAAAAGCTCGAGTTTCAGGAGATGGTCATGTTCCTTCAACACCTCCCGACACAGAACTGGACCCACCATGAGCTGGAGATGGTTCTATCACGAGCTTACATGTGGCACACTATGTTCAACAGCTCGCCGAGTCACCTAGCGAGCTAGGCACTATAACTATGTTTCTCCTTGATTCCGATATAATATTTTTTGGTTTTTGTAATCCTTCTCGTCTTATTGTTCCTCCCTTACAAGAGTGGCTTTATTTGTAACCTTGCCATAAAAGTTGTACATGCTCAGCAATTTGTATGCCTAACTTCATTGTAGTGGTGTTTCGATGAATTTATGTCGGAGAGCATGTATCACAAGCTTTTTGTCATCTTTTCAAACATACCTGTAAAGAATTTGTGTTTTGAGAAATCTGAGAAGTGTATTCAAAGCCAAAATGATAATGCTGTATTGGTTTCAACAAATAAAGTAGCTGTTGATGTTCTTTCCTTACAGTTCTGTTAATTTTTATTAATTAAATTTGTTTTCCTTTATCAAAAGAAGTAGAACCATTGAAATGTGTATCTGTAATTCTTTGAACCATCAAATTAATTCTCTATCAACCGATAAATCACCAACTCAATTTTACTTTTTTCCTTTGTCTCTTGTACTATGAGAAGTGTAATACATCCGGTCAGGGAGAGAGAGGAATTTCGAACAAACTTGGATAGCATGTGTGTCCGTGTTTTTATTTCTCCTTTTTTCTGTCCGGATGTATACAGCTGTCATAGGGAATAATCTTTCCTTGTGCCACCTTGTCAACTTCAAATTAATAGCCTATTATGCAAGAGATCCAGTTTCAAGTTTATAGAACTGTTAGGAAACAATTTGTATGCAAAATATAAATAAATAAAAATTGTCGCACTATACACTTCAATCATTTCTTCCAACATGTACCTTCTCATTCATAAGGAAGCTAGTTTTTTGAGCTGTGCAGTTTTGCAAGTATGAACAAATGGGAGATTCATAATCAAAGAGGGTATGAAACAACATTTCATTGGTGATACATCCCTCAAAACATAAAAAAAATGGGAAAAAGAAAAAGAGAAAGAGCGAGTCTACTCCTCATCCTCGAGGCCTAGTATGTACTCCAAACTAACGTCGAAAATAACGGGACTGTTCACGGCAACCCATGGCCTTCCTGGTGCTGAAGCGAGTCCTTTAGGAAATGATAGCTGTTGAGATTTAGACACAAAACAATAGCAGAAAAGATATTAGCTACATAGGTTAAGAGAAAATTATGCAGTGCTTAAATAGTAGTAGATGCATCATGTCATTTGATTTATTTTATCAACTATACAGTTTGCAAGAGGTTCAGGTTTATGTTTAGTAATTTTTGGATTAATTTGCACCAAACAGTTTGTAGTTACCCCGTATAGCACTTGTTCCCTCTCAAGTGATTTATTAGCACAAACACCCCTGTCTATCGATAAAAACCTTAAGTATACTCAACTTCAACCAAGTGATTGTCTACTTATAACTTTAGAACTTGTGTGTTTAGAGAAGAATTTGATAAAAACCGTATACTCAACTTCAACCAAGTGATTGTCTACTTATAACTTTAGAACTTGTGTGTTTAGAGAAGAATTCGAGTCAGCAGAGGGGGTGGTTACGCTAATAAATCACTTGAGGGCTTATAAGTGAGTTACAGCGAGGTTTTGTGCAATTTATCCATAATTTTTCCTAATGTATTATCAAGTGCACACTACCTTACCGGGCCAGGTACATACAAGCGATGCTTTCCTCCTACTTTCATGCTCAAAATCCCTTCATCAAGTCCTTTTAACACCTATAATTATAGCCAAGAAATCAACAAGATAGTAGTTCGAAATAGAATGTAGAAAGTCAAGTTGACGAACACTCTTGGTTTCACCTGACCAGAACCGACACGAAAAAGATAGGGAAGGCCTTTCTGCAATGAACAATAACTCACAAAATTTAAATGTTAGAGAACAGAATTTTCTAGGCTATCTCATCTTTTGCAAGAAAAGATTTAAATCATATTGGAAAAGAAAAGTTCAAATTAAACTCTTGCCTCTTTCTCATATGTGAAATTTGGCCTCATTTAGTAATTGAATAGATATAGAGAAGCTATATCATAAAAATTTTCTCTTTTCGGAGTTACGATATCATCATAAGACTAACTCAGATCGGTTTATCCCGACATCATGAATAGAAATATATATAATCATGTCCATTTTAAAGTTAGCCTACGCGTTTTTTTAAGGTTAACACTTAGTTCAAGTTAAGGTGTTTCACCTGTCAAATATTTGCCCGGATGGTACCATTGCAACGTAATTCGCAGCAACCTGTAACGATAGAGAGCAAATATCATTTCCCCCCTAAAAATTATCGTCCCTTCATAAGGGATAAAAGGAAAAACTCATTAATATTCAGTCCAGATAAATTACGAAACATGGATTAAACAATCAGAAAATGAAATTAAATCAACAAGTCAGACAGAAAAGCTTGAAAAGTAGTGATTGTTTAGATTTTGCTACATTTCACTGATCTACCCTCAACTGTCGCTGATTTTCGATACTTCCTTTTAATTTATTCCAGTAAACTCCCCTAAACATTGGTTTTCAAAAAAGCTAAAATACCCTTAAATGTAGTATTTGAAAGGAGCTAGCCACAATAAAAAGAAGAAAAAACTTCAAAGATAATTTAGGCTTTAAATTTTATGTGTTCCTACCAATTGATTCGAGCTGAGCAAATGAAACTATAGAGTTATAATCATACAAAATGAATATTCTAAGGTGAGTTTAGCGGCTATCAGTTATTTGCAACAACTCGAACATAGTATTTGAACGAAGTTGTCAAATGAAGGAAATAAATAGTATTTTCTAAAGTGTTACTTGTTAAAGGAAATACCTGAAAACCAACAGGTGGACTTGGACCTTCACCAACTTTTATATCCTTGTATTGCAACCCAGATACTGTAGTCACCATAGGAACCTAAGAACAAAGAAACAACTTATCACCCGTTGATAAGTTCAAATTATGTGAATTAATTTTCTAAATTTCGTTGCTGATATCTACAGAAGTTGCTTTAAGTGTCCGAGTCTTCGTGACATAACACTCATTGCTATCCCAAAGGGATAAAAAGCCTGATTGCTCTCAAATCTATAATCTATTTAAATAAAATATTGTATGCGTTGAACACTAAAGTATATGAGAAATAATGCATGGTCAAAGAAACTAATTACTCTCAAAGAGTCTAATTGCTCAAATCAAAAGGCTTTAATCCAATTTGAAGGTCTAAGTTCATGAATCAACGTACATATGTATTTATATCCTTACATAATGTGATAAGTGGATACTCATCTATATAATATATACTATTTAATTCTCTTGCGATATTTAGGCCATAGAATATTTTTTATCGGCTCCATACTCAATATATTTCTTTTATCGCATAGGATTATATGATGGTAAAATTCATATCGGCCCTCTTCTTTAATATCTCTTTCTATTTTTCCTCTCTCCACTTAAGTTTTACCAATAAAATTTTGAAAATTTTCATAATTTGTGTATAGAATGTAAATATTGAAAAATCGAAAAAAAACAGAAACTATTTTAGAGTTAAAAATTTCGCGATTTTTTTTGTATTGCAAACAAGAAATTTTGACATTTTTTTAAAACACGCTATTTTTCACATGCTATATAGCATGTAAGATATTAAAATTTTGAAGAAAACGGAAATTTTAAGATTTTTGAAAATTTTGCGCTTTTCATGTGCTATAGCATGTAAGATAAAAATATTGAAAACGGAAGAAAACAGAAAATATTTTGAAAATTTCATGCTTTTTGTGTGCTATAGCAATCAAAAAATTTGAAAACCGAAGAAAAATATTTTTTCGAGATTTTTGAAAGTTTTGTAATTTTGTATGTTATAACAAGCAAAAATGAAAAACCAAAGAAAATTGAATATTTTAAGATTTTTAAAAATTTCGCGGTTTCGCATGCAAAATATTGGAAATTTGAAGATTTTTTTTAGGGATTTTCAATTTTTTTGTGATTTTCATGTGTTGTCAGGGTTTCTAGTCAACCGGAATCTTAGTCACTCAGATAAGATTTCTTTATTTTGTTAGGTTCTTAGTAGCAATCGGCAAATCTTTATATGCTATATCATGCAAAATATTAAAAAAACCCGGAGAAAACAGAAAAATGATGTTTCCGAAAATTTTACGATATTTGTTTGTTATATAGCAAGCAGAATGTTGAAAATGCATAAAAATTGGAAAATTTAGGATTTTTGTAAATATTGCAATTTTCATGATTTGTATAGCAAAAAAAAATAAAAAACCAAAGAAAACAGAAAATTTTGAGATTTTTGAGAAAATCACGATTTTTGTGTAATATTTTACGTACAAATATCATAAACTGAAGAAAGCAAAAAAGTTTTTAAAATTTAGCGATTTTCGTGTGTTGTAAGAAGTAAAATATTGAAAAATGGAAAAAAGAAAAAAATTATATTTCGGAAAAATTCGGATCTTTGTGTGCGTATATAGCAAGCAAAATATTAAAAAACCGAATAAAATAGAAAATATTGAGATTTTAAAAAATTTCTCGATTTTCGTATGTTATAGTGTATGCAAAATATTGAAAATTTGAAGAATTTTAAAATTCTTTTATAAAAAAAATCGTGATTTTCATGTGATAGAGCATTGAAAATTTGGAAAAAACATGGAATTTTGGAATTTTTAAAGATATGGAGATTTTCATGTGCTATAGCAAAATATTGAAAAACTGAAGAACCAAGAAAATTTTGAAAATTTCGTGATTTTCGTGTATAGCATGCAAAATATTAAAAAATTGAAGAAAACGGAAAGTTTCCGAGATTTTTAAAATTTTGTGATTATCGTGCAGCGAGTAAAATATCAAAAAACCTAAAAACATAAAAGTATGAAAATTTTAAAATAACGCAATTTTCGTTTGATAGTGTGCAAAATATTGTAAATTTAAAAAAAAATAATTTTGGATTTTTGTAAATTTGGCAATTGTCATATGCAAAATATTAAAATACCGAAGAAAACAGAAAAATTTGAGATCTCTGGAAATTTCGCAATTTTGTGTGATATATAGCATGCATAATATTGACTAAGCGGAAGAAAACAAAAAAAATTGAGGATTTTGAAAATTTCATGATTCTTATGTGCTATATAGTATACATAATATTTGAAAAAGAAGAGAAGGCTGATAGTATTGAAACTTTTGAAAAATTCATGATTAATGTGTGCTATAGCATGTAAAATATAAAAAAACGGAAGAAAACAGAAAATATTGAGTTTTTTGTGTGCAAATTTCATGATTTTCACGTGATATAGCAAACAAAAAATATTGAAAAACCGAAAAAATCATAAGATGTATATTATTTTTGAAAATTTCATGATTTTCTTATGCATAACAAACTATTTATTGGAAAACAAAAAAAACAGAAATCTTGAGATTTTAATTTTTTTGCCATATTCGTGTGCATGTAAAATGTCGAAAATGTCGAAATCATATAACAATAAAATTTTAAATTAATATGATTTTTCTTGATTTTGGATTTTGTACCCGCGCATTGCACGGGGGCTTTTTCATTACCATATGACATAACACTCATTCTTAGGCTATATTATTATCTAGGCACTAATGGCAATAGAATTCATTTCCCACTTAAAAACATGACACGTTCCCTTTGTTTCTGAATGAAACCAATAAACTTCAATAATAATAACAAACACATAAATTTTTTTAATACAAATTGTTAAAAAAAATTCAGCTTGCTGAGTAATTACCTGAACATGGCATGATTTTAAATCGAGAAACAGTGAATGTAAAAGGTCATGCAATCTCACCATACATTTTCAAGCTCCTTCTCGCAAGCAGCATCGCATAATCTTGGCTTGTCCTCTAGAGGCAAACCTGCTGCATTTGCATTGGTACCTAATCCAATCATAGACATCGCCAAGCCCAATCCAATCGCACACCTTCGATCAGTTATAATGTTTATCTCTTTGTATCTTCTGGTTCCATTTGCAGAAAATAGCGTGTTCAAAGCTGAGCAATGTAGTTCGAAATTTGGGATCTTCTCTGTATATACCATATGGTTCTTATAACTTGTTCGCTTATGAAAACTTGGACCTGTATAAGTATATCATGTGCATTATTAATTTGAGAAAATAAAAAATGTCAAAGATTATGTACAAAGCTCGATAATTAAAGAAAGCTGCAAATGCATTTTTCTGATGAAAACCATTAAGATATACGTTTAAGATTTTGTATTTACATTCTTTATGTTTCTTTTTCTAATTTCATAAAAAAAATACTTTCAGATAACAAAATGTGCATTTCTGAAGTATATACATGGAGATTTAGAGGAAAGCCTGTTGGGAATGCCGAGATCAACACATCACATCGAACACACAATATATAGCACAAGCAAACCAAAGAAAAGGAACATCGGAGTTATATGGTTCGGCCAAATTGGCATACATATATGGGGCAAAAGACGAGCATGAGGATCCCATTAACATTCAGAAAGTTACAAGATCTCTCACAACTCACCTCTCTCTCTTGTCTCCCATCTCCCCTTTCTTGTTCCCACGCCACAAAACGATCCTCTCACTCCAAACAACATATCTCTACTCCACATATCTCTGACAAAAACGGGAGATATATAGTGTTAAGACCTTAACACTATTTATATCTTCACATATTGGTAGCGCACACCAATAGATGGTCCAACCGAAATGGATCACAGATACACAAATGGATAAGAGACACAGCCCCAACAAAGCCAACAACCTTATACTCATTGTGGATGAAGTGGTAAACTAGAAGGGTTATAAAAAGGATTAAAGATGTTTGGGATATGTTTGTCATTGCATTCTGTTTGGGAGTTTGGACCGAAAGATATGCACAATTCTTCCAAGTTTGCTCTTCATAAAATTTATGTTATGTCAATGCTTTGGAAAAAAATACTTTGGAAAAAAGGATTTCTTCATTCTAGACTTGCTGCTGACAAAGTTGAAAATGAGTTTGTTGTTGAACCATCTATGAACTAATTTTATTCTCTCTTTTAAGGAGTGAGTCTATGCTCTACTCTTTCATTTTTTCAATGAAATGTCCTTAAAAGAAGTGTTCTTTTCATTAGTTTAACTTCAAATTTATAAGAATTGAAGAGGTTTCACCTCTTTCAATAAAAGAAGATAGAGACAGGACATTGAACAAGTAAATTTCTCTATAAAACCAACTTATCATGAACTACAACCAAGATTAAGATAATATTTCAAGCTAAAATCACAAAATTATGAATAAAAATCAACAAGATCTCAGCATCAACAATTTATTTCCAAAACCCATTTCCTAAGATTTAGAAAATGTTATCTTCAACCATTCAAATTACCTCAAAATAAAGAAATGGTAAGTTGCCCATATACTAATGCATAGAGATAAACTTGAAAATTGTCAAATTGCAGTGCATTATGAGAGAGAGAGAGAGATATAGAGAGAGAGGAATCTTCACCTTGAAGAAGAAGGGCTGAAGAGAGAGAGGAAGAAGCCATTGTGAACAAAATCTAAGGGGCTGTTTGGTTGCAAGATTATGAAATTTGGATTCCAAAATAGTATGGTTGAAAATTTCTGGATTTGGTAATTTGTTGTTTGGTTGGTTTTGGATTTCTAGTTTTGGATTTGTAGATCCTTATAATCTTTGTTTGGTTGGTGAAAAAAAGTGGGATTTGGATTTGAGGATTTTAGAAAGAGATAGATAGATAGAGGATTATTAAATAAATAAAGTACACGGGTCTCATCTAAAAGTACAATGAATAGTGTCAAATCCTTGCAAATCCTTAAAAAAATTTAGGATTCAAGAATCCTTGTTTTGTGGTGGGGCCCCCCTATAAAAAACAAAAGAATCCTATAAATCCTAATCTCCTAACCAAACACAAAATTATGGAATCCTAGGATTCCACAATCCAAATCTTCATAATCCTACAACCAAACAGGCCCTAACGGAAGTGGATAAAGGTAACACTTTTGATGTATAAATCTCTATTTTTGGACACAGAAGCTCACCCAATCTGGGCCCACACAACAGGGAAGTATGGCTTTAGGTTGGATCCATTTGCTATTGGATTTCAATTTGTGAAACCCATACCCATTTGTTGGGTGGGGGGGAGGGGATGGCTTTATGCCATTAATCAATTAAATTAGAGATGGAGCTTCGAATCTCCTTCAGATGCTGTCCTCCGTCGATCCTGCGATGGCTGTCTTGGACGGCTGTGATTTGATTTTGGAGTTTTTGGATGTGGATCTTAATGGGTTGGTGTTGGACGCTGAGCTACCTGCAAAGAAGTCCGGGGTGGGTGACCACCGTAGGACCCTCCGACGATCAAGTTAGAGCCGAGGAATAGGAGCAGAGTAGCGGCGTATTGATATATTTCGTGTTATCTGAGTCGTTTAAGAGAGGGGTTTATATAGGGGTCGCATGGAGTGAGCAGGCGCGAGATCACTGCCGTCAGTTACGTCCCCGCGTTATCCTCGCCTTGAATGGCGGGATGCGCCTATCAATGGAGAGATGTGTTAGCGTGGGACGCGAATCGTGGGGAGACGGATATCTCGTCCTGGCGATATAAACGGAGCCGTTGCGGGGCGCATGGGATCCGCGCTCCCGGTAGATCGGGAGAGGCCGAGAAAGCTCGGCACGTCGGAGGCTCGGAGACGAGCCTGGAGGCTGAGGAAGCTCGGCACGTCGGATACTCGGAGACGAGCAAGGAAACCGAGATAGCTCGGAGGCGAGCTGTTGGTAGATTCCAAGGTGAAGGCGGAAGGCACTCAGGGAGGTCTCCTGGAAGGTTGAACATGTCCTCTGAAACGAAGTCCCGAGGAATCCTCATAATGCAACTCGTTTATCCCACCTCCGTAGCCTTCGGGACACATCATTCGCCAATGTCATAATCCGAGGAGACACCACTTATGAGCATCATTATTAGCCCCCTCACTCTCGTTCCGACCTATCCAAGGGTCGGGTCGAGAGTGGTCTGCTCGGTCTTTCTTCTGCTTAATTTGGCGCCAGGGAATCGTAACGCGGATCGCCTGGGAACGGCACGACGTTTGGCGGTCGCGTCATTTCGATCTTTTGGGCCTACGTGTCGCCTCGTCACGCGCCTGAATCTTCACGTGTATCCCCGATGGTGTCAGCAGATCAAATGAAATGATCGCGCTTTAAAGAGGGGGTGCCGTTTCAGTCGGTCGCCTGTTGGGATACGGGTCACGTGTCGGGCATCGGTTGGCGGACGCGACAGGCTGTCGTTTGTTACCTGCAATCGAAGAGACGTCCCCAATGGTCGATCGACACGTGAAGCTCTGACGGCTGGCAGGCGCGACGTTTCTTTTTGGCGGGAGTCGATCTGGGCCGTCGGATGCTTTCTTTGAGGTGTATAAATAGGAGGGGACCCCTCTAGGGCCAACACTTCCGCCATAATTTGCTTTCATTGTTGAAGATTTCTCGGCGCTACTTCCTTTTAGATCGGATCATCCGTGATTTTTACTCGGCGAGCCCATTCCTTTGAATCAGGTTAGATGTCTTCATCTGAGGAGTTTTTAGAGATAGTTAGGATTGAGTCGGACGATGAGGCTCCGGTTGTTGGAGCCGAGTCCAGCGGGTCTTCCTCCTTCTCGGCTTCAGATAACCGAGAGAGTTCTTCTGCCGCGTCGTCTGTGTCGGGCTCGCCCCTTAAAGCCAGGGTTGCTTGTGTCGTTCGCCGTCGGGTGGCGACAAGGGCGCCGGTCACGCCCCGCTTCCCGGTGTACAGTGAAGGGGACACGACTGGCCGCTACGTATTTACTCAGAAGTAAATACGCTAAGCGTAACTAAGTAATATAAAAGAAATATACACAAGAGACAAATGTAATGAACAACAGCTTTATTTATTAACATTCTTTTGTACAATGCATCTGAAAAGTAAATACATGGAATGAAAAGCAATGCCTAAACAGTGGCATAACAGAAATGGAAAGTACTGAAATGAAATGTACAAGTATCTAGAGCTCCGGGTCAAAGGCTAGCTGATCCAAGTCCTCGCTGGTGGGCTCGATCTCCTGAAGGTCCGAATCACCCGACGACATTCCAAAGAAAAGAAAGAGAATGTCGTCAGCGAACAAATCGCTCGGTAAGTCCCAAAAATGATAGAGAAGTAGAATAGACAGAGAGAGAGAATGTAACTTTTAAAGTTATATTATATTGTTATAATGTTGTATTTAGTGTTAACGCTGTTGTTTGTAGCTTGGTACAGAAGAGGCCAGTGTATACGAGAGGAGTCTCACTAGACCAGAGACTACGGTATATAGAATACAAGGCTCCATTAGAAAACCCAGAACAACGGCGATTGAATTCAGGTTAGGTGTCTTAATGGTTGCAGTCTCGTGCCACTTCTAACACCTTCCGTACCAATCTACCCCTTAAACCCCGCGATGTCTTGTTTGTGTTGTTTGTATTGTATTGTAAATTGTAATGTCATGTATTATAGATTGTATAGATGGATGACTTGCCGAAACCATGATATCAGTAAATGGATATAACTGGAGAATCATGTAGATGGAGGTATATCCATGGTTCGGTTCGGTCAAGTTGTATAGATTGATAGATTGAACAGATTGAATATATGGATTCATATTAAATTGTAGTTTGTAATTGAATCATATTCAAGTCAGGTTGATTATATTGAGACTCGGTCTGAATCAGACAATTAGAAAAGAAATTGAATCCTGAAATAGATTTTGGTGTTATCGGTAATCGCTGCACATGGACGGCAGGATTTGTGTTTTTTTCAAAAACAATTACCGTGTTGATAACACCGTTTGTTAAGTTGTCTGTCTTAAATAGGCAAGCACCCATATCTCCGGCTCCCTGAGGCTCAAGAGACTGGTCCCGCTTAAACCTATATTTACTAGGGTCCTTATTGTAATTTATAAAACTTGAGGGATTTTATGTAAAAATAATTTTGTATAATTTTCAAAATACACCTCAAGTATTTTATTATCGTCTTTAAAGTTTTCATTGATGTATTTTTTATCATTGTGACATTTCTAGTGAATAAACATATTTTTCATATTACATGGTATTTAATTGTAAAGTATTGAACTTGTATGGAATTGCATGGTATTTTCATGTGAAGTGATTCTTTTTTATTTAGAAAAGTTGGAATATTTATACTATATCAAAAATAGATATTTTGATGATACATATATATATATATTTATAAAATAATTTAATTTATATTTTTTCTAGAAATCTCATTTTCTTAAGATATTTGTATTTTTAAATCTTTCGAGACCGTATGCTCCTTGCGGAGGTCTGCATCTCGCACTACTAAGCCCGAGGATGTGCGATAATCCGTACCATCCCGAACGGGTTCCTCAAATGGGTTGTAGCGGCGCTTTGCAAAGATTTGTTTAAAATATATAATCTTGTAGAAAAAGGTTTTTATAAATTTGAGGTAATTTTGTATAAAACCGTATTTTCCCAAAACTATATTCCCAAAGATCATCGTTCTATGTTATATATGAGTGTTGTGAGGAGATAGGTCATTACCTCGTGAACTATCTAAAGGTATAGCAAGAAATTATGATATTTAATATCGAAACTAAACTACATGGTATTTTTCTGTAAAAGTGCGATAAAAATTACAATATAAATTCTTTTGCTATGAAACTTGTTCAATATGTTTTGTTAATGTTTAATGGTCATGATGTGCAAGTTTGGTATTGTTGTATTTAAGAAATTTGGAGCTTTTTAAAGAAAACCGAATCGGAAGTCGGATTAACTCCGCTTCCGTCGGGTTTTAGAATTACGAGTTTTCAGAATAGAAAAAAGAAGAGGGAGGAGGGAATTACTGGATTTTAGATTAGAGAAGAGGAAGAGGGAGTGGTAGGAGGTGCCGGTGTGTCGTTTCGTCGCCGGGAGCTCCTAGGGTCATCGTCGGAAGTTTGTCGGAGCTTCGCCCTTCACCAACTCCACTTGTACACAAAAGTTCATGGGATTTTTCTTGAGAGTTTGGATAGAGTTTGTGAGTGAGGAGGGTGTGAATTGGAGTGGTATTTATAGGAAAAACTAGGGTTAGGGTAGATGAAAGGGTGTGAAAAGATGTATTAAAAATTTGTATTAAAAATTGGATTAATTGGGGTTTTGAATGGCTCTGTTAATGTGCAGGATTTTTAAACCATACAGGGGTTATAAGGAGATCAAGAGGCACAGAAGTCAAGAAGACAAAAATCCGATTCAGGCGAGTTCGGCCGGCGCCGGCCGATTGAAGCGCGTCGCCGGCCGATCCAGGCCGAGTCAGGCCGAGTTTTTATGTCACGTATTCATTGTCGTTTGGTCTACCCCCTGGGCCAGTTTGTTTTATATATGACTTTTGGTTCTTACGAGTTATGCACGTGTAGACTCTTGGGCTTCTAAAAATTTAAAAGAAAATTAAATAAAAAAAAATATGGCTAATGGGATTTGAACTCTGGTGCTTTGGTTCAGCAGTGCAAGGTCTTACCAATGATCTACAAACTCTTTCTTACAATTAAAAAGCAAAACAAATTTATAACTTGTGCTCAGGCAAAAGTACCCCTTTCTGTATTTAAAAAAAAATTTGTACAGAAAATTTAGGGATGTTACAGCGCCTAAGGCACGCATCGGGAACGCCCGCGATGCGCCCTCTGTTTTGAGGAATGTGGACGAGCTTACCGAGATTCGGGCTCAATTTCATATTCCCTCCAACTATTCGCTTCGCTTAGCTAGAGAGGATGAGCGGGCGGACCAGGTGCAGGGCAAGGAGATTGCCTTGTATTTGGAAGCGTTCCGGGCCGGAATGTGTCTGCCCTTCTCAGTCGAGGTATATAGGGTGCTTCGCTGCTTCCATCTTGCCCCGAGCCAGCTAGCGCTGAACTCATGGAGAATCCTCCTCGGGTTTCTGTTCCGGTTGAAACTTGAAAATATCCCCTTCAATTTGATCCTCCTCGTTTCCTTCCTCTGTTATAAGAATCACCCTGGCACCAGCAAGGATGAGCCGAGCTGGGTGTACTTAGGGGCGGGGTGGCCGGGTCGGGTGTGGTAGCCGTCCCTTCTTCCATCCATGAATGGAAGGAGACGTTCATTTTCGTCGGGCCACCCGAGAGAGAGGATTGGCCTGTGCCTACACAGTGGCACATGGCCGACTGCCCGAGGGCGAAACAGTCATCTTCACCCGAGGCAAGGGTGGTGTCTTTGTGGGAACCGATCCAGCGGGCCGACGTCCTGTTTTCTGAGCAGGCCCTGAGCTGGGCCGGGCTCAGCCCTGCGCGCTTTCTGGGTAAGTTAGGGCTGTAGACGATCTATTTAGACTTTGATGAATTTTCTTTGCCCTTTTTGGCGTCACTAACTCTCTTTATGTATTCCACCCTTTTTGCAGAGCAAATGGACCGGTCCAAGTTCTTAGATGCTATGGCCGTGAAGGCCCAAAAGAAGACCGGGGCGGAAGCTCGTCCCGACTGGGTTCGAGCTCGGCCCCGAGGCCTGCCCCGCCGAGCAAGTCTTCAGCTGCATCACCCCGAGTCCCCAAAGAGTGCCGCGGGGGAAGGGGGGTCAGAAGCATGTGTGGGATCCGGCGCCCCGGACGAGGGAGGAGGAGGAAGCCGAGCCCACCGACGCCCCCCTAAAAAGGCACAAAAGAACGGTTTCTCGGGCGCCTCCTTCTACCGGGATCCCAATGCAGGAGGGGGACTTCTGCTTCGAGGTGCTTTAGAAGCTCTCTGTCACTGACAACTTGCTTTTCGACATGGAGCAAGAAGCTGGGGGCAAGATTCCCCGGGGGACCCTAGAGGTTCAGGGGGCCGCCATCGCTCAGGAGGCAGTTCAGGTCGGTATCCGTTTTCTTTTAAGAATCTTCTTAAGCATATTTTTTTCAGTTTGAACGTTTCTAACTCCTTTTGCTACTTTTCCTCAGGTCCTCCACCACTGCTGTCACGCCCCGCTTCCCGATGTACGGGCAGAGGACGTGGCGAGATCGCTACGTATCTACTCAGAAGTAAACACGCTAAGTGTATTTAAGCAATATAAAGTAAAGTACACAATAGACATGAATGTAAATGAACAACAACTTTATTTATTAAACATTCTTTTACAAGTACAACTGAAATGTAAATACATGAGTAGCAAGCGATGCCTAAACAATGACATAACTGAAATGAAATAAATATATACAAGTGTCTAAAGCTCCGGGTCAAAAGCAAACTGCTCCAAATCCTCAGTGCTGGGCTCAGTCTCTAATGCGTCTGAAACACCTGACAACATTTCAAAGAAAGAAGAAAAGGAATGTCGTCAGCGAACAATTGCTCGGTAAGTCCCAAAGGTGAGTTGAGATAGAATAGACAGAAACAGAGTATATCTTATAATATTTGATTATATTGTTAACGCTGTTGTTTGTAGCTTGGTACAGAAAATGCCAGTGTATACGAGAGGAGTCCCGCTATTCCGAAGACTAAGGTATACGGAGCATAAGGAACCGTTCAGCCACGGTACAACGGCAATGGATATTCAGGTTAGGTGTATTATGGTTACAGTCTCGTGCCACTTCTAACACCTTCCTTACCAATCTACCCCTTATAAACCCCGCGATGTCTTGATTGTATTATTTGTATTGTTTGTTATATAGATGGATGACTTGCCGAAACCATGATATCAGTAAACAGAATGGATATAAATGGAGAGTCATGTAGACGGAGTATATCCATGATTCGGTTCAGTCAATATAGATTGATATAGATTGAATAGACGGATTCATGTTTAATTATAGTTTATACTTGAATCACATTCAATTCAGATTGATTAGATTGAGACTCAGTCTGAGTCAGACACTTTGAAGAGTGTTCTCCGCCGGAAGACGCGACCGGGACGTTGGGACGTCCGGCCTGAACTTCAGGGGCAGATGCTAATTGGTGCTATCCGTCCACCTCTCTGAATATGCTAAGTTGATTTATGATACCATGTATCGAAGGTTTAAACGGATGCGTCCGATGTAGCAGACTTCGTCAAATTCCCCCTCATTGAGGGGTTTTTGATTGTGGGGACGCTCTTCCCTGCAGGCGCAAGCCCGTGCAGTTAATTACGCTACCGCATCGCAGTAACCACTTTCTCCTTCTCCAGATGGTCACTCGTGTCGTGGGTGTTTGTTTTGTTTTTTTGGTTGCCCGTGGATTGTATACGGAGACTAATTTATGTTGTCGCCCGTAGGGCGTGGATTAGTCCAAATTCGTATCTTCTTAGATTTGGGTTTGGGGGTTGGGTTTAAGGATACGTTAGTTGCATTTGAGACTAAGATCGACTTAAACGTTTGTTAAGGATACGTTAGTTTATTATTAGACTAAGATCAACTTAACAGGATCGTTTAGATCCAACAAAAGAGCATTTGAGCTCTATTATTTAGTTTAGGGACATTGCGGTCCATTAGTGTAAGGACATTACGGTCCAAGGTTAAGGACATCATAGTCCGTGGGTTTAAAGGACCCCACAGTCCGAGGTTAAGGACATCATAGCCCGTGGGTTTAAAGGACCCCACAGTCCGAGGTTAAGGACATCATAGTCCGTGGGTTTAAAGGACCCCACAGTCCATGAGATGTCTGGTTGTTGGGACCCATCACCTTTCTGAAGACATTGAAGGATTACAACGGCATGTATCAGAGGAGCGAAGAGATGTACCCTTGAACCAATATTGATTGGGATATGTAGTCAAATTTGGGACTAAGATCAAAAGATTTATGAGCATATGGGCTCAATTAATCTGAATTAAGGACTTATGGCCAATCTTGGGCTAAGTCCAATCAAGTTAAAATGTTTAACATTTATTTTGGGCTGTTGAGCATTTATTTGGGCTTGGCCCTTTTAACAATGCTGAGCATTGATTTGGACTCTGACAGTATTTCTGTCTTTTGTTGAATGCTGAGCATTCATCATAGCTCTGGGGCTTATTAAAGAACAATTTATGTTCTATCAGCGCACACATGAGGAGCACGTGGTGCGCTTGGCGCTTTGTGCCAGTCAAAGAGTGCAGAGTGCTTCTGCCGGGTAGCGCACACGTGAGGAGCACGTGGCGTGCTTGGCGCTGAGCGCCAAACCATGAGCGCAAAGTGCTAGTTCATGAGCACAAAGCGCTATTTGTTCAATGGCGTACACGTGAGGAGCACGTGGTGCGCTCGGCGCTGAGCGCCAGTCCATGAGCGCAAAGCGCTATTTTATGAGCACAAAGCGCTATCTGTTCTGTAACGCACACGTGAGGAGCACGTGGTGCGCTTGGCGCTTTGCGCCAGTCAAAAAGCGCAGAAGCATATCTGATCAATTTTATGATTCGAGAAATAAATTCTCGTTTAGAAGAGACTTTGTCTCAAGGTTCCAAGAACAAAGTTCTTATTTTGTAGGAGATGTTTCAATCTCTTATTTTAGTGAAAGGCTTTGCTTTTATGGATCTGTGATACTCAGAGAATTGAAGTATTTCCCCCCTTTTTATAATGAGATACTATGATCTCTTTGTGTAAAAGACCTTAGTCTTATAGATCTATGATCTGTGAGAAGAATTATGTTCTTCTTCTTATTTTATGATGAGGTCCTTTGATCTCTTTGTGAAAGACCTTAGTCTTGTAGATCTATGATCTTAAAGAAAGAAGTGAATTCTTCTTTTTTAATACGAGACGATTTCATCTTTCTGTTCTTTTTTACCTTGAAGAAAATCTTCTTCTTTAGAGAGCTTGGCTCTTCTTTCTGAGATTTCTCAAAGCTTATAGGGGGGTTCCTCCTTTTTGAGACTTGAAGTCTAGGGGCCTTTATATAAGGCAAGCTGATTTGTTCAATCAGTTAAGGAGATCTTTTCTCCAATTGATTTGGGTATTTCTCCACTGTTGGATTTTTGATCCAAGGGCTTCTGATTTACAGAAGGCAATTTTCTTGTTTTTGTTTTTTTAACAAGATTAGGAAAACTTTTCCATACAGAATTTATTCTGTGTTTTGGTGATTTTTAATCACTTTTGGATCGTTGATCCAATGGTGCTCTGATTTACAGAGCACAATCTTTTTGTTTGGAAAGATTTTGAGGAATCTCTCCTTAACAGAATTTTATTCTGGTTAATTGATGATTTATCATCTTTATTAGATCTTTGATCTGACAGTGGGGAGCTTTTAATTCCAGCGCTAGCACACCCGTGCTTTGTACGTGGTGCGCTGCTTAAAGTGCAGCGCACTTGGCACCCGTGCTTTGCACGTGGTGCGCTGCTTATAGCGCAACGCTCTTAGCGCTAGCGCACACGTACTTTGCGCGTGGTGCGCTGCTTAGGACGCAGCGCACTTGGCGCTGCTATGAAGCGTTGCTTCATTTTGAATTTTGAATTTTGATCAGAGCTTTGCTCTGATTGGAGGAAACAAATTCCCCCCACCGTTGCGCTCACGTGGCCATATGTGAGTGCAGCAGCGGCAACATCTGCGCCCTTAGATCAACTCAGAAGTTCAAACGGCATCTCAGTGCCTATAAATAGGACTCTTGGTCCTTAGGATGATTTCTGTTCATCTTCATTTTTGTCTTTTGAGAATTTTTATTCTCTTTCAGAGCATAGCTCTTCATTTTAAGAACTTTCAAGAGTCAAAACTCTGCCAAATTTTTTGTAAGATTTGAACTTTATTAATAGAGCTTTGCTCTT